>JAAFYQ010000090.1:0-92431 GCA_013389735.1 Phaseolus lunatus | reverse complement strand
AAGATCGGAAGAAGAAGAATGGAAGATGAAGATAGGAAGAAGAAGATCGGAAGAAGAAGAATGGAAGAAGGTCGGAAAGAAGAAGAATGGAAGAAGAAGAATGGCAGAAGAAGAGCGGGAAGAAGAATGGAAGCAGAAGATCAGAAGAAGAAGAATGGCAAAAGAACATCGGAAGAAGAAGAATGGAAGAAGAAGATCGGAAGAAGAAGAATGGAAGGAAGAAGAAAAGAATTCGAAGAGGAAGAATGAAGAAGAAGAATGGTAGAAGAAGATCGGAAGAAGAAAGAAGAAAGGAAGAAGAAGATTGGAAAAATAAGAATGGAAGAAGAAGAATTGGAAGAAGAAGATCGGAAGAAGAAGAACGGAAGATGATCCGGTCGGTCATCGGTAGTCGATGACATCAGCAGTAGTTGACCACGTGGACCATTCACAGGGTAACACGCGGTAGAGGATGGCAGGCGAATCAGGGAGGCAATCACTCAGAATGGTAATCGCCTCTCGCCTGTGATGATGAGTAATCGCCTATCGCCTCGAGGTGAGTAATCGCCTATCGCGTTGAGGATGAGTAATCGCTTATCGCCTTGAGGATGAGTAGTCGGTCATCGCCGGTATGGATCAGTAATCGCCTAGATTGCACATGATCGCCGTGTGTTAAGGTTAGGAGATCAGGTGGTCAGCAAGTCGCCGGAAGAGCACATCGCCGGGTGTTTGAGAAGACTTGGCAAGCGCTTGTTGTATGGTCTAAGTACAGAGGATAAGTGGCATATCTGCCACCAGGTGTAGTGTGAGCTGCAATGCCCAGGGTTAACCAGCTCGCCATGTTAAGGTTGCGCCAGAGTAGCCTGTGTACTAAGCTACTCCCTGTGTGGGTAACTTAGTCGCATGAGGCACAGTGGAAGTAACGTTTCAGCTGCAGATACTCTAGATGGTGACACGTGTACGACCAGATGTTATCCACGTGTCAAGAGGAATAACCGTCAGGAGAGAGAAAGACTCAGGTATATATACAAACTGATGGATTGTTCTTCATAACCATTTGTTCCTCTTGAAATATGAAGTAAAAAGGTGGTGGAAGCTATGGATGATATGGGTCAAGGATGGCTCATGTAAGGACCTGTAAAATTAAAGTGGAATAAAAAGGAATATATTTTAAATGAATTCTAAGTATGTTTTTATTTAAAATAAAAAGGAAAGGAAAGTGTAGTTTAGAAGACTATAAGATCGCCTGTCGCCTACTACACATGATCGCCAGGCGCGAGAGGCATGCGGACATCGCCAGGGTGCGAGGCATGTGGACGTCGCCAGGGCGCGTGAGGCATGTAAGGACCCAGAAAATTTTATTGGAATGAAAGTGTTATATTTAAATAATTTCAGAAGATGTTATTATTTAAAATACAAAGAGCTGGTAAATGAAGTTTCGTAGTAGTCGGACCTCGGACGTCGCCCAAGATCTGGGGTCAGCTGGTAGAGGTCGGTCGGGATGACGTGTGGATCAAGAAGAGTAAAGGAAGAAAAGTGTAGTTAAGAAGTCTTCTACGAGATTGCTGTTATTGAAGACGGAGGCGATCTCCGACTTCTCTGGCACATAATCGCCTGTCGCCTAGAGGAGACATGACCGCCAATCGCCTATGGCGTACGAGATCGACGGGAGTGCACGTAGTATGTGGTCTAGATACTGGATCAACCAGAGTGGGTTCCACAAAACCACACGTATCAAGGTGTGGGTTAAGCCTTAGATACGCTGTGCATGCAAAGCTCTATTCTTGAGCATAAGAAGCCATCCTTAGTGTTGCATGCATGGGAGCATGAGGAGTAGTGCTGATCTACTCTTGGAAATGTGAAGCTACTGATGTCACCAAGCCATGTGGAGGTAATACCTTGGACGTAACATAGTGGGATGGAGAACCTTCAGCAAGGTGTGACGATATGACATCGGTGAGCAGAGTAAGGCCATGTGTTCTCGTCACACACAAGGGCGATAAGAGATCGCCAACAGGATGAGAGGAACATCGGTCATCAACCAGGATGGGAGACACATCGGTGGTCTGCCAGGGTGAGACATCGGTGGTCTTCCAGGTTGAGACATCGGTTGTCTTCCAGGGTGAGACATCGCTGGTCTGCCAGGGTGAGACATCGGTTGTCTGCCAGTGTGAGGAATCAGTCATCGCTGGTATGAGAGACACATCGGTCGTCTCCCAGGGAGAGACATCGGTCGTCTTCCAGGATGAGGCCTCGGTGGACAGTCATCGCGCGAGCGGTCATCGGTGGAAGGTTATCGCGCGATGTCGAGTTCACGCAGATAAGGTGGGACCCATGCTCGCAGCATCAGACGTACTGCACGCGCGACACGTAGACAAAAAGGGTGGTTCAGAATAGTGACATCAGAAAGTTGGCATGCGCAAGAGACAGTCGCAGTCGTACTGTTCAGGGAAGTGGTTGGCATGCACAAGAAGACAACCGTGGTCGTACTGTTCAGTGAAACGTACACTTTGGCTTTCTTGCAGAGGGGGTGGTGTCAGCAGCATGCGTAGACAAGTAGGCTTGGATTCAAAAACCCACTGCGAGGAGGCAAAGAACGTGGCAGTGACTCAAGAGTGAAAGAGGGAGTGCATCTTCATCCTTCTCTTTTCTCTCCTTCGCGCTGCGATTCAGGCATCCTCAAGCACCAGTGCGACGAGCGACGACTGCCCTTGGAGCACCTGGGAGGTTCTCTGCAAGTTCCACAAACCAGACGCTAAAACAGAGCCAAGGCATCCTTTAAGCTCGGTGGGTTTTGGAGCTCTTGGTGTTTTGCGCAAGTCCAGGTAAGGGAAGCTAGCTTTATTTTCAATAAAAGCCATAGATTTGCTGTTTCTGAAGTGAGGGCGACGTGGTCGCCGGTTTCATATTCTTTTTCGTGATTCTCTGTTCTATGTGTTTGGGCGACGTGGTCGCCGGTTTTAAACCCCTTTTTCATGATGTTCTGTTCTTATATGTTTGGGCGACGTGATCGCCGGTTTTAAATACAGATTTCGAAATCCCCTGTTTTTGGACGAGATCGCCGGTTTTGGCGTTGTTTTTCGAACTCCCCTGTGTTTGGTGTTGTTTGAAACTGTTTGAGATTTAAATGTGATATTCGAAGATCTGAACCTTGGCATGAGTTTTTCTATGACTGAAATCGTTCATTAAGTGTTGTATGACGTGTTGAATGTTGTGAATGTGGGATCAAGGCATAGTATTTTCAGGAAAGAAAATACCGTGTAAGATCGTGTAGGATGTGCATTGATCGGTGATTTCTATAATGAGATATCCTGACTCTCCTGAGATAATGAATTCATATAGATGAAGTTATTTAGGCGTTGAGAGTCGATGGAGGTTCATACGTATGGGTAAGTGTTTGAAAGATAACTACTTGACCTGTTGTGTGGATTCACCCTGTCATACTGTGAGAGTGATGAAATTGAGATCGAGATTGTGTGGATGCGCATAGCTGTGGAAACATTACAGCAGTTTAGTATGACAGGTGCAGATCTCTGAGTCTAGTCAATGCACGAGTCTTCCGGAAGTAGTGTCAAGTGTCTATGTGTGATTAGTCCGTGGAAGTCTGACGTGAGTAATGTTGAGAAATTGTTGATAGACACTTGATGGTTGTGTGATATGAATGAGAAAGTGATGGACTCTTGTGAATGTTTAAAAAGGCTGATCTACGTTGGTTGTCCAGTTTATAATTTAAAGTTAAAAAAAATATATCTAGCTTACCCTTTGTATTGTTCTCTGGCTGTTTTCTCTTAAAACTGTGATGATCGTGTATTTTACACGGGAGCAGATGATTTTCCAGGAAGTAGAGCTCCTTAGTGAGTGGTCGCCGGAAGGAGATCGCCTGTTTATGTCTCTATGTGGTGATCGCCTGATTTCTGTTCTGATAGCAGATCGGCTGTTTTGGGTCTTCTGATAGGAGATCGCCGGTTTATGTAGGGAGACCGCCGGTTTCAATTTATTTGGCTGTATTTTGTTTAAGTTTTGGAAAAATATACCAGTTATGTATTAAACTCCCTGTGAGGAGCAACTTCATTTTATATAAATACGTATGTTCACTTAAATATTTTTGTTTTACCTTTATTTCATTTTATATTTATGAAAAGTAATTTGGCGAGATGTTACATTAATGGTATCAGAGCGGTTCGTCCTTAGGATGACCTGAGGGCTGTGGATCCATTGTGTTTCTTCTGCTCATAAAATTTATTTCAGTTTTAAATAACAACTATAGTGAAAGGTTTTCAAAACGTTTTTGTATTGAAATTTTGTGTGTGCTTTAGTGAATGTATGCCCTAACTGAAAATCATAGTATTAAGAATGAGAGGATCTTGATAAAGTAGTGAGGGTGCACACTCATAACTGGATCGAGATGATTCTCAATCTTAATTCCAAAGGTTTGATGTTTAGCACACATTGAATTCTGGTGTGATTTATTTCATTTTATTGAGTGTTCTTGTAATTGACTGAAAGTGGTTGTTTGGATTGATGACTGCATACCAGTAGTTGTTCTGGTGTTATGCTTGATGTTATAAGCATTATGATCCTGTTGATGAACTCAAATTCTAAATGACTTTGAGGGGCTGACCTTTGTAAGGTCTAGCTGTTACCCCTTGAATGAATTGATTTCTTATCGATTTCATTCTTATAGTAGTAGGGAATATAGAAGCTAGTGGTTTAAAAATCTGAGAACGAAGGAAGATGACTCGTAGACCTCCTACCTCTCCCCAATCTTCTTCGGAAATGGGCCACATCGCCAGTGATAGCATTCCTATGAGCTCTTCTTTGGATTTTGGAGTTCCTTGGTGATGATTGATGCGGAAGCTTATGGAAGAGGTGAGCAAGGCCTTCCTAGGAAGCATGGGTGCCTTGAAGGTGCATGAAGAGAGAGGAAATGGGGAGGTTTGGCCAGCCCCTTTGGTAGTGATGAATTGAAGACTAAAACCTAAGTGTTAGGCAAGGAGTAGTGTATGGCACAATTTGGGCAGCATAACAATACTCTATTTAATCTTGAAAATACAAGGTGTAGGCTCCTCCTTTTATAGGCTAAGGAGGACCATAATGCAACCCTAATGCTAGCCAAATGAAATGTAAATGTGAAGCACATGGGCTGTAAGGACCTGTAAAATTGAATTGGAATAAAAAGGGTTATATTTTAAAAGAATTCTATGTATGTTTTATTTAAAATAAAAAGGGAGGAAAAGTTAAGTTTAGAAGGCTATGAGATCACCGGTCGCCTGCTACACATGAGCGCCAGGTGGACGTCGCCAGGGCGCGAGGCATGCAGGCAGCGCGCGGGCGCGAGAGGCATGCGAGCATCGCGCGGGCGCGAGGCATGCGGGCATTGCCAGGGCGCGAGGCATGTGGACGTGGCCAAGGCGCGAGAGGCATGCGGGCATCGCCAGGATGCGATGCATGTGGACGTGGCCAGGGCGCGAGAGTTATGAGGGCGTCGCCAGGGAAGACATCGGTCGTCTCCCAGAGGAAGACATCGGTCGTCTTCCAGGGCGAAGGAGACATCGGTCGTTCGCCAGGATGAGTCAGCAGTGGAAAGTTATCGCGCGACGTCGAATTTCACACAGAGTAAAGTGGGACCCAGACTCCCAGCATGAAACGTCCTGCACACGCGCCACGTAGACAAAAAGGGTGGTTTAGAGTGGTGACATCAGAATGTTGGCATGCGCAGGAGACACTCGCGGTCGTACTGTTCAGAGCAGTGGTTGGCATGCACAAGCGACAACAGCGGTAGTACTGTTCAGAGCAGTGGTTGGCATGCACCAGAGACAACAGTGGTCGTACTGTTCAGGGCAGTGGTTCTCAGGCTTTCCTGCAGAAGGGGTGGCAGCAGCAGCATGCGTGGACAGGTAAGTTGGGATTCAAAAGCCACTGCGGGAAGGCAAAGAACGTTACAGACTCAAGAGTGTTAGAGTGAGTGCAAACTTCCTCCCTCCCTTCTTCCCTTCCTTGCGTTGAGACTCAGGCAACCTCCAGCATCAGTGCGACAAGCGACGTTGCCCTTAGAGCACCTAAGAGGTTCTCTGCAAGTTCTACAGACCAGGCGCTGAAAACAGAGCTAAGGCATCCTTCAGGCTCGGTGGGTTTTGAGCTCGCGGTATTTTACGCAAGTCCAGGTAAGGGAAGCTAGACTTCATTTTCAATACAAGCCATAGTTTAGCTATTTCTGAAGTGAGGGCGACGTGGTCGCCGGTTTTCGTTTTCATCTTTGTAAAATGCTCTGTGCTATGTGTTTGGGCAACGTGGTCGCCGGTTTTAAATGCAGACTTCGAAATACCTTGTTTTTGAAACAGATCGCCGGTTTTGGCGTTGTTTGCGAACTCCCTGTTTTTGGTGTTGCTTTGAAACGGTTTGAGATTTAAATGAGATATTCGAAAATAAGAACCTTGGAGTGAGTTTGGCTGCGATTGAAATCATTCATTTAAGTGTTGTATGATGTGTTGAATGCTGTGGATGTGGGATCAAGGCATAGTATTTTCAGGAAAGAAAATACCGTGTAAGATCGTGTAGGATGTGCATTGATCGGTGATGTCTATAATGAGATTATCCTGACTCTCCTGAGATAATGGATTCATATAGATGAAGTTATTCAGGCGTTGAGAGTCGAAGGAGGTTCATATGTATGGGTGAGTCGTGTGAAACAGAACGAGCTCGGCCTGTCATATGGATTAACCCTGTCATACTGTGAGAATGGTGAACTTGAGATCGAGAATGTGTGGATGCGCATAGCTGTGGAAACATTACAACAGCTTTGTATGACAGGTGCAGAATCTCTGAGTCTAGTCAATGCACGAGTCTTCCGGAAGTAGTGTCAAGTGTCTTGTGTGCTGAGTCAGTGGTAGTCTGACGTGAGAAATGAAAAACATTGAATTGATAGACACTTGGTGCATTATGCGAATAGAACGACTCTTGAAAATATTGTGAAACATGTGATTTCTTGATGGCTGTGTGATATGAATGAGAAAGTCATGGACTCTTGCGAATGTTTAAAAAGGCTGATCTACGTAGGTTGCCCAGTTTAAAATTTAAAGTTTAAAAATATCTAGCTTACCCTTTGTATTGTTCTCTGGCTGTTTTCTCTTAAAACTGTGATGATCGTGTATTTTACACGGGAGCAGATGATTTTCCAGGAAGTAGAGCTCCTTAGTGAGTGGTCGCCGGAAGGAGATCGCCTGATTTCTGTTCTGGTAGCAGATCGGCTGTTTTGGGTCCTCTGATAGGAGATCGGCCTCATCCGATGGGAGATCGGTCTCTTCCGATAGGAGATCGCCTGCTTTGTTTTTTTTACTGTATTTTGTTTATGTTTCTGGAAAATTTGACCGAATTTGTATTAAACTCCCTGTGAGGAGAAACTACATTTCATATATATAATATTTTGTTCACTTCAATCTATTTGTTACCTTTATTTTCATTATATACATTTGTATAGTATTTTGGCGGGATGTTACATGGGCCACATGGAAAGTGTGAGCACATGGGGAGGGGTGTGTCTAGTTTGTAAGTTCACCCCCTCCATGGGCTTTCTAGAATAGTGGGAAGGTTAACTTCTCCTTAATTCTAATGTGCAGAAAAATAAACATTTGTCCACATGGCTATGCTATTTACACCCCAATTAAAGCTAAACTACATTTGATGGGCCTTCACGGAATATGTGCTAGTATGCCACTCTCCCATTCATAGCTTTGATCCAAGTCTTCTTGTCCTAGACGCTTCTAGCTTGGCCTTCTCGTCCTAGACCCTCCTAGCTTGTCTTAGACGCTCCTAGCTTGGTCTTAGACGCTCTTGACTTGGCTCTTGCCTTTCATGGAAGGTTGTGCTTGGCCCTCTTCCATCATCCCCTCCCTCTTGAAAAAGGATTTGTCCTCAAATCCCTTGCTTTGTCTTCAACTAGGGGGATGGATGGGGCTGGATGGTGTCCATCATCTCCTCCTCCTTTGAGAAGATCTATCCTCAGATCTACAGATTTGATCTCGGATAGCAGCCTATTGTTTCGGCAAGGCTTGTCCTCCCGGATCAAACGTCCACCTATGGAAATCATCAAACAAAGTAAAGGTGTTAGTGTGAGCAATTGGAGAGAACTTAATTGTATGAAGTTGCCATTTTTGTTTTTCTTTTGTTTTTGGCAACTTTATACAATATTTCTCTTTTGACGGTTGTATGTGTTCTCTAATCCTCTTATGTATTTGAAAATTTTCAATATTGGTTACCTTTTCCTTAGGCACAATACCTTTAGGAAAGGGTAACAACTTAAAAAGCGAAAGAGGATTAAGTCCACATGCAATTTCAAATGTAGAAATATTAGTAGTCTTGTGGACTACTCCATTGTATGCATGCTCAAAAGGATACTCATCCCAAGAATTGTGATTGTCTTTCATGATTTCTCTAGGCATAGTAAAAAGAGCTATGTTTTCAATTTTATTTTGACCATTCTTTTGAGGATAAAAATTTGAAGAGTACAACTTAATTTCAAGTTTTTCTAAAAGATTCCTCAAATGATGGTTTTCAAATTTTGGAGCTCTATCCAATACTATGCTTGAAGATAAACCATGAAGACTTGTCACTTCTATATAGAAGAGATTATCCATATCCATAAAAATGGAATCAAAACCTTTTGTTGTCCTAGGAAGCTCTAAGATAAAATTGAGGTTTATGTCTTCCCAAGGATCATTTGCAAAAGGTAAAGGAGTATAGAGTTCATGAGACATCACCTTAGGTGTATTTTTAAAACAAGAAATGTATCTAGGGTAATGTCTTTGAACATCTTTTCTCATGGGTGACAAAAGTTTTCCTTTTAAAAGCTCTAGAGTTTTATCAACTCTAATTTGGTCCATGAGTTCTCCTTCATGAAGAATTTTTCTCTTATGTGTAAAGATAGTCTCGTTGTTACAACCATTGTTTATGAGAAGTTGCACACTTGGCAATGGTTGTCTCAATAGGACATGACAAGTTTCTTTAGGCACTACTTCACATAAAAATTTGTTTTTGTAGATGCTTGTAAATAACTTGACATTCACTTGGTGATATCCTAGAACATATGAGAAATAATCCACTTTATCTTTATCTATGCAAGCTTCTTTTAAAGACTCTTTTTTTGTTACTATGCTTGCAAGTGTTCCTTTACAAAAGGAAAGGCTAGGTTGTTCAACAAGACACATATTTTCAAAGGTATTTTTAAATCTTTTGTCTTGTTGAATGACCTTGTGAGAAGGAACACTATTCTCCCACGCCTTTTGTTTCTCAAGGGTCTTCTCATGCTTTTCTTTTTCTTTTTCTTTTTCATTAGCTTCCCTTTCGGCTTCCTCTCTTTTCTTTTGTATCTTTCTTTCCTTTCTTTCTTTATAGGAAGCAAATAATTTTTCTACCCTCATTTCCCAATCTAGGTAAACTTCTACATTGTCCTTACCATAGAAATGAGGTAGGTCTACTCTAACCTCCCTTGGGGCTTCTTCCTCTCTTCTCCTATTTCTCCTAGGGGGTGGTTGGTAGTAATCATTGATTCTAAGGCTTCCCTCCCCTAGGGACTCTTGGATTTGTGATTGAGATGCATGGGTATGTGTTTTTTTTGAATTTTGAGATTTTTCTTCCTTTGCTCTAGTTAATTCATTGATTTTAGACTCATTTTCCAATTGTCTATATGAAATGTGTTGTACGTCCTTGGAGAGTTGTTTCAAAAGAGATTTTATGGACCCTACATCAATTTCAATGGACTTGGAAGAGTGAGTAGACATGACTAGAACTTTGTGTATAGAAATGTTTTACTTTTAAGAAAGAAGAGGAAAGTTAATGAAGGTAGCTTTCCAGGTAAGAGAGGTGAGTCACAATGGACTACTTAAATACCAAGTCTTGCCTTAGCCAAAAACTATCCCTCCAAAACCTTTACACAAGTCCTTCTTTAGGTAAAACACTTAGAACACAATGAGGATGAAGAAATCAAATTTTTAATGCAAGAAAACAATGCAAGATATCTAGCAAATGAAGCAAATTATCAAAGCCTTAAACAAGATTAAACAAGAAATTAACAAAGTGATTAAAGCAAGTTGGTTCAATTAAAGCAATTAACAAAAACAAATTAAGCTAGACGGCCCTAGGTGAGGCTTCTTGGACACTTGGAGCCCTTGAAGACACACTCACTGACTAATTGCGTGATTAACAAGTAATTAACACAAGCAAGATTGCAAAGAAATTAAATGACACTCCCTTTGTTGCTTTTACTATTTGCACCCCTTTTGTTGTTCTTCTAGTTGCACCCCTTTTGTTGCTCTTCTACTTGTTGGGCCTTCCAAAGTGTGTGGTGTATTTGTAGTATGGTGTTTGTTGCTGCCCTTTGCCTTTGTTCCTCTTGGAATTAGGTCAATAAAATCTTCAATCCAGCACCTATTAAGCAAGCTAGACTCCCCTCAAGTCAAATTCCCACTCAACAAGTACCAATTGATATTTAATCCACCAACAAGCTTAGAGGCCAAAGAAAGAAAAGCAAGAAACAAATTAATTTGAAAAACAGTACCACACAAATGGAATTAAATGTGACACAACTAGAAAGAGTTCAAATGAAATTAGACAAGCAAATAAAAGGTACTCAAATAATGGATGGCACACAAAAGGAATACCTAAAGAAAAGCACTAGATTAGATGACCAAATAAAAAAAACAGCACCACTGAAAAATGTTGTGGGCCAGAAAACGTGTTTGTTCCCCGATTTATGCTGAGCTGTATTTTTAAAATTTGTCTCTGAAATTTATATGCAAGAAAAATTCAGGATCTTATCTAAACAATGGCTTTGGAATCGCCTAAAACGCATGCACCATTTTTTTTAATAATTTTTGCAAATTTGGTGTGCAGTTAGGCCAGCTGGAGCGCTCAAGGTTTGCACTCTGATTTTGTAAGATTTATCATATCTTTTCTGTTGCTTCTTTTGATCTGATTCTTTTTTTGTCCTTTTTGTAACACTTCAAACTTGCATTTTCCAGAGAATCACAAATTTCCTATGAGTGGAAATAATTTTTGAAACAAAAAACAGCCAGACAGAGAGAGAAACAGGGGAAATCTGGAAAACTGGAAAAAAAAAACAGCAAGATACCAAAATTTAACACAAAGGAAAGGTAAGAAGGAAATTGTGTAAGAACTAAGACACAATTATGAACTCAAACTAAAATTAAAAAGGCAGCAAAGGATCAAAAAAAAAAAACAGCAGATTAAGGCAACTTAAAGAGACCCAAAAACAAGAAACAATCAAGCCAAAAAAATAGGACTACTAAGAATTGATGACAATTATGGATTCACATGACTTGACACAACATTTATAGATTCATAAAATAAAGACTCAAAGCATAATATGAAGCAATTATAAGAAAGCAATAAAGACTAAAATTCCTAAAAGAAAACAGCCACTCAATGTGTAAGGAATCCTATCACAATTGCACAAGAAAATGTTCAAGATCAATTGAACACATGTGCTTCGGTTGGATCTTCCATAAGCACACTAAGAACAATTTAAAATGTAAAAAACAGCAAGACAATTATGGAATTGAAATGACAAGATGAAAATAAAGAAGAACTGAAAATTTAAAAAGACAAGCTACTCATCTTGAAGAACCAAAAGCTCATGATACCAAATGATAGCATTCCTATGAGCTCTTCTTTGGATTTTGGAGTTCCTTGGTGATGATGGATGCGGAAGCTTATGGAGGTGGTGAGCAAGGCCTTCCTAGGAAGCATGGGTGCCTTGAAGGTGCATGAAGAGTGAGGAAATGGGGAGGTTTGGCCAGCCCCTTTGGTAGTGATGAATTGAAGACTAAAACCTAAGTGTTAGGCAAGGAGTAGTGTATGGCACAATTTGGGCAGCATAACAATACTCTATTTAATCTTGAAAATACAAGGTGTAGGCTCCTCCTTTTATAGGCTAAGGAGGACCATAATGCAACCCTAATGCTAGCCAAATGAAATGTAAATGTGAAGCACATGGGCCACATGGAAAGTGTGAGCACATGGGGAGGGGTGTGTCTAGTTTGTAAGTTCACCCCCTCCATGGGCTTTCTAGAATAGTGGGAAGGTTAACTTCTCCTTAATTCTAATGTGCAGAAAAATAAACATTTGTCCACATGGCTATGCTATTTACACCCCAATTAAAGCTAAACTACATTTGATGGGCCTTCACGGAATATGTGCTAGTATGCCACTCTCCCATTCATAGCTTTGATCCAAGTCTTCTTGTCCTAGACGCTTCTAGCTTGGCCTTCTCGTCCTAGACCCTCCTAGCTTGTCTTAGACGCTCCTAGCTTGGTCTTAGACGCTCTTGACTTGGCTCTTGCCTTTCATGGAAGGTTGTGCTTGGCCCTCTTCCATCAGCCAGGGCCATTGAGATGATGGCAACTGCCATCCAACAACAGAATGCAGCAATGGCTCAGAATCATCAAGCTGCAATGCACCACGGGGAAACTGCTCGGTCGACTGAAAACAGCTTCCCACGTCGGTCAGCCTCAGGAACAGATGGGACTGACCGAGTTCATGAGGCACAATCCACCCAAGTTCAGTGGGAATGTTAACCCTGATCAAGCAGATCAGTGGGTCGGAGAGTTCGAGAAAATCTTTAAGGCGACCTCCCGCCCTGAAGAGAAGAAATTGGTGAATGGATAGTTACCCAATAAGTGTAAAGCAAGTGCAAGATAGATTTAGTTGCACCATGATTTAATTTCAGATAGATATAAGACATGTAGAGTAAATCAACAGTATATTGAGGGTTTTAAGATTTAAGCACTTGCTTCTATAGGGAGTACTGGAGTTAAGTTCCAAGATGAAAGTAGGAATTTTCTTTGATCTGGAGCTTGGAAGGTGTTAGTGTCAGTAACACAACATAAGATGGCTCTAGCTGGACACAAGGCTTAAAATGGAAATTTGAGATTTGGTAGAGAATAAGTTTACAAGATGATTATATCATCTTGAGATGTATCAATGATTTTGGGAAAGAGGAAAGATGAAATATCTTAATTGTGTTTAAAGTTACAGTTAGGCAAAGAAAATTGTTGAAAAGCAACAGGCGGAGAAATTGCTTGGATGAGAGAGAAAGTCTCACGTGGGATGGATGTTGTTTAATTGATTTGGATTTGAAAGCAGTATGTGATTCGAAATTTGGACACTAGTTTATGTTGAGTATGTAGGAGATGAATTGGATGTTATTCCAGAAAAGGGATTAGTGATCTGTCAATCACGTTTCCAAAGGTTAAGCTCAACGAAAGATAGTGTTTCCAAAGTTCAGCCGAGTTGATTAAATTGAAGAAAATAAGTGGAAGAGTTGTTAGAGACGCAGTTAGTCAAGCCCAATATATCTCCTTGGAGTTTCCAGCGTTGTTGGTTAAAAAGGAAGAGGAAGGACCTCAACTGTGTAGGGACTACAGGAAGTTGAATAAGTTGACCATCCAGGACAACTATCCTCTACCCGTAATTGATGATTTGAGGGATCAGTTAGATGGAACTTCAGTGTTCTCAAAGTTTTATCTGAAATCTGGATAAAACCAGATTTTGCTAAGACAGAAGATGTGCAGAAGACAAGCCTTTTGAGGTTTAGTATGATGCCTCACATCAAAGTTCGAATTGTGTCTGAATACAAGAGAAGACGGGAGTTGCATATGTTCAATGCAACTCAAATTTCATGAGAGAAATTATTCTACTTATGATTTAGAATCGGCAGTGGTAGTATTGTTATGGAGATTTGAAGACAGTAATTGTATGAAGCTTTGTATGGGAGGAAATGCAGAATTCCCTTATTGTTGGAACCAGGAGGGCGAACCAGTTTTGATTGAACAATTAGAGGATCCTAGTCTGAAACGTATTGTGGAATTGCTAGGCACCGATCAGGCTAAAGGCTTTGTAACGGGTAAAGATGGAATATTGAGATTAATGGCAGAATTTGCATACCAGCAGATGGAGAATTTAAGAGATACCAGAAATTTTAACTTTGCTCTTCTGGCGAAATGGAAATGGTGGATGAGGAGTGATGAGAAAGGGAAATGGAAAGATATTCTTGTATCCAAATATGACTCGGAACTTGGGAGAAGCCGAGCTCATTTGAAATATCAATCGTGGTGGTGGAGAGATGTACGTAAGGTGTGCGAGGAGGGTGAAGATGATGGTTAGTTCCAAAAAGTCATTGTTTGGAAAGTTGGAGGCGGAGGGGATGTGAGATTTCAGGAGGATGCGTGGGCCACTAACTTTAACTTTAAAGCAACGTGGCTGGTCTATGTGCTTCAAGTGGATAAGTGTTCTATTTGTTCGACATAAGGATTTGAGGTCCCACCTTGAGAACTTTTATCTTATACGTATGTCATCCAAGTAGAATCAGGTGTGGAAGGGAATGTGGGTGGCAATAGTCTGTTGTATCTTGGAGAAGAGGAATAGAGTTGTCCTTAAGCAAGAAATTCTGGATGCAGAGGAAATTTTCCAATCGGCTCCACTACTTACATGGTTGTGGTTGAGATATATGGTGCGTTCGTTCTCGTATGCCTTTTCCGATAGGCACCTGAACCCAAATCAATGCATCCAATGTATACATTGAACAAGGAGGAAATGATGGGAACAGGAAGCCGAGTTGGCAAAAGAAGTCATAATGATGATTTAGAAAGTAACAGCAACAGGAACTTTGTCTTTATAAGGTGCAGAATTATGTAGCATAGTGGTTAACCAAAGGTGTTCCTTTAGGGAGCGTGAGAATTAGATCAGCAGTTGGGAAGTCGATGGATGGTTTTGATCAAGATGCGGAAGTTGATTCCTAGAAGGATATTTCGGATCCTAGTTTGAATTCGCTAGGGGGCATGAGCAGTAGTCAGCTGTCCTCTTTCCTTCCGATGAAGGGATCTTGCTTACTTTTTCTCTAAAGGGGCTAGTCCTGGTTCTGTTAAGGGCCTAGTTCTGGACTTGCTCGACCAAGTCTTCAGGGTTGGAAGTAGAGTGTGAGTACTGGAGTTGGCGCTCAATGGAGCAGCATACTCCATATGCAGGGATGGAGAATGGAATTTGATGAAGTATTGGAGTAGTAAGAGTTGGTTCAACAGACAACCGAGAAGGTGAAACTGATGCAAGGCAGAATGAAAGCTTCTCAAAGTCGGCAGATGTCCTATGCAGATCAGAGGAGAAGACCTTTGGAGTTTACTGCTGGGGATCATGTCTTTATGAGGGTGACACCAGCCAAGGGTGTAGGACGAGCTATCAGATCAAAGAAGCTGTCCCCTAAGTTTGTTGGGCCATATCAGATCCTGAGGAGGATCGGTCCAGTGGCATATGAGATCGCCCCACCTCCCCAATTAGCAAACCTGCATAATGTATTTCACGTATCACAGCTAAGGAAGTATCTTGCAGACCCTAGTCACGAATTAAAAGTGGACGACATGCAGATCGGGTGATTCAACATGGGAATTAGAAGAAACCACGAGAGAAGCCCATCCATACCTCCTTTCCTTATAATTCAATTTTCGGGGACGAAAATTTTTCTTGTTGGGGAGATTGTAAGGACCCAGAAAATTTTATTGGAATGAAAGTGTTATATTTAAATAATTTCAGAAGATGTTATTATTTAAAATACAAAGAGCTGGTAAATGAAGTTTCGTAGTAGTCGGACCTCGGACGTCGCCCAAGATCTGGGGTCAGCTGGTAGAGGTCGGTCGGATGACGTGTGGATCAAGAAGAGTAAAGGAAGAAAAGCGTAGTTAAGAAGTCTTCTACGAGATCGCCGTTATTGAAGACGGAGGCGATCTCCGACTTCTCTGGCACATAATCGCCTGTCGCCTAGAGGAGACATGACCGCCAATCGCCTATGGCGTACGTGATCGACGGGAGTGCACGTAGTATGTGGTCTAGATACTGGATCAACCAGAGTGGGTTCCACAAAACCACACGTATCAAGGTGTGGGTTAAGCCTTAGATACGCTGTGCATGCAAAGCTCTATGCTTGAGCATAAGAAGCCATCCTTAGTGTTGCATGCATGGGAGCACGAGGAGTAGTGCTGATCTACTCTTGGAAATGTGAAGCTACCGATGTCACCAAGCCATGTGGAGGTAATACCTTGGACGTAACATAGTGGGATGGAGAACCTTCAGCAAGGTGTGACGATATGACATCGGTGAGCAGAGTAAGGCCATGTGTTCTTGTAACATCCCGCCAAAAACTATTCATATTTATATAATGAAAATAAAGGTAAACAAATAATGTTGAAGAGAACATAATTATATATATAAGTAATGAAGTTGCTCCTCACAGGGAGTTTAATACATAACCAGTCAAATGTTTTTCAAAACTTAACGAAATCAATCAAATACAACGAAAACGGCGGTCTCCATACATAAACCGGCGATCTCCTAACAGAAGACCCCAAAACAGGCGATCTGCTATCAGGACATAAATCCGGCGATCACCACCAAGAGATAGAAACAGGCGATCTTTCCCCCGGCGACCACTCACTAAGGAGCTCTACTTCCTGGAAGATCATCTGCTCCCGTGTAAAAATTACACGATCATCACAGTTTTAAGAGAAAAACAGCCATAGAGCAGGACACGCAGGGTAAGCTATGTATTTTAAAGAGAGTTTAAATATGAACATAAAAATCAGAATAAAACAAATTCAAGATACCCACATAAAACTATAAACTTTCTCATTCCCTTCACCTGATCGCCAAGAAATCACTCACTTTACAATATTTGCACAGAGTCATTCTATTTCACAAACTGCATCAAGTGTCTATCAATTTCAAGGTCCCTCATTTCTCACGTCAGACTACCACTGACTCAGCACACAAGACACTTGACACTACTTCCGGAAGACTCGTGCATTGATTAGACTCAGAGATTTGCACCTGTCATACTAAACTGCTGTAATGTTTCCACAGCTATGCGCATCAACACATTCTCGATCTCAAGTTCACCATTCTCACAGTATGACAGGGTTAATCCATATAACAGGCCGAGCTCGTTCTTTTTCACACGACTCACCCATACATATGAACCTCCTTCGACTCTCAACGCCTGAATAACTTCACTATATGAATCCATTATCTCAGGAGAGTCAGGATCATCTCATTAGGAATCACCGATCAATGCACATCCTACACGATCTTACACGGTATTTTCTTTCCTGAAAATACTATGCCTTGATCCCACATTCACCACATTCAACACATCACATAACACTTAAAGGAATGATTTCAATCACAGCAAAATTCACTCCAAGGTTCTTATTTTCGAATATCTCATTTAAATCTCAAACAGTTTCAAAGCAACACCAAAAACAGGGAGTTCGCAAACAACGCCAAAACCGGCGATCTGGTTCAAAAACAAGGTATTTCGAAGTCTGTATTTAAAACCGGCGACCACGTCGCCCAAACACATAGAACAGAGCATTCACGAAGATGAAAACGAAACCGGCGACCACGTCGCCCTCACTTCAGAAACAGCTAATCTATGGCTTGTATTGAAAATGAAGGCTAGCTTCCCTTACCTGGACTTGCGCAAAACACCAGGAGCTCCGAAACCCAACGAAGCTTAAGGAATGCCTTGGCTCTGTTTTTGCGTCTGGTTTGAAGGACTTGCAGAGAACCTCCCAGGTGCTCTAATGGTGGCCGTCGCTCGTCGTACTCTTGTGTGAAGGTGCCAGAATCGCAGCGCAAAGGAGAGAATGGAGGAGAAGGGAGGTAAACTCACTCTTTCGCTCTTGAACAACTGCAACGTTCCCCCCTCTCAGAAGTGGGTTTTTGCATCTTAAACCAGCTTGTCCACAAAAGCAGCTGCCACCACCCACTCTGCAGAGAAGTCTGAGTGTACGTTTCTCTGAACAGTACGACCATGTTTGTCTCTTGCGCATGCCAACCACTTCCTGAACAGTACGACCGCGAGTGTCTCCTGCGCATGCCAACATTCTGATGTCACTATTCTGAATCATCCTTTTTGTCTACGTGGCGTACGTGCAGGACGTTCCATGCTGGGAGTCTGGGTCCCACCTTCTCTGTGTGCAACTCGACATCGCGCGATAACCTTTCGCCGATGACCTCTCGCGCGAAGACAATCCACCGATGACATCTCGCGCGAAGACAATCCACCGATGACCTCTCGCGCGAAGACAATCCACCGATGACATCTCGCGCGAAGACAATCCACCGATGACCTCTCGCGCGAAGGTTATCCACCGATGACTTCTCGCGCGAAGGCAATCCACCGATGCCTCATCCTGGCGGACGACCGATGTCTCCCCCTGGAAGATGCCCGCATGCCTCGCGCCCTGACGATGCCTGCGCGCCCCCTCGCGCCCTGGCGATCATGTGTACTAGGCGACCGGCGACCTTATTATAGTCTTCTAAACTACACTTTCCTTCCTTTTTATTTTAAATAAAAACATACTTAGAATTCATTTAAAATATATCCTTTTATTCCAATTTAATTTTTCAGGTCCTTACATTATCCCCATCAAGAAAAATTTTCATCCCCGAAAATTGAATTACAAGGAAAAGAGGTATGGATAAGCTTCTCTCATGGGTTCTTCTAACTCCCAAGTTCAATCCCCCGATCTCTCATCCCACACCACTTTCACCATGTCGATGGTCTTGCCTCTGAGCTGTTTACTTTGCCGATCGTCAATCCTGACTGGTTTTGCTTCAAAGGACAAGTCATCCCTGATCTGCACATCGTCTACGTCCAGCACATGACTAGGGTCTGCCATGTACTTCCTCAGCTGTGACACGTGAAAGATGTAACATCCCGCCAAAATACTATACAAATGTATATAATGAAAATAAAGGTAACAATCTTGGAGAACACCGAGGCCCCATGAATTTGGTCCATCAAATCATCAATCCTAGGTAGGGCGTACTTGTTCTTGATGGTCAACTTGTTCAACTGCCTGTAATCTATACACAGCCGAGACCCTCCATCCTTCTTCTTGACTAGGAGCACTGGAGCTCCCCATGGAGATACACTGGGTCTGATGAATTGCTTCTCCAGCAACTCTTCCACTTGCTTCTTCAACTCTACTAACTCGGCTGGTGCCATCCTGTAAGGTGCCATTGACACTGGTCCAGCTCCAGGTACCAAGTCAATAGAGAATTCCACTTCTCTCTTAGGGGGTAACCCAGGTACTTCTTCTGGGAATACATCCGTGAAATCTTTCACCACGGGTATTCTGCTTACGTCCCCTTTATTCTCCACCTCCGACCGAGCGAGTATCACGAAGCACCTCGCCCCTTCTTCCAACTCTGACTGCCCTTGCTGAGCAGAAATTACATCTGATCCTTGGAGGTCTGGAAACGCAATCCTCTGACTACCGCAGTCAATGAGAACGTGATTGGCAGCTAACCAATCCATTCCCAGGATAACATCTAGGTCCTGAAGAGGTAGGCAGATCAAGTTCACCTTGAATCTGCGTCCCTCTACAATCACTGGACATTCGGGGCACACTGTAGAGGTCGACACCTGTCCTGATGCAGGTGTAGAGACCAACAGTTCGAAGGGTAACTCCTTCACTAGAAGGCCCAACTCGGCTACACACAGGCTTGACACAAAGGAGTGTGTCGCTCCAGAATCAAACAAAGCTTTTACACCCCTATCAGCTATAAAACATATACCCTGCACGAGGTTACCTGACTGAGATGCTTCTGCTCCAGACATGGCAAACACTCTCCCTGTCGCCTGAGGTCTGCTGCCTTCGTTTCTCCTCTGCTGGAAGCCACTGGGTTGGGTCGCCCCATTCCTGCTAGGGCATTCTCTAGCAACGTGCCCTGTCTTTTGGCAGGTAAAACACCTTCTCTCTGAAGGCTGCTTGGGACACACGTTGGGCGTGTGTGGTCCACCACAATGGAAACACTTGGGTTTCCAAGGTTGCCGCTGCTGAAACTGGGATGACGTTGTTCCCACCCGATGTGGTGGAGGCCTCGTATAGGGCTTGCTTTGTAAGTGCTGTGCCTTAGCTTTCCCACTGGAAGAACCTCCTGGGTGTGACCTGATCACCCGAGAATCACCCTTCTCCAGGGTCTCCACCATCTTCGCCTTTTCTACTAAGGCGTGAAATTCCCTGATGCACATCGGGGCTATGGTCTTCTTCAGCCCATGCTTCAGTCCCTCTTCAAACTTCCTACACCTCCAGGCCTCAGAGGTCGCCTGGGTATAGAACCGGGCGAGGTACTCAAAACGAGCAGCATAGGCGTTCACTGACATATCCCCCTGCTCCAGCTTCAGGAACTCAGCTTCCCTCGCAAACTTGGCGCTGTCAGGGAAGTATTTCTCCAAGAACTTCACCCTGAAGCTCTCCCAATCCAAAACATCCCCTCGGGCATCCATCATCTGCTGAGCTCCCATCCACCAGAACTCAGCTTCTCCTGATAGCAGATAAGTGGCGAACAGCAATTTCTTCTCTTCAGGGCAGGAGGTCGCCCTAAAGATTTTCTCCAGCTCTCTGACCCACTGATCTGCCTGATCAGGGGTAGCATTCCCACTAAACTTGGGTGGGTTGTGTCTCATGAACTCGGTCAGTCCCATCTGTTCTTGAGGCTGACCGCCGTGGGAGTTTGTCTCAGCCGACCGAGCAGTTTCCCAGTGGTGCATTGTAGCTTGATGGTTCTGAGCCATCGCTGCATTCTGCTGCTGGATGGCAGTTGCCATCATCTCGATAGCCTTAGCAATCTGGCTCATCTCTGAAGAAGATTGGGGAGGGGTAGAAGGTCTACGTGCCATCTCTCTTTGTTTCAGAGTTGAAACTACAGGTTTCTATATTCCCTACAACTACAAGAATGAGATCGATAAGAAATCAATTCATTCAGGAGGTAACATATAGACCTTACAAAGGTCAGCATCTCAAAATCATTAAGAATTTGAGCTCAACAACAGAATCATAATGCTTATAACATCAAGCATAACACCAGAACAACTACTGGTATGCAGTCATCAATCCAATCAACCATTTTCAATCCATTACAAGGACACTCAAGAAAATGAAATAGCTCACACCAGAATTCAATATATGCTAAACATCAAACCTTTGGAATTAAGGTTGAGACTCATCTCGATCCAGTTATGAGTGTGCACCCTCACTACTTTATCAAGACCTTCTCATTCTTAATACTAAGATTTTCAATTAGAACATATATTCACCAAAGCACACACAAAATTTCAATACAAAAACGTTTGAAAACCTTTCACTATAGTTATTATTTTAAACTCAAATAACTTTCATGAGCAGAAGAAACACAATGGATCCACAGCCCTCAGGTCATCCTAAGGACGAACTGCTCTGATACCATTAATGTAACATCCCGCCAAAATACTATACAAATGTATATAATGAAAATAAAGGTAACAAATAGATTCTATGAACAAAATATTATATATATATGAAATGTAGTTTCTCCTCACAGGGAGTTTAATACAAATTCGGTCAAATTTTTCCAGAAACATAAACAAAATACAGTAAAAAAAAACGAAGCAGGCGATCTCCTATCGGAAGAGACCGATCTCCTATCGGACGAGGCCGATCGCCCATCGGGGGACCCAAAAAAAACAGGCGATCTCCTTTCCGGCGACCACTTCACTAAGGAGCTCTACTTCCTGGAAGATCATCTGCTCCCGTGTAAGTTATACACGATCATCACAGTTTTAAGAGAATAGCCACAGAACCAAAACACGCAGGGTAAGCTAGATATTTTAAAGAGAGTTTAAATAAGAACATTAAAATCAGAGTAAGAAATTTTCAAGATATTCACGTAAAGCTATAGATTTTCTCAATGCCCTTCACCTGATCACCCAGAAATCACACATTTCACAATATTCACAAGAGTCATTCTATTTCACAAAACTGCATCAAGTGTCTATGAATTTCAAGTTCCTCATTTCACATGTCAGCCCACCACTGACCCAGCACACAAGACACTTGACCTACTTCCGGAAGACTCGTGCATTGACTAGACTCAGAGATTCTGCACCTGTCATACAAGCTGTTGTAATGTTTCCACAGCTATGCGCATCAACACATTCTCGATCTCAAGTTCACCATTCTCACAGTATGACAGGGTTAATCCATATGACAGGCCGAGCTCGTTCTGTTTCACACGACTCACCCATACATATGAACCTCCTTCGACTCTCAACGCCTGAATAACCTCATCTATATGAATCCATTATCTCAGGAGAGTCAGGATAATCCCATTATAGACACCACCGATCAATGCACATCCTACACGATCTTACACGGTATTTTCTTTCCTGAAAATACTATGCCTCGATCCACTTTCACCACATCCAACACATCACATAACACTTAAAGGAATGATTTCAATCACAGCAAAACTCAATCCAAGGTTCTTATTTTCGAATATCTCATTTAAATCTCAACAGTTTCAAAGCAACACCAAAAACAGAGAGTTTCGCAAACAACGCCAAAACCGGCGACCTGGTTCAAAAACAGGGTATTTCGAAGTCTGTATTTAAAAACCGGCGACCACGTCGCCCAAACACATGGAACAGAGCATTCACGCAGATGCAAACGAAACCGGCGACCACGTCGCCCTCTTTTCAGAAATAGCTAAACTATGGCTTGTATGGAAAAAGAAGTCTAGCTTCCCTTACCTGGACTTGCGCAAACACCAGGAGCTCCGAAACCCAACGAAGCTTGAACCCCGCCTTGTCTCTGTTTTCAGCGCCTGGTCTGTAGAACTTGCTGAGAACCTCTTAGGTGCTCTAAGGGCAACGTCGCGTGTCGCACTGATGCTGGAGGTTGCCTGAGTCTCAACGCAAGGAAGGGAAGAAGGGAGGGAGGAAGTTTGCACTCACTCTAACACTCTTGAGTCTGTAACACTCTTTGCCTTCCCGCAGTGGCTTTTGAATCCCAGCTTACCTGTCCACGTTTGCTGCTGCTGCCACCCCTTCTGCAGGAAAGTCTGAGAACCACTGCCCTGAACAGTACGACCACTGCTGTCGTTTATGCATGCCAACCACTGCTCTGAACAGTACGACCACTGTTGTCGTTTGTGCATGCCAACCACTGCTCTGAACAGTACGACCGCGAGTGTCTCTTGCGCATGCCAACATTCTGATGTCACCACTCTGAATCATCCTTTTTGTCTACGTGGCGCGCGTGCAGGACGTTTCATGCTGAGAGTCTGGGTCCCACTTTATCTGTGTGAGGCTCGCCATCGCGACAACTTTCCAACGCTGACTCATCCTGGCGAACGACCGATGTCTCCTTCGCCCTAGAAGACGACCGATGTCTTCCCTGGCGACGCCCTCATAACTCTCGCGCCTTGGCCACGTCCACATGCCTCGCGCCCTGGCAATGCCCGCATGCCTCGCGCCCGCGCGATGCCTGCATGCCTCGCGCCCGCGCGATGCCTGCATGCCTCTCAGGCCCGCGCGTTGCCTGCATGCCTCTCGCGCCCGCGCGATGCCTGCATGCCTCTCGCGCCCGCGCGATGCCTGCATGCTTCTCGCGTCTGCGCGATGCCTGCATGCCTCTCGCGCCCGCGCGATGCCTGCATGCCTCTCACGCCCGCGCGATGTCTGCATGCCTCTCGCGCCCGCGCGACGTCCACCTGGCGCTCATGTGTAGCAGGCGACCGGCGATCTCATAGCCTTCTATACTTAACTTTTTCCTCCCTTTCTATTCTAAATAAAACATACATAGAATTCTTTAAAAATATATCTCTTTTTATTCCAATTCAATTTTTACAGGTCCTTACAAAAGACATTGTGCAGATTCGCTAGATGGGGAGGTAGGGCGATCTCATAAGCCACTGGACCAATCCTTCTTAAGATCTGATATGGTCCCACGAACTTAGGGGACAACTTCTTTGACCTGATCGCCCGTCCTACACCCTTGGTTGGTGTCACTTTCATGAACACGTGGTCTCCAGCAACAAACTCCAAAGGTTTTCTCCTCTGATATGCATAGGACTTCTGCCTACTTTGAGAAGCTTTCATTCTGCTTTGTATCTGTTGCACTTTCTCGGTCGTCTGCTGAATCAACTCTGGCCCAACCAAGACTGCTTCGCCCTCCTGGTACCAACATAAGGGAGTTCTGCATTTCCTCCCATACAGGGCTTCATATGGTGCCATCCCAATACTGGCGTGGTAACTATTATTATAGGTAAACTCCACCAGCGGCAACACCTCATCCCAACTTCCCAATTGATCCAAGACGCACGCCCTCAGCAGATCTTCCAAGGACTGGATCGTTCTTTCTGACTGACCATCTGTTAAGGGATGATATGCAGAGCTCATCCTCAACTTAGTTCCCAAGCACTCTTGTAAGGTCTGCCAAAACCGTGAAGTGAACCTGGGGTCTCTATCTGAAACGATGCTGGAAGGCACTCCATGCAACCTCACTATTTCTTGGATGTATAACTGTGCCAGCTTGGCCATAGGCATCTTCATATTCACTGGAAGAAAGTGGGCACTCTTCGTCAGCCTATCAATGATGACCCAGATTGCATCATGACCCTTTACCGATCTGGGTAAATGGGTGAGAAAATCCATGGCGATGCTGTCCCATTTCCACTCAGGGATATCCAGTTGCTGTAACAACTCGCCAGGTCTTTGATGCTCTACCTTCGCCTTCTGACACGTTAAGCAGGTTGCAACATACTGGGCGATGTCTCTCTTCATGCCCGACCACCAAAATGACTCCTTCAAGTCATGGTACATCTTGTTCATGCCTGGATGAAGGTTAAGGCGACTCTTATGACCTTCATCTAGGATCATTTTCTTCAACTCTCCATTTGCAGGGATGCAAATTCTGCCATTAAATCTCAAGATCGCATCATCGCCCATCACAAAGTCTCTAGCCTGATCTGTCCCTAGCGACTCCACAGTACGCTTCAGACTAGGGTCCTCCAATTGCCTATCCCTTAACATCCCAAGGAAGTCATTAGTTATGGCTAGCTTACTACAACTAATGTGATTTACGTGAAATTCTACCCCAAGGTTTAAGTCTCTGAACTGTTCGATCAGTTTCTGTTCTTCCATCATCATGGTGGCTACTTGTATTGATTTTCTACTCAAAGCATCTGCCACTACATTGCCCTTCCCTGGATGATACATGAGTTGAAAATCGTAGTCCTTTAGAAACTCCATCCACCTTCTTTGCCTCATGTTTAGTTCCTTCTGATCGAACAGGTATTTCAGGCTCTTATGGTCACTGAACACCTGGAACCGAGCTCCATATAAATAGTGCCTCCAGATCTTCAAGGCAAATACTACAGCTGCCAACTCCAAATCATGCGTAGGGTAGTTCCTCTCATGAACCTTGAGTTGCCTTGAAGCATATGCAACCACTCTTTTCTCTTGCATCAAAACACATCCCAAACCCTGATGTGAAGCATCACAGTAGACGTCAAAAGGTCTTCCTACCTCTGGGATCACCAGCACTGGAGCACTGGTCAACCTCTCCTTTAGTTCCATGAAGCTCTGTTCACATCGGTCGGTCCAAGCAAAAGGTTGGTCCTTGCGGGTCAGCTGTGTTAAAGGAGCCACTACCTTGGAAAAGTCCTCAATAAACCTCCGATAGTAGCCCGCCAACCCCACAAAGCTCCTTATCTCGGTGACTGTCTTAGGACGTTCCCACTGCAGCACTGCCTCTACCTTGGCTGGATCCACCGAGATCCCCTGGGCAGATATCACATGTCCTAAGAAGTTGACTTCCTTCAGCCAGAACTCACACTTAGAGAACTTGGCATAGAGTTGCTTCTCCCTCAGTATCTCCAATACTGTCCTCAGGTGTTCCTCATGCTCTTCCTCGGTCCTTGAATAAATGAGTATGTCGTCTATGAAGACCACCACAAACTTATCCAAGAAAGGGCGAAAAATCCTATTCATGTAGTCCATAAACAGAGCTGGAGCATTGGTTACTCCAAACGGCATCACCACATACTCATAGTGCCCATACCGAGACCTAAAAGCTGTCTTTTGAACATCTTCAGCTTTTACCAAAATTCTATTCTAAATAAAACATACATAGAATTCTTTAAAAATATATCTCTTTTTATTCCAATTCAATTTTTACAGGTCCTTACAAAAGACATTGTGCAGATTCGCTAGATGGGGAGGTAGGGCGATCTCATAAGCCACTGGACCAATCCTTCTTAAGATCTGATATGGTCCCACGAACTTAGGGGACAACTTCTTTGACCTGATCGCCCGTCCTACACCCTTGGTTGGTGTCACTTTCATGAACACGTGGTCTCCAGCAACAAACTCCAAAGGTTTTCTCCTCTGATCTGCATAGGACTTCTGCCTACTTTGAGAAGCTTTCATTCTGCTTTGTATCTGTTGCACTTTCTCGGTCGTCTGCTGAATCAACTCTGGCCCAACCAAGACTGCTTCGCCCTCCTGGTACCAACATAAGGGAGTTCTGCATTTCCTCCCATACAGGGCTTCATATGGTGCCATCCCAATACTGGCGTGGTAACTATTATTATAGGTAAACTCCACCAGCGGCAACACCTCATCCCAACTTCCCAATTGATCCAAGACGCACGCCCTCAGTCATCGCCGGTATGAGAGACACATCGGTCATCTCCCAGGGAGAGACATCGGTCGTCTTCCAGGATGAGGCCTCGGTGGACAGTCATCGCGCGAGCGGTCATCGGTGGAAGGTTATCCCGCGATGTCGAGTTCACGCAGATAAGGTGGGACCCAGGCTCGCAGCATCAGACGTACTGCACGCGCGACACGTAGACAAAAAGGGTGGTTCAGAATAGTGACATCAGAAAGTTGGCATGCGCAAGAGACACTCGCGGTCGTACTGTTCAGGGAAGTGGTTGGCATGCACAAGAAGACAACCGTGGCCGTACTGTTCAGTGAAACGTACACTCTGGCTTTCTTGCAGAGGGGGTGGTGTCAGCAGCATGCGTAGACAAGTAGGCTTGGATTCAAAAACCCACTGCGAGGAGGCAAAGAACGTGGCAGTGACTCAAGAGTGAAAGAGGGAGTGCATCTTCATCCTTCTCTTTTCTCTCCTTCGCGCTGCGATTCAGGCATCCTCAAGCACCAGTGCGACGAGCGACGACTGCCTTGGAGCACCTGGGAGGTTCTCTGCAAGTTCCACAAACCAGACGCTAAAATAGAGCCAAGGCATCCTTTAAGCTCGGTGGGTTTTGGAGCTCTTGGTGTTTTGCGCAAGTCCAGGTAAGGGAAGCTAGCTTTATTTTCAATAAAAGCCGTAGATTTGCTCTTTCTGAAGTGAGGGCGACGTGGTCGCCGGTTTCATATTCTTTTTCGTGATTCTCTGTTCTATGTGTTTGGGCGACGTGGTCGCCGGTTTTAAACCCCTTTTTCATGATGTTCTGTTCTTATGTGTTTGGGCGACGTGATCGCCGATTTTAAATACAAATTTCGAAATCCCCTATTTTTGGACGAGATCGCCGGTTTTGGCGTTGTTTTTCGAACTCCCCTGTGTTTGGTGTTGTTTGAAACTGTTTGAGATTTAAATGTGATATTCGAAGATCTGAACCTTGGCATGAGTTTTTCTGTGACTGAAATCGTTCATTAAGTGTTGTATGACGTGTTGAATGTTGTGAATGTGGGATCAAGGCATAGTATTTTCAGGAAAGAAAATACCGTGTAAGATCGTGTAGGATGTGCATTGATAGGTGATTTCTATAATGAGATATCCTGACTCTCCTGAGATAATGAATTCATATAGATGAAGTTATTCAGGCGTTGAGAGTCGATGGAGGTTCATACGTATGGGTAAGTGTTTGAAAGATAACTACTTGACCTGTTGTGTGGATTCACCCTGTCATACTGTGAGAGTGATGAAATTGAGATCGAGATTGTGTGGATGCGCATAGCTGTGGAAACATTACAGCAGTTTAGTATGACAGGTGCAGATCTCTGAGTCTAGTCAATGCACGAGTCTTCCAGAAGTAGTGTCAAGTGTCTATGTGTGATTAGTCCGTGGAAGTCTGACGTGAGTAATGTTGAGAAATTGTTGATAGACACTTGATGGTTGTGTGATATGAATGAGAAAGTGATGGACTCTTGTGAATGTTTAAAAAGGCTGATCTACGTTGGTTGTCCAGTTTATAATTTAAAGTTAAAAAAAATATATCTAGCTTACCCTTTGTATTGTTCTCTGGCTGTTTTCTCTTAAAACTGTGATGATCGTGTATTTTACACGGGAGCAGATGATTTTCCAGGAAGTAGAGCTCCTTAGTGAGTGGTCGCCGGAAGGAGATTGCCTGTTTATGTCTCTATGTGGTGATCGCCTGATTTCTGTTCTGATAGCAGATCGGCTGTTTTGGGTCTTCTGATAGGAGATCGCCGGTTTATGTAGGGAGACCGCCGGTTTCAATTTATTTGGCTGTATTTTGTTTAAGTTTTGGAAAAATATACCGGTTATGTATTAAACTCCCTGTGAGGAGCAACTTCATTTTATATAAATACGTATGTTCACTTAAATATTTTTGTTTTACCTTTATTTCATTTTATATTTATGAAAAGTAATTTGGCGGGATGTTACAAGGCATGCGGGTAACGCCGGGGCGCGAGGCATGCGGGCAACGCTGGGGCGCGAGAAGCATGCGGGCGTCGCCGGGGCGCGAGGCATGCAGGCATCGCCAGGGCACGAGAGGCATGCGGGCGTCGCCAGGGTTAGACATCGGTCGTCTCCCAGAGAGAGACATCGGTCGTCCTCCAGTATGAGACCTCAGTGGTTAGTCATCGCGCGAGCGGTCATCGGTGGAAGGTTATCGCGCGATGTCGAGTTTCACACAGATGAGGTGGGACCTAGACTCCCAGCATGACACGTCCTGCACGCGCGCCACGTGGACAAAAAGGGTGGTTCAGAATAGTGACATCAGAAAGTTGGCATGCGCAAGAGACACTCGTGGTCGTACTGTTCAGGGAAGTGGTTGGCATGCACAAGAAGACAACCATGGCCGTACTGTTCAGTGAAACGTACACTCTGGCTTTCTTGCAGAAGGGGTGGTGGCAGCAGCATGCGTGGACAAGTAGGCTTGGATTCAAAAACCCACTGCGAGGAGGCAAAGAACGTTACAGAGACTCAAGAGTGAAAGAGTGAGTGCATCTTCATCCCTCCCTTTTCTCTCCTTCGTGCGGCGATTCAGACAACCTCAAGCACCAGTGCAACCAGCGACGACTGCCCTTAGAGCACTTGGGAGGTTCTCTGCAAGTTCTCCAGACCGGGACACTAAAACAGAGTGAAAGCATCTTAAAGCTTTGTTGGGTTTCGGAGCTCTTAGAGTTTTGCGCTAGTCCAGGTAAGGGAAGCTAGCTTTATTTTCCAACGAAAAACCTTATAATAGATGTTTGAGATGATGGGGCGACGTGGTCGCCGGTTTTCAACTTTTATTGCATAAATCTCTGTTTTTGAACGAGATCGCCGGTTTTGGCGTTGTTTTTCAAACTCCCCTATTTTTGGTGTTGTTTGAAACTGTTTGAGATTTAAATGTGATATTCAAAAATCTGAACCTTGGCATGAGTTTTTCTGTGACTGGAATTGTTCATTAAATGTTGTATGAAGTGTTGAATGTTGTGATTGTGAGATCAAGGCATAGTGTTTTCAGGAAAGAAAATACCATGTAAGATCGTGTAGGATGTGCATTGATCGGTGATTCTATAATGAGATATCCTGACTCTGCTGAGATAACGGAATCACACAGAGGAAGTTATTCAGTTGGTGAGAGTCGAAGGAGGTTCATATGAATGGGTGAGTCGTGTGAAAAAGAACGAGCTCGCCCTGTTACATGGATCAACCCTGTCATACTGTGAAAGTGATGAATTGAGATCGAGATTGTGTTGATGCGCATAGCTGTGGAAACATTACAGCAGTTTAGTATGACAGGTGCAGATCTCTGAGTCTAGTCAATGCACGAGTCTTCCGGAAGTAGTGTCAAGTGTCTTGTGTGATGAGTCAGTGGAAGTCTGACGTGAGAAATGAGAAACATTGAATTGATAGACACTTGATGCATTATGTGAAATAGAACGACTCTTGAGAATATTGTGAAATGTGTGATTACTTGGTGGTCATGTGAAGGGAACGAGAAAATTGATAGTCTTTACGTGGGTGTCTTTAATTTGTTTCATCTTGATTTTAAAGTTTCATATCTAACTCTTTTTCAAATGTCTAGCTTACCCTGTGATTTCTGGTGTTGTGTTTGGCTTTTCTTAAACCTGTGATGATCGTGTATAATTTACACGGGAGCAGATGATGTTGCAGGAAGTAGAGCCCCTCTGTGAGTGGTCGCCGGAAGGAGATCGCCTGTTCCTTTTTCTGTTAGGCGATCACCCTTCTTCTGTTTTCTGATAGGAGATCGCCGTTCTCTGATAGGAGATCGCCTTTTGCTGTTAGGAGATCGCCTGTCTTTCTATTTTAATGTAATTTTGTTTACGTTTTTGGAAAATTGACCGAATTTGTATTAAACTCCCTGTGAGGAGAAACTTCATTACATATATATAATTTTATTCACTTCAATCTATTTGTTACCTTTATTTTCATTATATAAATATGAATAGTATTTTTGGCGGGATGTTACATTAATGGTATCAGAGCAGTTCGTCCTTAGGATGACCTGAGGGCTGTGGATCCATTGTGTTTCTTCTGCCCATAAAATTTATTTGAGTTTTAAATAACAACTATAGTGAAAGGCTTTCAAACGTTTTTGTATTGAAATTTTGTGTGTGCTTTAGTGAATATGTGCCCTAACTGAAAATCTTAGTATTAAGAATGAGAGGGTCTTGATAAAGTGGTGAGGGTGCACACTCATAACTGGATCGAGATGATTCTCAATCTTAATTCCAAAGGTTTGATGTTTAGCATACATTGAATTCTGGTGTGATTTATTTCATTTTATTGAGTGTTTTTGTAATTGAATGAAAGTGGTTGTTTGGATTGATGGTTGTATACCAGTAGCTGTTCTGGTATTTTGCTTGAGATTATAAGTATTATGATTCTGTTGATGAACTCAAATTCTTAATGACTTTGAGATGCTGACCTTTGTAAGGTCTAGATGTTACCTCCTGAATGAATTGATTTCTTATCGATCTCATTCTTGTAGTTGTAGGGAATATAGAAACCCATAGTTTCAAAATCTGAAACGAAGAAGATGGCACGTAGACCTTCTACCCCTCCCCAACCTTCTTTGGAGATGAGCCAGATTGCCAAGGCTATCGAGATGATGGCAACTGCCATCCAACATGATGTGAGTTCATTATGAACCTTTCTTGGTTTGGGTTGAGTTGATATAGGTTTCATTGTATTCATGACACTTTCAAGAATTAGGATCAAAATTCTAAAGAGCAATTAATAGAGTTTCTACTCAAGAAAACAAAGGTTCATACTAAAAACACATGAATAGGTAACTTGTAGTGTAAGATAACAATGGAATATGAATGGGTAATTCAAGAACAGTACCAAACTTCAAAGGAGACACAAGAACATCATAAGAACACCAAGAAAAAGTGAAAATACTGATTGAAATTCAATAGGAATTAGAAAATCACAAAGAAACTCATCAAAGAACAAAAACCCATGGATGGAAAACAAAAACAACACATGTATATGGAAACCCATGGTTTGGACAAAATTAAAACAGCAAGAAAACAAGGAAATAAACCAACAAAGTGCAGAACAATGGCAGCAAATGAAAGGAAACAACTCATGGAAAAGATTGAACCGATTAAAAATGGAAAAAACTACAAGAAAACACAAATGGGTATTTTTAGAAGATGAATAGAAATGACTTATGTGGTTGTAGCCTTTTGGAGATGTGATTCACGCCACTTGGAGGGTGGTTCTTCCAAGATGAGTGGGTGGTGCCGCCACTTGAGAGTCTCCAAAGCTCACAAGATAAGACATGAAGGAGAAGAAGAGACAAGTCTCACAAACTCACTCTCTCTCAATTTCAAGATAGTTTCTTTTCTTCTAACTTTCAACTTTTTTTTATTCAAAGTACCAAGCACCCCTATTTATAATGGAGAGGGCTGGTCATGTTACAAAGTGGAAGGAGTGGGAAGAGTCACTCTTCTAGCTCCTTCTAGTGCCTAAGAGAGAAAGGAGTAGAAAAGTCACTTTTTCCACTTTTTCCTAAAGAAAGTGCCTAAAATGCCTTACATTTAGAGGTTTCTTTTGGTTTTCCTCTTTGGCATACTCCTAAGGATATTTCTATATTATTTACAAATTTATACAAGATTATTTACAAAGATTTATTTATACTACTATCTTTTGAATTTTCAAGAGAACCCAAAATGTTCTACTTTTTAAGAAGACTAGTAAGAAGAATTTTAAATGCTTGGGTGGATGACCTCTTCCTCTATTAGTGAAATCCTCTTCTACTTGATCTCCATCATGCTCCCCAGGTTGGAGAGAATTCGTCCACGAATTCAGAATCCCTACATATAACAAAGTCAGTTTGCTATCAAATAAAGCAGTGGATGATAATAAAGACAAACTTGACTTAGCATTATGAATCATTGGGATGTTGGAAAAAGAAGTCCTATAGACAGACCATGTTGGAAAAAAATGTGTGGGAATGATTATTTTCTTTGGAAAAATTCTCTTTAAAGGGTTAAAAACCATTAGTAGGTATGGAAAAATCATCCCTAACATTTTTCAACCAATATGGAGTGCAAGTAGGAACTTTTGGTAATGAAAAAGACAAAGAAGAAGAATACCTTGGATGCTCAAATTGAGGCATAGTATGAGTCAAAAAGATTGATTTAGTTGATAAGGTATTATGACTCATTTTATCATTTTCTTCTTTTTCATTTTCTCTTTTATTTTTCATTTTTAATTGGTCCTCATGAACTTCTTGTGGAGAGAGGGGTTTTAAGGTAACCTTGCGCCCTTGGAAGGAAAAAGACATTATATTGGTGAGGCCATCATGTAAAACATGTCTATCAAATTGCCAAGGCCTCCCTAAAAGAATATGGGTTGCTTCCATAGGCACAACATCACATAAAACCTCATCTTTATACTTTCCTATTTCAAAATTTATGAGGACTTGTTTATTAACCATGATTTCTCCCTTTTTAGTAAGCCATTGGAGCTTATAGGGCTTGGGATGAGAGATAGTGGGTAACACAAGCTTCTCCACCACTCTTGTACTAGCCACATTTGTACAACTACCCCCATCAATTATCATGGAACATAACTTTTTGTTGATAAGGCACCGGGTATGGAAAATATTTTCTCTTTGGGTATCATCCAAAGGTTTTTGAATTGTGCCCATCATGCGCCTTATCACCAATAAGTCACCTTCACATGGTATTTTACATTCATTATCACTAGGGCTAGGGGAAGGGGAGTTAGATTTAGAAGAATTATCACTATGTTCACTTACAACTATACCCCCTTTTACCATCATGGTTCGTTTTGTTGGACAATTTGCGGCTATATAACCATAACCTAAACACTTAAAACATTTCTTACTTGAGGTTTTGGTTGGTGATTTAGAAATAGAAGAATTATGAGAGTCCTTTTGTTGAGTGGATTCTTTAAAAGATTTGGAAGGAGTATCAAGTTTTGAAATGTCAGTTTTACCCTTCCAAGGTGAGTTATAGAAACCATCATTATGAGTTTTCTTAAAAGAATTTTTCTTCAAAATTTGTGATTCAACCTTAATGGCTAGGTGAACCAATTTTTCCAAAGAAGTGTACTCATAAAGTTCTACAACATTTTGAATATCTTGTCTTAATCCACTTACAAAACGAGCCATCTTAGATTCTTCACTTTCATGCATGTTAATATGAGTTAAAAGCGTTTGAAGTTCTTTATAATAAGCATCCACACTTAGCGTGCCTTGGTGAAGCCTTTGGAGCTTCAACAATAGGTCTTTCCTAAAGTGTGGTGGAACAAATCTAGCGCGCATACACTCTTTCAAATTGTTCCAAGAAACCACGGGAGGTCTCTTGTTTAGCCCAATGTCCATAAGAGTTTTATGCCACCATTGCATGGCATAGTCTAGAAATTCTAAAGTAGCTAGTTTTACCCTTTGGTCTTCTTGGACCTCATGTACATGAAAGATTTGTTCAACCTTTGCTTCCCACCCCAAATATACATTTGGATCACCTTCACCACTAAAGCTAGGTAATTTTACAAAAGGCATATAAGGCTTTGCCACATGTTGGCGCCTTTCTTCATAATGATGATGCCTCCTCCATTCGGTTTCATCTTCATGTCCATGATAGTTGGAAGAAGTTCTTGATGAATGCCTTGAAGAATGGCGTCTTCTATGGTGTGTATGGCTGGACCTTTCATTAGTCACTTCAAGCCTTTGCAATCTTTCTTCCAATTGTCTTATAGCTTCATCTTTTTGTGCAAGTGACCTTTTGGCTTCTTTTAATTCACCAAGAATGAAAGCTTTCTGTGGAGAGTGTGGTTTAGAAGATTCTCCACTTGAATATTGAGCCATTTTCAAAACAGTACAGCAAACACAAATAGCAAACAATTAAAGAAAACAAGGTTAGAAAACAAAGAAATAAGTGGTGCGGTTTTGGTAAAAAAATTAAGGCACTCAAAATCACTCCAAGAAATTATACTTCCCTCAATCAAGCTTCTCTTGTGGAATGGAGTAACCTCAAATGAAAGATGCCAAAGCACTCAACCACTCATCCAAAAATAACCACCACAAAACTTGAAGAACAATAAAAGACAAGCAAGAAAAGGTACAAAACAAGAAAGGGTAGTGCAAAAGGAATACAAGATATATGACAAAACTTAAGGAATGAAAGACAAGCAATAAAAGGTACACAATAAGACTCAAAGAATACTCACTAAACTTTATAATCAAGAAAGAAAGTACAACTCATAAACTTGTCAAAATACAAGGATCAAAAGTTCCACAAAGTAGACAACAATTTGCCAATCACTATGAATCCAACTTTGGTATGAAAATTAATGTGCAAAAGAATGAATAGATGCAAATACCAAACTGTTTTGAAGGATTTAAAAACAGAATTGGTTCTATTTTGTTCTGTTTCAGTTCTGTTTTTTTTTTATGCCAAATGGAACTTATGTAGTGAAAGAACCATAATATGCATCATATGGAAGTTGAAACATCAATCAAATTGCACAAAAATTTTATGAAGGATTCAAGACAATTGAACACTTGAAATCAAATGTTTGGAACCTCCAATCACAAGTACTAAAACAAATTCAAGAGAAACACAAACTTTCAAAATCAAAAGCAAGCAAGTAGAGACAAGATTTGGACACCTAGAACACTATGAACATAAAACTCAAAGCAAAAAGTATGATCAATGAAAAGGCACAACTAAAACATATTCAAACCAAACAAAAGTATGAATATAAGGTGCTGGAAAAACAAGAAACACGAAATTATAGGTGCTGGAAAAAAAATTGCCCAAAAAGAAAGTGTCTATTCAACTCACAATCAACAAATCAACACCATGGCTCTAGATACCACATGATGTGAGTCTCTTATGAACCTTTCTTGGTTTGGGTTGAGTTGATATAGGTTTCATTGTATTCATGACACTTTCAAGAATTAGGATCAAAATTCTAAAGAGCAATTAATAGAGTTTCTACTCAAGAAAACAAAGGTTCATACTAAAAACACATGAATAGGTAACTTGTAGTGTAAGATAACAATGGAATATGAATGGGTAATTCAAGAACAGTACCAAACTTCAAAGGAGACACAAGAACATCATAAGAACACCAAGAAAAAGTGAAAATACTGATTGAAATTCAATAGGAATTAGAAAATCACAAAGAAACTCATCAAAGAACAAAAACCCATGGATGGAAAACAAAAACAACACATGTATATGGAAACCCATGGTTTGGACGAAATTAAAACAGCAAGAAAACAAGGAAATAAACCAACAAAGTGCAGAACAATGGCAGCAAATGAAAGGAAACAACTCATGGAAAAGATTGAACCGATTAAAAATGGAAAAAACTACAAGAAAACACAAATGGGTATTTTTAGAAGATGAATAGAAATGACTTATGTGGTTGTAGCCTTTTGGAGATGTGATTCACGCCACTTGGAGGGTGGTTCTTCCAAGATGAGTGGGTGGTGCCGCCACTTGAGAGTCTCCAAAGCTCACAAGATAAGACATGAAGGAGAAGAAGAGACAAGTCTCACAAACTCACTCTCTCTCAATTTCAAGATAGTTTCTTTTCTTCTAACTTTCAACTTTTTTTTATTCAAAGTACCAAGCACCCCTATTTATAATGGAGAGGGCTGGTCATGTTACAAAGTGGAAGGAGTGGGAAGAGTCACTCTTCTAGCTCCTTCTAGTGCCTAAGAGAGAAAGGAGTAGAAAAGTCACTTTTTCCACTTTTTCCTAAAGAAAGTGCCTAAAATGCCTTACATTTAGAGGTTTCTTTTGGTTTTCCTCTTTGGCATACTCCTAAGGATATTTCTATATTATTTACAAATTTATACAAGATTATTTACAAAGATTTATTTATACTACTATCTTTTGAATTTTCAAGAGAACCCAAAATGTTCTACTTTTTAAGAAGACTAGTAAGAAGAATTTTAAATGCTTGGGTGGATGACCTCTTCCTCTATTAGTGAAATCCTCTTCTACTTGATCTCCATCACAACAACAGAATGCGGCGATGGCTCAGAACCATCAAGCTACAATGCACCACTGGGAAACTGCTCGGTCTGCTGAAACAAATTCCCACGTCGGTCAGCCTCAAGAACAGATGGGACTGACCGAGTTCATGAGGCACAACCCACCCAAGTTCAGTGGGAATGCTACCCCTGATCAGGCAGATCAGTGGGTCAGGGAATTGGAGAAAATCTTTAGGGCGACCTCCTGCCCTGAAGAGAAGAAGTTGGTGTTCGCCACCTTTTTGCTATCTGGAGAAGCCGAGTTCTGGTGGATGGGAGCTCAGCAGATGATGGAAGCTAGAGCTGAAGTGTTAGACTGGGAGAGCTTCAGGGTGAGGTTCCTGGAGAAATACTTCCCAGATAGTGCAAAGTTTGCGAAGGAAGCAGAATTCCTCAGATTGGAGCAGGGGGAGATGTCTGTGAACGCCTATGCTGCTCGGTTTGAGTACCTCACCCGATTCTATACTCAGGCGACCTCCGAGGCTTGGAGGTGTAGGAAGTTCGAAGAGGGACTGAAGCATGGGCTGAAGAGGACCATAGCCCCGATGTGCATCAGGGAATTTCACGCCTTGGTAGAAAAGGCGAAGATGGTGGAGACCCTGGAAAAGGGTGATTCTCGGGTGATCAGGTCACACCCAGGGAGTTCTTCCAGTGGGAAGGCTAAGGTGCAGCACCCACAAAGCAAGCCCTATGCGAGACCTCCACCACATCGGGCGGGAACAACGCCATCCCAGTTTCAGCAGCAACAGCCTTGGAAACCCAAGTGTTTCCATTGTGGTGGACCACACACGCCCAATGCGTGCCCCAAGAAGACTTCGGAGAGAAGATGTTTTGCCTGCCAAAGGACGGGACACGTTGCTAGAGAGTGCCCTAACAAGAATGGGGCGACTCAACCTAGTGGTTCTCAGCAGTTGAGGAACGAAGGCAGCAGACCTCAGGCAACAGGGAGAGTGTTTGCCATGTCAGTAGCAGAAGCATCTCAGTCAGGTAACCTCGTGCAAGGTGTTTGTTTTATAGCTGGTAGAGGTGTAAAAGCTTTGTTTGATTCTGGAGCGACACACTCCTTTGTGTCAAGCCTGTGTGTAGCCGAGTTGGGCCTTCTAGTGAAGGAGTTACCTTTCGAACTGTTGGTTTCTACACCTGCGTCAGGACAGGTGTTGACCTCTACAGTTTGCCCCGAATGTCCAGTGATAGTAGAGGGACGCAGATTCAAAGTGAACTTGATCTGCCTACCTCTTCAGGACCTCGATGTTATCCTAGGTATGGATTGGCTAGCTGCCAATCACGTTCTCATAGACTGCGGTAGTCAGAAGATAGCGTTTCCAGACCTCCAAGAGTCAGACGTGATATCTGCTCAGCGAGGGCGGTCGGTGTTGGAAGAAGGGGCGAGGTGCTTCATGATCCTAGCTCGGTTGGAGGTGAAGAATGAAGGGGACGTAAGCAGGATACATGTGGTGAAAGATTTCACGGATGTATTTCCAGAAGAAGTACCTGGGTTACCCCCTAAGAGAGAAGTGGAATTCTCCATTGATTTGGTACCTGGAGCTGGACCGGTGTCAATGGCACCTTACAGGATGGCACCAGCCGAGTTGGTAGAATTAAAGAAGCAAGTGGAAGAATTGTTAGAGAAACAATTCATCAGACCCAGTGTATCTCCATGGGGGGCTCAGTGCTCCTAGTTAAGAAGAAGGATGGAGGGTCTCGGCTGTGTATAGATTACAGGCAGTTGAACAAGTTGACCATCAAGAACAAGTACCCCCTACTTAGGATTGATGATTTGATGGATCAAATACATGGGGCCTCGGTGTTCTCCAAGATTGACCTGAGATCCGGGTACCACCAAATTTTGGTAAAAGCTGAAGATGCTCAAAAGACAGCTTTTAGGTCTCGGTATGGGCACTATGAGTATGTGGTGATGCCGTTTGGAGTCACAAATGCTCCAGCTCTGTTCATGGACTACATGAATAGGATTTTTCGCCCTTTCTTGGATAAGTTTGTGGTAGTCTTCATAGACGACATACTCATTTATTCAAGGACCGAGGAAGAGCATGAAGAACATCTGAAGACAGTATTGGAGATCCTGAGGGAGAAGCAACTCTATGCCAAGTTCTCTAAGTGTGAGTTCTGGCTGAAGGAAGTCAACTTCTTAGGACACGTGATATCTGCCCAGGGGATCTCGGTGGATCCAGCCAAAGTGGAGGCAGTGCTTCAATGGGAACGTCCTAAGACAGTTACTGAGATAAGGAGCTTTGTGGGTTTAGCTGGCTACTATCGGAGGTTTATTGAGGATTTTTCCAAGGTAGTAGCTCCTTTAACACAGCTGACCCGCAAGGATCAACCTTTTGCTTGGACCGACCGATGTGAGCAGAGCTTCATGGAACTAAAGGAAAGGTTGACTAGTGCTCCAGTGCTGGTGATCCCAGAGGTAGGAAGACCTTTCGATGTCTACTGTGATGCCTCACATCAGGGTTTGGGATGTGTTTTGATGCAACAGAAAAGAGTGGTTGCATATGCTTCAAGGCAACTCAAGGTTCATGAGAGAAACTATCCTACTCATGATTTGGAGTTGGCGGCGGTGGTGTTTGCCTTGAAGATTTGGAGGCACTATTTATATGGAGCTCGGTTCCAGGATTTCAGTGACCATAAGAGCCTGAAATACCTGTTCGATCAGAAAGAAATAAACATGAGACAAAGAAGGTGGATGGAGTTTCTAAAGGACTACGATTTTCAGCTCATGTATCATCCAGGGAAGGCCAATGTAGTGGCAGATGCTTTGAGTAGAAAATCAATACAAGTGGCCACCATGATGATGGAAGAGCAGAAACTGATCGAGCAGTTCAGAGACTTAAACCTTGGGGTAGAGTTTCATGTGAATCACATTAGTTGTAGTAAGCTGGCTATAACTAATGACTTCCTTGGAGCAATAAAGGATAAGCAGTTGGAAGACCCTAGTCTGAAGCGTACTGTGGAGTCACTAGGGACCGACCAGGCTAGAGACTTTGTGATGGGCGATGATGGGATCTTGAGATTTAATGGCAGAATTTGCATACCTACAAATGAAGAGTTGAAGAAGATGATCCTAGAGGAAGGTCACAAGGGTCGCCTTAGCCTACATCCAGGTATGAACAAGATGTACCATGACTTGAAGGAGTCATTTTGGTGGTCGGGCATGAAGAGAGACATCGCCCAGTATGTTACCACCTGCTTAACATGTCAGAAGGCGAAGATAGAACATCAAAGACCTGGCGGGTTGTTACAGCCATTGGATATCCCTGAGTGGAAATGGGACAACATCGCCATGGATTTTGTCACCCATTTACCCAGATCGGTAAAGGGTCATGATGCAATCTGGGTCATCACTGATCGGCTGACGAAGAGTGCCCACTTTCTCCCAGTGAATATGAGGATGCCCATGGCCAAGTTGGCACAGCTGTACATCAAAGAAATAGTGAGGTTGCATGGAGTGCCTTCCAGCATGGTTTCAGATAGAGATCCCAGGTTCACTTCACGGTTTTGGCAGACTTTACAAGATTGCCTGGGAACTAAGTTGAGGATGAGCTCTGCATATCATCCCCAAACAGATGGACAGTCAGAGAGAACGATCCAATCCTTGGAAGATCTGCTGAGGACGTGTGTCTTGGATCAATTAGGAAGTTGGGATGAGGTGTTGCCGCTGGTGGAGTTTACCTATAATAACAGTTATTACGCTAGCATAGGGATAGCACCATACGAAGCCTTGTATGGAAGGAAATGCAGAACTCCATTGTGCTGGTACCAGGAAGGCGAAACAGTATTGGTTGGACCAGAGTTGATTCAGCAGACGACCGAGAAGGTGAAACAGATACAAGGCAGAATGAGAGCTTCTCAAAGTAGGCAGAAATCCTATGCAGATCAGAGGAGAAAGCCTTTGGAGTTTGCTGCTGGAGATCATGTGTTCATGAGAGTGACACCAACCAAGGGTGTAGGACGGGCGATCAGATCAAAGAAGTTGTCCCCTAAGTTCGTGGGACCATATCAGATCTTTAGAAGGATTGGTCCAGTGGCTTATGAGATCGCCCTACCTCCCCATTTAGCGAATCTGCACAACGTCTTTCACGTATCACAGCTGAGGAAGTACATGGCAGACCCTAGTCATGTGCTGGAAGTGGACGATGTGCAGATCAGGGATGACTTGTCCTTTGAAGCGAAACCAGTCAGGATTGACGATCGGCAAAGTAAACAGCTCAGAGGCAAGACCATCAACATGGTGAGAGTGGTGTGGGATGAGAGATCGGGTGATTCAACTTGGGAGTTAGAAGAACCCATGAGAGAAGCCTATCCATACTTCTTTTCCTTGTAATTCAATTTTCGAGGACGAAAATTTTTTCTTGTTGGGGAGAATGTAAGGACCTGTAAAATTAAAGTGGAATAAAAAGGAATATATTTTAAATGAATTCTAAGTATGTTTTTATTTAAAATAAAAAGGAAGGAAAGTGTAGTTTAGAAGACTATAAGATCGCCTGTCGCCTACTACACATGATCGCCAGGCGTGAGAGGCATGCGGACATCGCCAGGGCGCGAGGCATGTGGACGTCGCCAGGGCGCGCGAGGCATGTGGGCAACACCGGGGCGCGAGGCATGCGGGCAACGCTGGGGCGCGAGAAGCATGCGGGCGTCGCCGGGGCGCGAGGCATGCAGGCATCGACAGGGCGCGAGAGGCATGCGGGCGTCACCAGGGTTAGACATCGGTCGTCTCCCAGAGAGAGACATCGGTCGTCCTCTAGTATGAGACCTCAGTGGATAGTCATCGCGCGAGCGGTCATCGGTGGAAGGTTATCGCGCGATGTCGAGTTTCACACAGATGAGGTGGGACCCAGACTCCCAGCATGACACGTCCTGCACGCGCGCCACGTGGACAAAAAGGGTGGTTCAGAATAGTGACATCAGAAAGTTGGCATGCGCAAGAGACACTCGCGGTCGTACTGTTCAGGGAAGTGGTTGGCATGCACAAGAAGACAACCGTGGCCGTACTGTTCAGTGAAACGTACACTCTGGCTTTCTTGCAGAGGGGGTGGTGGCAGCAGCATGCGTGGACAAGTAGGCTTGGATTCAAAAACCCACTGCGAGGAGGCAAAGAACGTTACAGAGACTCAAGAGTGAAAGAGTGAGTGCATCTTCATCCCTCCCTTTTCTCTCCTTCGTGCGGCGATTCAGACAACCTCAAGCACCAGTGCAACCAGCGACGACTGCCCTTAGAGCACTTGGGAGGTTCTCTGCAAGTTCTTCAGACCGGGACACTAAAACAGAGTGAAAGCATCTTAAAGCTTTGTTGGGTTTCGGAGCTCTTAGAGTTTTGCGCTAGTCCAGGTAAGGGAAGCTAGCTTTATTTTCCAACGAAAAACCTTATAATAGATGTTTGAGATGATGGGGCGACGTGGTCGCCGGTTTTCAACTTTTATTGCATAAATCTCTGTTTTTGAACGAGATCGCCGGTTTTGGCGTTGTTTTTCAAACTCCCCTGTTTTTGGTGTTGTTTGAAACTCTTTGAGATTTAAATGTGATATTCGAAAATCTGGACCTTGGCATGAGTTTTTCTGTGACTGGAATCGTTTATTAAATGTTGTATGAAGTGTTGAATGTTGTGATTGTGAGATCAAGGCATAGTGATAGCATTCGTATGAGCTCTTCTTTGGATTTTGGAGTTCCTTGGTGATGATGGATGCGGAAGCTTATGGAGGAGGTGAGCAAGGCCTTCCTAGGAAGCATGGGTGCCTTGAAGGTGCATGAAGAGTGAGGAAATGGGGAGGTTTGGCCAGCCCCTTTGGTAGTGATGAATTGAAGACTAAAACCTAAGTGTTAGGCAAGGAGTAGTGTATGGCACAATTTGGGCAGCATAACAATACTCTATTTAATCTTCAAAATACAAGGTGTAGGCTCCTCCTTTTATAGGCTAAGGAGGACCATAATGCAACCCTAATGCTAGCCAAATGAAATGTAAATGTGAAGCATGTAAGGACCTAGAAACTTTAATAGGAATAAAAGTGTTATATTTAAATAATTTCAGAAGATGTTATTATTCAAAATACAAAGAGCTGGTAAACGAAGTTTCATAGTAGTCGGACCTCGGACGTCGCCCAAGATCTGGGGTCAGCTGGTAGAGGTCGGTCGGATGACATGTGGACCAAGAAGAGTAAAGGAGGAAAAGTGTAACTAAGAAGTCTTCTACAAGATCGCCGTTAGTGAAGACGGAGGCCATCTCCGACTCTTCTGGCACATAATCGCCTGTCGCCTAGAGGAGACATGAGCGCCAATCGCCTAGAGTGTACGTGATCAGCGGGAATGCACGTAGTATGTGGTCAAGATACTGGATCAACCAGAGTGGGTTCCAACAACCACGCGTATCAAGGTGTGGGTTGAGCCTTAGATACGCTGTGCATGCGAAGCTCTACGCTTGAGTAAAAGAGATCACCCTTAGTGTTGCATGCATGGGAGCACGAGGAGTGGTGCTGATCTACTCTTGGAAATGTGAAGCTACCGACGTCACCGAGTCATGTAGAGATGATACCTTGGACGTAACATAGTAGAATGAAGAACCTTCAGGAAGGCATGGCGATGTGTCGTCGGGCATCGCCAGGTGAGAAGCATGCGGGCATCACCAGGGCGCGAGGCATGCGGGGTTAGTCTTCGCGCGAGAGATCATCGGTGGATTGTCTTCGCGCGAGAGGTCATCGGTGGAGAGTCTTCGCGCGAGAGGTCATCGGTGGAGAGTCTTCGCGCGAGATGTCATCGGTGGAGAGTCTTCGCGCGAGAGGTCATCGGTGGATAGTCTTCGCGCGAGATGTCATCGGTGGATAGCCTTCGCGCGAGAGGACATCGGTGGATAGCCTTCGCGCGAGAGGTCATCGGTGGAAAGTTATCGCACGATGGCGAGCTTCACACAGAGAAAGTGGGACCCAGACTCCCAGCATGAAACGTCCTGCACGCGCGCCACGTAGACAAAAAGGGTGGTTCAGAATAGTGACATCAGAATGTTGGCATGCGCAAGAGACACTCGCGGTCGTACTGTTCAGGGCAGTGGTTGGCATGCAGAAGAGACAACAGTGGTCGTACTGTTCAGGGAAGTGGTTGGCATGCGCAAGAGACAAACATGGTCGTACTGTTCAGAGAAACGTACACTCAGACTTCTCTACAGAGTGGGTAGTGGCAGCTGCTTTTGTGGACAAGCTGGTTTAAGATGCGAAAACCCACTTCGGAGAAGGGGGAACGTTGCAGTTGTGCAAGAGCGAAAGAGTGAGTTTACCTCCCTTCTCCTCCATTCTCTCCTTCGCGCTGCGATTCTGGCACCTTCACGCAAGAGTACGACGAGCGACGGCCACCATTAGAGCACCTGGGAGGTTCTCTGCAAGTCCTTCAACCAGACGCAAAAACAGAGCCAAGGCGTTGTTCAAGCTTCGTTGGGTTTCGGAGCTCCTGGTGTTTTGCGCAAGTCCAGGTAAGGGAAGCTAGCCTTCATTTTCAATACAAGCCAAATTTTAGCTATTTCTGAAGTGAGGGCGACGTGGTCGCCGGTTTTCGTTTTCATCTTTGTAAAATGCTCTGTGCTATGTGTTTGGGCGACGTGGTCGCCGGTTTTAAATGCAGACTTCGAAATACCCTGTTTTTGAACTAGATCGCCGGTTTTGGCGTTGTTTGCGAACTCCCTGTTTTTGGTGTTGCTTTGAAAACGGTTTGAGATTTAAATGAGATATTCGAAAATAAGAACCTTGGAGTGAGTTTTGCTGTGATTGAAATCATTCCTTTAAGTGTTATGTGATGTGTTGGATGTGGTGAATGTGGGATCGAGGCATAGTATTTTCAGGAAAGAAAATACCGTGTAAGATCGTGTAGGATGTGCATTGATCGGTGATGTCTATAATGAGATTATCCTGACTCTCCTGAGATAATGGATTCATATAGATGAGGTTATTCAGGCGTTGAGAGTCGAAGGAGGTTCATATGTATGAGTGAGTCGTGTGAAACAGAACGAGCTCGGCCTGTCATATGGATTAACCCTGTCATACTGTGAGAATGGTGAACTTGAGATCGAGAATGTGTTGATGCGCATAGCTGTGGAAACATTACAACAGCTTTGTATGACAGGTGCAGAATCTCTGAGTCTAGTCAATGCACGAGTCTTCCGGAAGTAGTGTCAAGTGTCTTGTGTGCTGAGTCAGTGGTAGTCTGACGTGAGAAATGAGGAACATTGAATTGATAGACACTTAATGCATTTTGTGAAATAGAATGACTCTTGAAAATATTGTAAAGTGTGTGATTTCTTGGCGATCAGGTGAAGGGAATGAGAAACTCTATAGTTTTACGTGGGTATCTTGAAATTGTTTTACCTTGATTTCAAAGTTCATATCTAACTCTTTTTAAATGTCTAGCTTACCCTGTGTTTCTTTTGTGTTGTGTTTGGCCTTTTCTTAAACCTGTAATGATCGTGTATAATTTACACGGGAGCAGATGATGTTGCAGGATGTAGAGCTCCTTAGTGAATTGTCGCTGGAAGGAGATCGCCTGTTTTCTATTTCCGTTGGGAGATCACCCCTTTTGCTGCTTTCTGATAGGAGATCGCCTATATGATAGGAGATCGCCCTTCTAATAGGAGATCACCCTTCTGTCAGGAGATCACCTATCTTTCTATTGTATTGTATTTTGTTTATGTTTTAATGGAACAGTGATCGTATTTGTATTAAACTCCCTGTGAGGAGAAACTTTAATTACATATATATAATTTTATTCACTTCAATCTATTTGTTACTTTTATTTTCATTATATAAATATGAATGGTATTTTGGCGGGATGTTACAAAGCACATGGGCCACATGGAAAGTGTGAGCACATGGGGAGGGGTGTGTCTAGTTTGTAAGTTCACCCCCTCCATGGGCTTTCTAGAATAGTGGGAAGGTTAACTTCTCCTTAATTCTAATGTGTAGAAAAATGAACATTTGTCCACATGGCTCTGCCGTTGAAAGACTACCTCAATCGCTTTGGGGCGCAGGTGGTGAGATTGCCCGTCAAGGATGAAGACATGCTGGTGCATGCGTTCAAGAGAGGTGTCCTCCCTGGTCCTTTCAGTGAATCGCTCATCAGGAGCCACCCTGCCACCTTCACCGAGATACGGCGACGTGCGGTGGCACACATAGTAGCAGAGACCGAGGTCTCTGAGAAGAGAGGAAGTGCTGCACCGTCGAAGCCACGTGGAGATCAGGGGAATCAGCAGCAACAGGCACGGGTGCATGAGATCAAGGAAGGGAGGAAGGAGCAGGGAAGGTCTCGCCCTTATGCACCAAGGAAGGACCAGACCAGGGGGCGTGCAAGCAACGCACCCCCCAGGTATAATTTCATGATAAGTTTGGCGGAGCTGATCGCCATTCCTGCTGTGGCAGCAAGACTCCATGTGCCAGAGAAAACCGACAGGGTACTTGGAGGGAGGAAGGATGAGTGGTGTGAATTCCATCAAGCTTATGGACATACACTCCGTAACTGCCTAGCGTTGGGGCGTCAGCTTGCTGAGTTGGTGGAGACAGGGTTCCTGACCCATTACCTGCAGAAGACACAAGGTGATCGCGCTTCGGGGTCCCAGGAAGGCGACCAGCAGCATGAACTCCCTGTGTTTGGGGAGGTGAGGTGATGGAAGAGGCTACACTGGGGGGGCTCCCAGAGCTGAAGCGGAAGGCATGATCGCCCCACTTGTGTGCATCACCAGGGCGGTCATCGCCGGTTAAAGGAGACCCCATCCAGAGTGGTTGAGACGTTGAAGAATGGAGCTTGTCGGCTGGTGACTCTGGACGTAACGACTATTCCCAGAACCCAGGACGCTACATGCTTCTTTCTTACTTTCGTTAAGTTGTAAAGTAGATGCGCTATCGCGCTGTACACACACTTAGTGTATTAAACAGTTGAGCAGATCAGGGGCACTCTTTTTAACGATGCCACCCAATAAAAGATTTTCAGTACATAAAGTGTGCGAGTGTTCCCAGTTTAAAGTTCTCCTTGCCCCAGGTCCAAGACCAGGTGATCGGTGGTGAGTTACCAAGTGGCCACCACCCGCAGATCAGCCCCTAGATAAGTGCTGGGATGTAGAGCGCGATCAGCCATCAGTGCATGCAGACCGCGACCAGCCGTCGGTGCATGTAGAGAGTGAGTACTCTGACGGTGCACGGTCATCGGGGTCTTGCTAACACGTGTTAAGCTGGGACCCAAGTTCCCAGCGAGAGCGTTAAGCATGCACCTCGTATGATTCCAGAAGAAGAGATCCTTGCCGGTCGGGACGTCGGTGAACGCGCGATGAGGCAATGCAGGCAGGGCGCGCCCAGAGTGTGCGCTTAGACAGCCACGCCTGGCGGCCCCCCCCTGGGAGCGTGCGCCCACGAGAAAGTCCTCCCTCGACTTTGTACAGCGAGGTGCAGGAGAGAGAAAGTCCTATCCCTTTGCTTTTTACAGCAAGGTTGAGGCGAGAGAACCAAGTCCTCTTCCTCTGCTTTTCACAGCAAGGTTGAGGCGAGAGAAAGTCCTCTTCCTCTGCTTTTCGCAGCAAGGTTGAGGCGAGAGAAAGTCCTCTTCCTCTGCTTTATACAGCAAGGTTAAGGCAAGAGAAAGTCCTCACCTCTGCTTTATACAGCAAGGTTGAGGCGAGAGAAAGTCCTCTTCCTTTGCTTTATACAGCAAGGTTGAGGCAAGAGAAAGTCCTCACCTCTGCTTTATACAGCAAGGTTGAGGCGAGAGAAAGTCCTCTTCCTCTGCTTTATACAGCAAGCTTGAGGCCAGAGGAAGTCCTCCTTGCCTTTGAGCAAGTGCAGGCACCAGAGGAAGTCCTCCTTGGCTTTGAGCAAGTGCAGGCACCAGAGGAAGTCCTCCTTGCCTTTGAGCAAGTGCAGGCGAGACAGAGGAAGTCCTCCTTGCCTTTGAGCAAGTGCAGGCGAGAACAGAGGAAGTCCTCCTTGCCTTTGAGAAAGTGCAGGCACCAGAGGAAGTCCTCCTTGCCTTTGAGCAAGTGCAGGCAAGAAAGAGGAAGTCCTCATTGCCTTTGAGCAAGTGCAGGCACCAGAGGAAGTCCTCCTTGCCTTTGAGCAAGTGCAGGCACCAGAGGAAGCCCTCCTTGCCTTTGAGCAAGTGCAGGCGAGAAAGAGGAAGTCCTCCTTGCCTTTGAGCAAGTGTAGGCACCAGAGGAAGTCCTCCTTGCCTTTGAGCAAGTGCAGGCAACAGAGGAAGACCTCCTTGCCTTTGAGCGAGTGCAGGCGAGAAAGAAGAAAGTCCTCCCTCGATGTTGTACAGCGAGGTACAGGCGAGTGAAAGTCCTCACCTCGACTTTGTACACCTTCTCTGCTTTTCACAGCAAGGTTGAGGCGAGAGAAAAGTCCTCTTCCTCTGCTTCTTACAACAAGGTTGAGGCAAGAGGGGTCGTCGAGAAGCACTTCTCTTCCCCGAAACACAGGCGTCATAGTTGGTGTTCAGACCCTCTATGCACTCAGCGCTGGTGTGGCAGAGAACTGCAGCGAAGCCCGAAGCGCGATGACTGATCGGTGGTGCACTAACATGCTAGTCGGTGGTCGGTGGTAGAAGCAAGTTCTGCTGCGTGAAGCCAAAGCGTTTAGGCCCGTTAAGTCAGTCATCCAGCACAAAGTTATGTTGAAGGCAATGCTAAGGTAACAGTTAGCCGCGATCAAGTCAGAGGCCAAGTTTGAGGGGTTGCAGTTAGATCGCGCTAAAGCCTAAGCTAGTTAACAGTTAGTCACATGCAGAGAGTTAAAGAGAAGAAACGCAGCGAACCCTAGCGCGTTTGAGAAGAAGAAAACAGGGAAGGTGAATCTCTAGATGATCCAGAGAGATGCTTTGAATGTTTGAAGGCGAAGAAGAAGGAATGAAACAGTGTTAGTACCAGAGTGTGCGCTCCTGTAGACCGCCAGAAGACGATTTCTTAGTCTCTTCGCTGAGAACAAGTTCACAGCTCGAGACTGGGGGCTTGTGATCCGGTCGGTCACCGGTAGTCGATGACATCAGCAGCAGTTGACCACGTGGACCATTCACAGGGTAACACGCGGTAGAGGATAGCAGGCGAATCAGGGAGGCGATCACTCAGAATGGTAATCGCCTCTCGCCTGTGATGATGAGTAATCGCATATCGCCTCGAGGTGAGTAATCGCCTATCGCATTGAGGATGAGTAATCGCTTATCGCCTTGAGGATGAGTAGTCGGTCATCGCTGGTATGGATCAGTAATCGCCTAGATTGCACATGATCGCCGTGTGTTAAGGTTAGGAGATCAGGTGGTCAGCAAGTCGCCGAAAGAGCACATCGCCGGGTGTTTGAGAAGACTTGGCAAGCACTTGTTGTATGGTCTAAGTACAGAGGATAAGTGGCATATCTGCCACCAGGTGTAGTGTGAGCTGCAATACCCAGGGTTAACCAGCTCGCCATGTTAAGGTTGCGCCCAGAGTAGCCTGTGTACTAAGCCACTCCCTGTGTGGATAACTTAGTCGCATGAGGCACAGTGGAAGTAACGTTTCAGCTGCAGATACTCTAGATGGTGACACGTGTACGACCAGATGTTATCCACGTGTCAAGAGGAATAACAGTCAGGAGAGAGAAAGACTCAGGTATATATACAAACTCTTAACGAAATTGAGGGGGGTTTTTTACAGATTCTCACAGCTTACACATTTGAGAGTTTACAGTTACACACGAGTCTCACAGAGAGATTCAGATATAGTTTTGGTGTTCCTGTTGCCTGACTTGAGCGTTGGAGCTACAACGGCCGCCAGAGGCGCCGTCTATGTGTTTTGCAGGCAGCGTTTGGAGTTCCGGCGGTGGTTCTTGGAGCGTTCCTGCAGAATAGAAGGCTAGACGAAGGAGTGACGAGGCAATCCTCCACGTTCGAGTCAAGCGGCAGGATCAGAAGAAGAATAATGGAAGAAGAAGAATGGGAGAAGAAGATCGGAAGAAGAAGAATGGAAGAAGACGATCGGAAGAACAAGAGTGGAAGAAGAAGAATGGAAGAAGAACATGGGAAGAAGAAGATCGGAAGAAGAAGAAGGGAAGAAGAAGATCGGAAGAAGAAGAATCAGAAGAAGAAGAATGGAAGAAGAAGATCGGAAGAAGAAGAATGGAAGGAGAAGATCGGAAGAAGAAGAATTGGAAGAAGAAGAATGGAAGACGAATATCGGAAGAAGAAGAATGGCAGAAGAAGATCGGAAGAAGAAGAATGGAAGAAGAAGATCAGAAGAAGAAGAATAGAAGAAGAATGGAAGAAGAAGATCGGAAGAAGATGAATGGAAGAAGAAGATCGGAAGAAGAAGAATGGAAGAAGAACATCGGAAGAAGAAGAATTGAAGAAGAAGATCGGAAGAACAAGAATGGAAGAAGAAGAATGGAAGAAGAACATGGGAAGGAGAAGAAGGGAAGAAGAAGATTGGAAGAAGAATTGAAGAAGAAGATCGAAAGAAGAAGAATGGAAGAAGAAGATCGGAACAAGAAGAATGGAAGAAGAAGATAGGAAGAAGAAGATCGCAAGAAGAAGAATGGAAGAAGAATATCGGAAGAAGAAGAATGGAAGGAAGAAGAAGAATTCGAAGAGGAAAAATGGAAGAAGAAGAATGGTAGAAGAAGATCGGAAGAAGAAGAAAGGAAGAAGAAGATCAGAAAAAGAAGAATGGAAGAAGAAGAATTGGAAGAAGAAGATCGGAAGAAGAAGAACGGAAGAAGAAGAATGGAAGAAGAAGAATGGGAGAAGAAGATCGGAAGAAGAAGAATTGGAAGAAGAAGAATGGAAGATGACTATCGGAAGAAGAATAATGGCAGAAGAAGATCGGAAGAAGAAGAAGATCAGAAGAAGAAGAATGGAAGAAGAAGATCGGAAGAACAAGAACGGAAGAAGAAGAATGGAAGAAGAAGAATGGAAGAAGAAGATCAGAAGAAGAAGAATGGAAAGAGATGATCGGAAGAAGAAGAATGGAAGATGAAGATAGGAAGAAGATCGGAAGAAGAATAATGGAAGGAGAAGATGGGAAGAAGAAGAATGGAAGACGAAGATCGGAAGAAGAAGAATGGAAGAAGAAGATCGGAAGAAGAAGAATGGAAGAAGAAGATTGGAAGAAGAAGAATGGAAGAAGAAGATCGGAAGAAGAAGAATGGAAGAAGAAGATCGGAAGAAAAAGAATGGAAGAAGAAGAATTGGAAGAAGAAGATCAGAAGAAGAAGATCAGAAGAAGAAGAACGGATGAAGAAGAATGGAAGAAGAAGAATGGAACAAGAAGAATGGAAGAAGAAGAATGGAACAAGAAGAATGGAAGAAGAAGAAGGGAAGAAGAAGATCGGAAGAAGAAGAATTAGAAGAAGAAGAATGGAAGAAGAAGAATGGAAGAAGAAGATTGGAAGAAGAAGAATGGAAGAAGAAGATCGGAAGAAGAAGAATGGAAGAAGAAGAATGGAAGAAGAAGATGGGAAGAAGAAGAATGGAAGAAGAAGATCGGAAGAAGAAGAATGGAAGAAGAAGATCGGAAGAAGAAGAATGGAAGAAGAAGAATGGAAGAAGAACATTGGAAGAAGAAGAAGGAAGAAGAAGAATGGAAGAAGAACAATGGAAGAAGAAGATCGGAAGAAGAAGAATGGAAGAAGAAGATCGGAAGAAGAAGAATGGAAGAAGAAGATAGGAAGAAGAAGATCGGAAGAAGAAGAATGGAAGGAGAAGATGGGAAGAAGAAGAATGGAAGACGAAGATCGGAAGAAGAAGAATGGATGATGAAGAATGACAGAAGAAGAGCGGAAGAAGAAGAATGGAAGCAGAAGATCGGAAGGAGAAGAAGGGCAGAAGAACATCGGAAGAAGAAGAATCGAAGAAGAAGATCGGAAGAAAGAGAATGGAAGAAGAAGAATGGAAGAAGAACATGGGAAGGAGAAGAAGGGAAGAAGAAGATCGGAAGAAGAATTGAAGAAGAAGATCTGATGCGGTCGGTCATCAGTAGTTGATGACGTCAGCAGCCGTTGACAACGTGGACCATGCACGGGGTGGCACGTGGTAGAAAGAGCAAGTGAATCAGGGAGGAGATCACCTAGAATGGTGATCGGTAGTCAGATACCAAGTGGCCACCACTCCCAGTTCAGAGCATAGATAAGCGCCTGGACGCACCGCACGGACGTCGGTGGATAGTCATGAGGCACCGCATGGACGTCGGTGGATAGTCATGAGGCACCGCCCGGACGTTGGTGGATAGTCATGAGGCACCGCCCGGTCATCAGGGGAAGTTATGATGCACCGCCCGGTCATCGGTGGAAGTTATGAGGCACCGATATGGTGTGACTGCATGAAGAGCGCGATCGGGTGTTAAGAGGGAGATCGGTCGTAAGTGCATGCAGAGGGAGGTCGGTCGTAAGGGCATGCAGAGGGAGGTCGGTCATCGGGGTTCCCGGCGAGAACGCTACGCATGCACCTCGCATGATGCCCACTCAGAGGACGTGCGGCGAGGCCATGCAGGCAGGATGCGCCTGGCGCTCTCCTGGGAGCATGCGGCCCGCACAGAGAGAAGCGCAGAAGCCCTCCAGGTGTGACGCGTGTACGGTAGATTCCAGCTGGTGCCTCCACGTGTCACCATCTGGGAGAGAGGCGCGGCTCAGGTATAAAGCACTCCACGTCATGTAAGGTAAGGGAATTCTTTTCAGATTACAAGTTTACACATGCTCACTACACTGAGTTTCTGAGTCACTGTGGGAGCGTTCTTACACGTGGCACAGTGATAACAGAAAATAGTTATAGAGAGAGAAAGTGGATCTGAGAGCACACACGAGTCTCACAGAGAGATTCAGTGATAGTTTTGGTGTTCCTGTTGCCTGACTTGAGCGTCGGAGCTACAACGGCCGCCAGAGGCGCCGTCTGTGTGTTTTGCAGGTAGCGTTTGGAGTTCCGATGGTGGTTCTTGGAGCGTTCCTGCAGAACAGAGGGCTAGACGAAGGAGTGACGAGGCAATCCTCCACGTTAGAGTCAAGCGGCAGGATCATTGGCGCCCACCGTGGGGCCCGTGTGAATCTGGTTCCCATCCACGTCGCAGTTTCTTGAGGTTCTTGCAGTTTCTTGGAGCTTCTTGATCTTTTCGTCGAGGTTTCTTAGAGTTTTCTTGAAGTTACGTCGAGGTGTTGAGAAGATGAGAAGGAGAACCAGGCAAACCTCACCTGCGCCATCTGCTGAAGAAGGAGCTGTTACCATGGCGCAGGTAGTGGAGATGATGCGCGCGCTGCAAGATAGCGTCGCTGAATCGAGAGCTGAGCAAGAGAAAATGCGTGCAGAGCTGACTGCATCACAGAGAAGAAACGAAGAGTTGAACCGTATGAATGAAGAGCTGCGTAGGGAATTGCAGGCGCAGAGGGAGAGCGCAGTTGAAGAGAGGACTTCGACGCTGCCATCGCCTCCGAGAGCATTCCCTATGCCTTTCTCCCCCGAGATCATGAACACGGTGGTGCCTCCCAATCTGGTGGTGTAACATCCCGCAAAATAAAACCATACATACATGTATAATGAAAGTAAAGGTAAACAAATAATATTGAAGAGTACATGATAATATATATATAAGTAATGAAGTTGCTCCTCTTAGGGAGTTTAATACATAACCAATCAAATGTTTTCAAAATTTAAACGAAATTCAACCAAATACAACAAGACCGGCGGTCTCCATACATGAACCGGCGATCTGGTAACAGAAGGCCCAAAACAGGCGATCTGCAGCAGGACATAAATCCGGCGATCACCACCAAGAGATAGAAAACCGGCGATCTCTTCCTCGGCGACCACTCACTAAGGAGCTCTACTTCCTGGAAGATCATCTGCTCCCGTGTAAGTTATACACGATCATCACAGTTTTAAGAGAAAAACAGCCAACGAGCAGAACACGCAGGGTAAGCTAGATATTTTAAAGAGAGTTTAAATAAGGATAATTAAAATAAAATCAAGGTAAACAATTTCAAGATATTCACGTAAAGTTATCAAGTTTCTCATACTCTTCACCTGATCGCCCAGAAATCACACATTTCGCAATATTTTCCAGAGTCATTCTATTTCACAACTGTATCAAGTGTCTATCAATTTCAAGTTCCTCATTTCACATGTCAGACCACCACTGACTCAGCACACAAGACACTTGACACTACTTCCGGAAGACTCATGCATTGATTAGACTCAGAGATCTGCACCTGTCATACCATACCACTGTGAAATCCACACAGGGTCGCTGTGAATCCACACAGCATGCGCATATATAATCTCAATGTCAATAGTTCTCCCGGTATGACAGGGTTAATCCATAGAACAGGCGGAGCTCGTTCTTTTTCACACGAGACGCCCATTCATATGAACCTCCTTCGACTCTCACCAACTGAGTAACTTCCTCTATGTGATTCCATTATCTCAGCAGAGTCAGGATATCCCCTTAGGAATCACCGATCAATGCACATCCTACACGATCCTACACGGTATTTTCTTTCCTGAAAATACTATGCCTCGATCCACATTCACAACATTCAACACATCATACCGCCCTTAAATAAATGATTCAAGTCACAGCAACGATCGTTTCAAAGATTCAGATTTTCGAAGATCACATTTAAGCTTCAACAGTTCAAAGTAATACCAAAAACAGGGAGTTCGCAAACATCGCCCAAACCGGCGACCTGGTTCAAAAACAGGGTATTTCGAAGTTTGTATTTAAAAAAAACCGGCGACCACGTCGCCCAAACACATGGAACAGAGCATTCACGCAGATGAAAACGAAACCGGCGACCACGTCGCCCAAACACATGGAACAGAGCATTCACGCAGATGAAAACGAAACCGGCGACCACGTCGCCCTCATTTCAGAAATAACTAAACTATAGCTTGTAATGAAAATGAAGTCTAGCTTCCCTTACCTGGACTTGCGCAAACACCTAGAGTTCCGAAACCCAACGAAGCTTGAAGAACGCCTTGGCTCTGTTTTTGCGTCTGGTTGAAGGACTTGCAGAGAACTGCCCAGGTGCTCTAATGGTGGCTGTCGCTCGTCGTACTCTCGTGTGAAGGTGCTAGAATCGCAGCGCGAAGGAGACAACTGGAGGAGAAGGGAGGTAACTCACTCTTTCTCTCTTTGAAGGCTGCAACGTTTCTTTCTCTCAGCAGTGGGTTTTCTGCATCTTAAACCAACTTATCCACCAAAAGCAGCTGCCACCACCCACTCTGCAGAGAAGTCTGAGTGTACGTTTCCCTGAACAGTACGACTACAGTTGTCTCTTGCGCAGGCCAACCACTCCCTGAACAGTACTACTAAGCGTGCCTCTGCGCAGGCTAACACTCTGAGGTCACTATTCTGAACCACCCTTTTTGTCTATGTGGCGCGCGTGCAGGACGTTCCATGCTGGAAGTCTGGGTCCTACCTTCTCTGTGTGTAACTCGACGTCGCGCGATGACCTTTCACCGATGACCACTTGCGCGAAGTCTATCCACCGATGACCTCTCGCGCGAAGTCTATCCACCGATGACCTCTCGCGCGAAGGCTATCCATCGATGACCTCTCCCGCGAAGGCTATCCACCGATGACCTCTCGCGCGAAGACAATCCACCGATGACCTCTCGCGCGAAGACTATCCACCGATGACCTCTCGCTGGCGAACGACCGATGTCCCCCCATGATGATGCCCGCATGCATCGTGCCCTGGCGACGCCTGCATGCCTCGCGCCCTGGCGACGACGTGTAGTCTAGGCGACCGGCGATTATGTATTAACAAAGAACTCTTATAGTTTTCTAGACTGCACTTTCCTTCCTTTTTAACTTAAATAAAAACATACTTAGAATTTATTTAAAATAATCCTTTTTATTCCAACTTAATTTTTCAAGGTCCTTACATTCTCCCCATCAAGAAAAATTTTCGTCCTCGAAAATTGAATTACAAGGAAAAGAGGTATGGATAAGCCTCCCTCATGGGTTCTTCTAACTCCCAAGTTGAATCCCCCGATCTCTCATCCCACACCACTTTCACCATGTCGATGGTCTTGCCTCTGAGCTGTTTACTTTGCCGATCGTCAATCCTGACTGGTTTTGCTTCAAAGGACAAGTCATCCCTGATCTGCACATCGTCTACATCCAGCACATGACTAGGGTCTGCCATGTACTTCCTCAGCTGTGACACGTGAAAGACATTGTGCAGATTCGCCAGATGGGGAGGTAGGGCGATCTCATAAGCCACTGGACCAATCCTTCTTAAGATCTGATATGGTCCCACGAATTTAGGAGACAACTTCTTTGACCTGATCGCCCGTCCTACACCCTTGGTTGGTGTAACCTTCATGAACACGTGGTCTCCAGCAGCAAACTCCAAAGGCTTTCTCCTCTGATCTGCATAGGACTTCTGTCTACTTTGAGAAGCTTTCATCCTGCTTTGTATCTGTTGCACTTTCTCGGTCGTCTGCTGAATCAACTCTGGCCCAACCAAGACTGCCTCGCCCTCCTGGTACCAACATAAGGGGGTTCTGCATTTCCTCCCATAAAGGGCTTCATAAGGTGCCATCCCAATACTGGCGTGGTAGCTATTATTATAGGTAAACTCCACTAGTGGCAACACCTCGTCCCAACTTCCCAATTGATCCAAGACGCACGCCCTCAGCAGATCTTCCAAGGATTGTATCGTTCTCTCTGACTGACCATCTGTTTGGGGATGGTATGCAGAGCTCATCCTCAACTTAGTTCCCAAGCACTCTTGTAAGGTCTGCCAAAACCGTGAAGTGAACCTGGGATCTCTATCTGAAACGATGCTGGAAGGCACTCCATGCAACCTCACTATTCCTTGGATGTATAACTGTGCCAGCTTGGCCATAGGCATCCTCATATTCACTGGAAGGAAGTGGGCACTCTTCGTCAGCCTATCAATGATAACCCAGATTGCATCATGACCCTTTACCGATCTGGGTAAATGGGTGACAAAATCCATGGCGATGCTGTCCCATTTCCATTCAGGGATATCCAGTTGCTGCAACAACCCGCCAGGTCTTTGGTGTTCTACCTTTGCCTTCTGACACGTTAAGCAGGTTGCAACATACTGGGCGATGTCTCTCTTCATGCCCGACCACCAAAATGACTCCTTCAAGTCATGGTACATCTTGTTCATGCCTGGGTGAAGGTTAAGGCGACTCTTATGACCTTCCTCTAGGATCATTTTCTTCAACTCTTCATTTGCAGGTATGCAGATTCTGCCATTAAATCTCAGGATCCCATCATCGCCCATCTCAAAGTCTCTCGCCTGATCTGTCCCTAGTGACTCCACAGTACGCTCCAGGCTAGGGTCCTCTAACTGCTTATCCCTTAACATCCCAAGGAAGTCATTAGTTATAGTCAGCTTACTACAACTAATGTGATTCAAGTGAAATTCTATTCCAAGGTTTAAGTCTCTGAACTGCTCGATCAGTTTCTGCTCTTCCATCATCATGGTGGCGACTTGTATAGACTTCCTACTCAAGGCATCTGCCACTACATTGGCCTTCCCTGGGTGATACCTGAGTTGAAAATCGTAGTCCTTTAGGAACTCCATCCACCTTCTTTGTCTCATGTTTAGTTCCTTCTGATCGAACAGGTATTTCAGGCTCTTATGGTCACTGAACACTTGGAACCGAGCTCCATATAAATAGTGCCTCCAGATCTTCAAGGCAAATACCACAGCCGCCAACTCCAAGTCATGCGTAGGGTAGTTTCTCTCATGAACCTTGAGTTGCCTTGAAGCATATGCAACCACTCTCTTCTCTTGCATTAAAACACATCCCAAGCCTTGATGTGAAGCGTCACAGAAGACATCAAAAGGTCTTCCTACCTCGGGGATCACCAGCACTGGAGCACTGGTCAACCTCTCCTTTAGTTCCATGAAGCTCTGCTCACATCGGTCGGTCCAAGCAAAAGGTTGATCCTTGCGGGTCAGTTGTGTTAAAGGAGCCACTACCTTGGAAAAATCCTCAATAAACCTCCGATAGTAGCCCGCCAACCCCACAAAGCTCCTTATCTCGGTGACTGTCTTAGGACGTTCCCACTGCAGCACTGCCTCTACCTTGGCTGGATCCACCGAGATCCCCTGGGCAGATATCACGTGTCCTAAGAAGTTGACTTCCCTCAGCCAGAACTCACACTTAGAGAACTTGGCATAGAGTTGCTTCTCCCTCAGGATCTCCAATACTGTCCTCAGGTGTTCCTCATGCTCTTCCTCGGTCCTTGAATAAATGAGGATGTCATCTATGAAGACCACCACAAACTTATCCAAGAAAGGGCGAAAAATCCTATTCATGTAGTCCATGAACAGGGCTGGAGCATTGGTGACTCCAAACGGCATCACTACATACTCATAGTGCCCATACCGAGACCTAAAAGTTGTCTTTTGAACATCCTCAGCTTTTACCAAAATTTGGTGGTACCCCGATCTCAGATCAATCTTGGAGAACACCGAGGCCCCATGAATTTGGTCCATCAAATCATCAATCCTAGGTAGGGCGTACTTGTTCTTGATGGTCAACTTGTTCAACTGCCTGTAATCTATACACAGCCGAGACCCTCCATCCTTCTTCTTGACTAGGAGCACTGGAGCTCCCCATGGAGATACACTGGGTCTGATGAATTGTTTCTCCAGCAACTCTTCCACTTGTTTCTTTAACTCCACTAACTCTGCCGGTGCCATCCTGTAAGGTGCCATTGACACTGGTCCAGCTCCAGGCACCAAGTCAATAGAGAATTCCACTTCTCTCTTAGGGGGTAACCCAGGTACCTCTTCTAGAAATACATCCGTGAAATCTTTCACCACGGGTATTCTGCTTACGTCCCCTTTATTTTCCACCTCCGACCGAGCGAGTATCACGAAGCACCTCGCCCCTTCTTCCAACTCTGACTGCCCTTGCTGAGCAGATATTACATCTGATCCTTGGAGGTCTGGAAACGAAATCCTCTGACTACCACAGTCAATGAGAACGTGATTGGCAGCTAACCAATCCATTCCCAGGATAACATCTAGGTCCTGAAGAGGTAGGCAGATCAAGTTCACCTTGAATCTGCGTCCCTCTACAATCACTGGACATTCGGGGCATACTGTAGAGGTCGACACCTGTCCTGACGCAGGTGTAGAGACCAACAGTTCGAAAGGTAACTCCTTCACTAGGAGGCCCAACTCGGCTACACACAGGCTTGACACAAAGGAGTGTGTCGCTCCAGAATCAAACAAAGCTTTTACACCTCTACCAGCAATAAAACAAACACCTTGTATGAGGTTACCTGACTGAGATGCCTCTGCTCCAGACATGGCAAACACTCTCCCTGTTGCCTGAGGTCTGCTGCCCTCGTTTCTCATCTGCTGGGAGCCACTGGGTTGGGTCGCCCCATTCCTGCTAGGGCACTCTCTAGCAACGTGCCCTGTCTTTTGGCAGGCAAAACATCTCCTCTCAGAAGTCTTCTTGAAGCATGCATTGGAGGCGTGTGGTCCACCACAATGGAGACACTTGGGTTTCCAATGTTGCTGTTGCTGAAACTGGGGAGGCGCTGCTCCTGCTCGATGTGGTGGAGGTCTCGCATAGGGCTTGCTTTGTGGGTGCTGTGCCTTAGCTTTCCCACTGGAAGAACCTCCGAGGTGTGACCTGACCACCCGAGAATCACCCTTCTCCAGCGTCTCCACCATCTTCGCCTTTTCTACTAAGGCGTGAAATTCCCTGATGCACATCGGGGCTATGGTCTTCTTCAGTCCATGCTTCGGCCCCTCTTCGAACTTCCTACACCTCCAGGCCTCAGAGGTCGCCTGGGTATAGAACCGGGCGAGGTACTCAAAACGAGCAGCATAGGCGTTCACTGACATATCCCCCTGCTCCAACTTCAGGAACTCAGCTTCCCTCGCAAACTTGGCGCTGTCAGGGAAGTATTTCTCCAAGAACTTCACCCTGAAGCTCTCCCAATCCAATACATCCCCTCGGGCCCCCATCATCTGCTGAGCTCCCATCCACCAGAACTCAGCTTCTCCTGATAGCAGATAAGTGGCGAACAGCAATTTCTTCTCTTCAGGGCAGGAGGTCACCCTAAAGATTTTCTCCAACTCTCTGACCCACTGATCTGCCTGGTCAGGGGTAGCATTCCCACTGAACTTGGGTGGGTTGTGCCGCATGAACTCGGTCAGTCCCATCTGTTCTTGAGGCTGACCGACGTGGGAGTTTGTTTCAGCAGATCGAGCAGTTTCCCAAGTTTGCATTGTAGCTTGATGGTTCTGAGCCATCGCTGCATTCTGCTGCTGAATGGCAGTTGCCATCATCTCGATGGCCTTGGCAATCTGGCTCATCTCTGAGGAAGGTTGGGGTGGGGTAGAAGGTCTACGTGCCATCTTCTTCGTTTTTGATTCTGAATCTATTGGTTTCTATATTCCCTACAACTACAAGAATGAGATCGATCAGAAATCAATTCATTCAGGATGTACCATCTAGACCTTACAAAGGTCAGCATCTCAAAGTCATTAAGAATTTGAGTTCATCAACAGGATTATAACACTTATAACTTCAAACAAAACACCAGAACAATTACTGGTGTGCAGACATCAATCCAAACGACCACTCTCAGTCAATTACAAGAACACCAAATAAATCACACCAGAATTCAATGTAGGCTAAACATCAAACCTTTGGAATTAAGATTACGAATCATCCCGATCCAGTTATGAGTGTGCACCCTCATTACTTTATCAGGATCTTCTCATTCTTAATACCAAGATTTTCAATTAGAGCATACATTCACTAAGGCACACACAAAATCTCAATACAAAAACGCTTGAAAACCTTTCACTATAGTTGTTATTTAAAACTCAAATAGATTTTATGAGCAGAAGAAACACAATGGATCCACAGCCCTCAGGTCATCCTAAGGACGAACTGCTCTGATACCATTAATGTAACATCCCGCAAAATAAAACCATACATACATGTATAATGAAAGTAAAGGTAAACAAATAATATTGAAGAGTACATGATAATATATATATAAGTAATGAAGTTGCTCCTCTTAGGGAGTTTAATACATAACCAGTCAAATGTTTTCAAAATTTAAACGAAATTCAACCAAATACAACAAGACCGGCGGTCTCCATACATGAACCGGCGATCTGGTAACAGAAGGCCCAAAACAGGCGATCTGCAGCAGGACATAAATCCGGCGATCACCACCAAGAGATAGAAAACCGGCGATCTCTTCCTCGGCGACCATTCACTAAGGAGCTCTACTTCCTGGAAGATCATCTGCTCCCGTGTAAGTTATACACGATCATCACAGTTTTAAGAGAAAAACAGCCAACGAGCAGAACACGCAGGGTAAGCTAGATATTTTAAAGAGAGTTTAAATAAGGATAATTAAAATAAAATCAAGGTAAACAATTTCAAGATATTCACGTAAAGTTATCAAGTTTCTCATACTCTTCACCTGATCGCCCAGAAATCACACATTTCGCAATATTTTCCAGAGTCATTCTATTTCACAACTGTATCAAGTGTCTATCAATTTCAAGTTCCTCATTTCACATGTCAGACCACCACTGACTCAGCACACAAGACACTTGACACTACTTCCGGAAGACTCATGCATTGATTAGACTCAGAGATCTGCACCTGTCATACCATACCACTGTGAAATCCACACAGGGTCGCTGTGAATCCACACAGCATGCGCATATATAATCTCAATGTCAATAGTTCTCCCGGTATGACAGGGTTAATCCATAGAACAGGCGGAGCTCATTCTTTTTCACACGAGACGCCCATTCATATGAACCTCCTTCGACTCTCACCAACTGAGTAACTTCCTCTATGTGATTCCATTATCTCAGCAGAGTCAGGATATCCCCTTAGGAATCACCGATCAATGCACATCCTACACGATCCTACACGGTATTTTCTTTCCTGAAAATACTATGCCTCGATCCACATTCACAACATTCAACACATCATACCGCCCTTAAATAAATGATTCAAGTCACAGCAACGATCGTTTCAAAGATTCAGATTTTCGAAGATCACATTTAAGCTTCAACAGTTCAAAGTAACACCAAAAACAGGGAGTTCGCAAACATCGCCCAAACCGGCGACCTGGTTCAAAAACAGGGTATTTCGAAGTTTGTATTTAAAAAAAACCGACGACCACGTCGCCCAAACACATGGAACAGAGCATTCACGCAGATGAAAACGAAACCGGCGACCACGTCGCCCTCATTTCAGAAATAACTAAACTATAGCTTGTAATGAAAATGAAGTCTAGCTTCCCTTACCTGGACTTGCGCAAACACCTAGAGTTCCGAAACCCAACGAAGCTTGAAGAACGCCTTGGCTCTGTTTTTGCGTCTGGTTGAAGGACTTGCAGAGAACTGCCCAGGTGCTCTAATGGTGGCTATCGCTCGTCGTACTCTCGTGTGAAGGTGCTAGAATCGCAGCGCGAAGGAGACAACTGGAGGAGAAGGGAGGTAACTCACTCTTTCTCTCTTTGAAGGCTGCAACGTTTCTTTCTCTCAGCAGTGGGTTTTCTGCATCTTAAACCAACTTATCCACCAAAAGCAGCTGCCACCACCCACTCTGCAGAGAAGTCTGAGTGTACGTTTCCCTGAACAGTACGACTACAGTTGTCTCTTGCGCAGGCCAACCACTCCCTGAACAGTACTACTAAGCGTGCCTCTGCGCAGGCTAACACTCTGAGGTCACTATTCTGAACCACCCTTTTTGTCTACGTGGCGCGCGTGCAGGACGTTCCATGCTGGAAGTCTGGGTCCTACCTTCTCTGTGTGTAACTCGACGTCGCGCGATGACCTTTCACCGATGACCACTTGCGCGAAGTCTATCCACCGATGACCTCTCGCGCGAAGTCTATCCACCGATGACCTCTCGCGCGAAGGCTATGCACCGATGACCTCTCCCGCGAAGGCTATCCACCGATGACCTCTCGCGCGAAGACAATCCACCGATGAACTGTTGAAGCTTAAATGTGATCTTCGAAAATCTGAATCTTTGAAACGATCGTTGCTGTGACTTGAATCATTTATTTAAGGGCGGTATGATGTGTTGAATGTTGTGAATGTGGATCGAGGCATAGTATTTTCAGGAAAGAAAATACCGTGTAGGATCGTGTAGGATGTGCATTGATCGGTGATTCCTAAGGGGATATCCTGACTCTGCTGAGATAATGGAATCACATAGAGGAAGTTACTCAGTTGGTGAGAGTCGAAGGAGGTTCATATGAATGGGCGTCTCGTGTGAAAAAGAACAAGCTCCGCCTGTTCTATGGATTAACCCTGTCATACCGGGAGAACTATTGACATTGAGATTATATATGCGCATGCTGTGTGGATTCACAGCGACCCTGTGTGGATTTCACAGTGGTATGGTATGACAGGTGCAGATCTCTGAGTCTAATCAATGCATGAGTCTTCCGGAAGTAGTGTCAAGTGTCTTGTGTGCTGAGTCAGTGGTGGTCTGACATGTGAAATGAGGAACTTGAAATTGATAGACACTTGATACAGTTGTGAAATAGAATGACTCTGGAAAATATTGCGAAATGTGTGATTTCTGGGCGATCAGGTGAAGAGTATGAGAAACTTGATAACTTTACGTGAATATCTTGAAATTGTTTACCTTGATTTTATTTTAATTATCCTTATTTAAACTCTCTTTAAAATATCTAGCTTACCCTGCGTGTTCTGCTCGTTGGCTGTTTTTCTCTTAAAACTGTGATGATCGTGTATAACTTACACGGGAGCAGATGATCTTCCAGGAAGTAGAGCTCCTTAGTGAATGGTCGCCGAGGAAGAGATCGCCGGTTTTCTATCTCTTGGTGGTGATCGCCGGATTTATGTCCTGCTGCAGATCGCCTGTTTTGGGCCTTCTGTTACCAGATCGCCGGTTCATGTATGGAGACCGCCGGTCTTGTTGTATTTGGTTGAATTTCGTTTAAATTTTGAAAACATTTGACTGGTTATGTATTAAACTCCCTAAGAGGAGCAACTTCATTACTTATATATATATTATCATGTACTCTTCAATATTATTTGTTTACCTTTACTTTCATTATACATGTATGTATGGTTTTATTTTGCGGGATGTTACACCCCCCTGGGAGCGTGCACCCACGAGAAAGTCCTCCCTCGACTTTGTACAGCAAGGTGCAGGCGAGAGAAAGTCCTCTTCCTCTGCTTTATACAGCAAGGTTGAGGCAAGAGAAAGTCCTCTTCCTTTGCTTTTTACAGTAAGGTTGAGGCAACAGAGAAAGTCCTCACCTCTGCTTTATACAGCAAGGTTGAGGCAAGAGAAAGTCCTCTTCCTTTGCTTTTTACAGCAAGGTTGAGGCAACAGAGAAAGTCCTCACCTCTGCTTTATACAGCAAGGTTGAGGCAAGAGAAAGTCCTCTTCCTTTGCTTTTTACAGCAAGGATGAGGCAACAGAGAAAGTCCTCACCTCTGCTTTATACAGCAAGGTTGAGGTAAGAGAAAGTCCTCTTCCTTTGCTTTTTACAGCAAGGTTGAGGCAACAGAGAAAGTCCTCACCTCTGCTTTATACAGCAAGGTTGAGGCAAGAGAAAGTCCTCTTCCTTTGCTTTTTACAGCAAGGTTGAGGCAACAGAGGAAGTCCTTCTTGCCTTTGAGCAAGTGTAGGCACCAGAGGAAGTCCTCCTTGCCTTTGAGCAAGTGTAGGCACAGAGGGAGTCCTCCTTGCCTTTGAGCAAGTGCAGGCGAGAACAGAGGAAGTCCTCCTTGCCTTTGAGCAAGTGCAGGCAACAGAGGAAGACCTCCTTGCCTTTGAGCAAGTGCAGGCAAAACAGAGGAAGTCCTCCTTGCCTTTGAGCAAGTGCAGGCAACAGAGGAAGTCCTCCTTGCCTTTGAGCAAGTGTAGGCACCAGAGGAAGTCCTCCTTGCCTTTGAGCAAGTGTAGGCACAGAGGGAGTCCTCCTTGCCTTTGAGCAAGTGCAGGCGAGAACAGAGGAAGTCCTCCTTGCCTTTGAGCAAGTGCAGGCAACAGAGGAAGACCTCCTTGCCTTTGAGCAAGTGCAGGCAAAACAGAGGAAGTCCTCCTTGCCTTTGAGCAAGTGCAGGCAACAGAGGAAGTCCTCCTTGCCTTTGAGCAAGTGTAGGCACCAGAGGAAGTCCTCCTTGCCTTTGAGCAAGTGTAGGCACAGAGGGAGTCCTCCTTGCCTTTGAGCAAGTGCAGGTGAGAACAGAGGAAGTCCTCCTTGCCTTTGAGCAAGTGCAGGCAACAGAGGAAGACCTCCTTGCCTTTGAGCAAGTGCAGGCAAAACAGAGGAAGTCCTCCTTGCCTTTGAGCAAGTGCAGGAAACAGAGGAAGTCCTCCTTGCCTTTGAGCAAGTGTAGGCAACAGAGGAAGTCCTCCTTGCCTTTGAGCAAGTGTAGGCAACAGAGGAAGTGATGGGTTGTTCTTCATGACCATTTGTTCTTCTTAAAATATGAGGTAAAAAGGTGGTGGAAGCTATGGATGATATGGGTCAAGGATGACTCATATAGAGCTATGGGTTCCTTGTAGGTGCATGAAAGGTATGGAGAGTGATAGGTTAGGCCAAATCACTTGGAAGAAGGTGAAGATGAAGATCAAAGTGTCTAACCTAGAGAGACTAGACAAAGAGTAGAAGCTAGCATAATTTTGGCAGCATTTACTCATATAAATTGATCTTCAAAAAAACATGAGCCAAAGCACCCTATTTATAGGAGATGGTGCCTTGGAGAGTAAGGAACAAGGGTAGGATGGGGAATATATAAAAGAGGGGGCTGCTAGGGTGTTGACTAAAGGTCAATGCAGCCCCTTAGCATACTTCTAGAAGGTAGGGCTACATTCCTACCCTAAAAGGCCTAGGTACAAGCTAAATTGTTAAATACACCCCCGATTGTGCTAAATGAACCCTACTCTACTGAAATTATAAATAAACTAAAATTAATTTATGCTCAGCTCCCATGGCTTGGGCTTTACTCCTTGTAGTCCTCTGAAGGGTCTTTGAATATGTAGAGAAAAGTTTCTCTGCCATCAGTAGCAGAGTCCCACTCTTCTTGAATCCTCTTTGCCATGGACCTAGTTGTTGGGCCTGAGCTTAGGCCTCTTCCATCATCCCCTCCCTCTTGAAGAGGATTTGTCCTCAAATCACATGCTTCTGCCTCTTCATTTTCTCTACCTGCAAAGGGTGTTAGATCCATAACATTGAAGGTAGTATGTACTCCATATTCCTCAGGCAGGTCAATTTGATATGCATTATTATTGATTCTTTTGAGAACTTGGAAAGGACCATCACCTCGGGGACTAAGTTTACACTTCCTCTGATTAGGGAATCTATCTTTTCTAAGGTGAAGCCAAACCCAGTCTCCCTCCTCAAAAATCATCTCTCTCTTCCCCTTATTGCTATGTTTCATGTATTTCTCTGTTTGTTGTTGTATTTGGTTCTTAATCCTCTCATGCATTTTCTTTACAAATTCAGCCTTCGTTACTCCTTCCTTATGCACAAAATTTTATGGATTAGGTAGAGGTAACAAATCCAAAGGAGTAAGAGGATTGAACCCATACACAGCCTCAAAAGGAGAAATATTAGTAGTTTTATGAACTACCCTATTATATGCAAACTCAATATGAGGAAGGTACTCATCCCAAGATTTGTGGTTTCCTTTCATGATTGACCTAAGCATAGTGGAAAGAGATCTATTTACAACTTCAGTTTGTCCATCCGTTTGAGGATGACAAGAAGTTGAGAAGTTCAACTTAGTTCCTAGCTTTTCCCAGAGAGTTCTCCAGAAATGGCCAATAAATTTAGGATCTCTATCCGACACTATGGTCTTAGGTAAACCATGTAGTCTTACCACTTCTCTAAAGAAGAGCTTAGAGATGTTGCTAGCATCATCCACTTTATGGCAAGGTATAAAATGAGCCATCTTGCTAAACCTATCCACTACCACAAAAATGGAATCAAAACCTCTTTGTGTCCTAGGAAGTCCTAATATGAAATCCATGCTTATATCTTCCCAAGGAGCACTTGCAAAAGGTAAAGGAGTGTAGAGTCCATGAGGCATTGTCTTAGACTTAGCTTTTAAACATGAAATGCATCTATGACAATGTCTTTGGACATCTTTCCTCATGTGTGGCCAAAAGAATTTTCCTTTCAAAAGCTCAAGAGTTTTATCAACTCCAAAATGGCCCATGAGTCCTCCTTCATGTGATTCTTTTACAAGGAGTTTTCTATGTGTTCCTTGGGGTATGCAAAGTTTTCCTTCTTTAAATAAGTACCCCTCAGAAACATAAAAACCTCCTTGTGCTCTATGTTGGCACTCAGCAAAAGTGGGTGCAAAATCCTGATCTTCTTTATAAAGTTCAGGTATGTTTTCAAATCCAAGAATTTGGGCTCCAAGTTTAGAAAAGAGGATATGTCTCCTTGAGAGAGCATCAGCCACAATGTTTGTACTGCCCTTCTTGTATTTGATAACATATGGAAATTGCTCAAGAAATTCCATCCACTTTGCATGTCTTTTTTTCAACTTGTGTTGACCCCTTAGATATTTCAAAGACTCATGATCATTATGTATGATAAATTCTTTTGAAACTAGATAGTGTTCCCAAGTCTGTAGGCCCCTCACAAGTGCATAAAGCTCTTTGTGATAGGTGGGGTAGTTGAGGGTGGCACCGTGAAGTTTTTCACTAAAATATGCAATTGGGTGCCCACCTTGCAACAACACAGCACCTATTCCTACTCCTGATGCATCACACTCTAGCTCAAATTTTTTGAAAAGTTTGGCAAAGCTAGAATGGGTGCATTAGTGAGTTGAGCTTTCAAACTTTGAAAGGCTTGCTCATGCTTCTCTGTCCAACAAAATGGAGTGTCTTTCTTTACTAACTCATTGAGTGGTGAAGCTAGACTTGAGAAGTTAGGAACAAATCTTCTATAAAAACTTGCTAAACCATGAAAGCTCCTAACATCTCCTACATTTTGCGGGGTTGGCCACTCTTGGATGGCTTTGATTTTCTCGGGGTCAACATGTACCCCATTTTTGTTTACTATAAAACCTAAAAACATTACACTATCTACACAAAAAGTGCATTTTTCTATATTGGCAAACAAACTATTTTTCCTAAGCACTAAAAGAACCTCCCTAAGGTGACTTAGGTGGGACTCTAGGCTTTGACTATATACTAAGATATCATCAAAATAGACTACTACATACTTACCTATGCAATCCCTAAAGACATGATTCATAAGCCTCATGAAAGTGCTAGGTGCATTAGTGAGTCCAAAAGGCATCACTAACCACTCATATAGTCCAAATTTGGTCTTAAAAGCAGTTTTCCACTCATCACCTTCTTTAATTCTAATTTGGTGATATCCACTTTTAAGGTCAATCTTGGAAAATATGGTAGACCCATGCAATTCATCAAGCATATCATCAAGTCTAGGAATTGGATGCCTGTATTTGATGGTGATATTGTTGATGGCCCTACAATCACAACACATTCTCCACTTGCCATCTTTCTTTGGAACCAACAAAACAGGTACAGCACAAGGACTTAGGCTTTTTTGAACCCAGCCTTTCTCCAACAAATCCTGAACCTGTGACTCTATCTCCTTAGTCTCTTCCGGATTAGTTCTGTAAGCTGGTCTATTTGGTAAACTAGCTCCCGGAACTAAATCTATTTGGTGTTCTATACCCCTAACAGGTGGAAGTCCAATAGGTCCTTCCTCAGGGAATACATCACCAAATTCTTTTAAAAGTTTTTGGACTTGAAGAGGTAGTTCACAAACTTCAGAAAGTGTGGCAGTGCATGCAAGTGTTCCTTTACACAGAAGGAGGCCTGAAGGTTGTTCAGATAGAAGTATCTTTTCAATTTTACTTTCAAATTTTTCTTCTTTCTGAATAACCTTGTGGGAAGGAACACTCTTCTCCCACGCCTCAACATCGTTCCTAAGGATTTTCTCTTGTTTTCCTATTTTTTTTTTCTTTTTCTCATTTTCTCTTTTTATTTTCATTTGTACTTGGTCCTTTACCACTTGTGAAGGTGTTAAAGGATAAAGTACAAACTTTTTTTCCCTATGGGTAAAAGTTATCTCGTTGGTAAGACCATTATGGATGGTTTTCTTGTCAAATTGCCATGGTCTTCCCAATAAGATGTGGCAGGCTTCCATGGGTACTACATCACATAAAATCTCATCTTTATAGTTCCCCACAGAAAGACTGATTTTTACTCGCTTATCTACAGTTAATTCCCCATCTTCATTTATCCACTGAAGTTTGTAAGGTTTTGGATGAGGTATTAATTGTAGATTAAGCTTTTCAACCATCCTAGTGCTACAACAATTGCAGCAAGAGCCACTATCCACAATGAGAGAACAAATGTTTTCTGAAACTTTGCATCTTGTATGAAAGATGTTCTCTCTCTGTGTTTCATGGTTCACACTAGGTTGATTGTTGAGGGTTCTTCTGATCATCATTAATTCTCCCTCACAAGGATATGCCCCCTCACTACTTTCCTTCTCTTCTTCCCCACTAGACTCTTCATCTTGGCTGCTATACTCATCCCTCCCTCTTAAGATCATGGTTCTCCTATTTGGGCATTGGGATGCTATATGGCCTCTACCAAGACACTTGAAGCACTGGATGTCTCTACTGCGGGGTTGTGAGGTAGACACATCTTTTCCTACACTCTTGGGAGTTTCTTTGGATTTATCCTTTGAAAGACTATCCTCCTTTTCTCTTCTATACTCTCTCTTGGGATAAGAGTTAGAGTAAGAACTCTCCTTGCGACTTGATCCCTTTCTCAAATTTTGTTGTTCAACTTTTATACAAAGTTGGATCAAATCATTCAAGTCCCTGTAGGGCAAAAGTTCTACTTTATCCCTTATCTCAAGATTGAGACCACTTAGGAACCTAACTATGGTGGTGGTGGCTTCTTCCCTAATAGAGGCTCTCATCATGTAGAGCTCCATCTTTTGCCTATACTCCTCTACACTCATGTTTTTCTGTTGGAGTCTTTGGAGCTTGTCCATTAACTCCCTATCATAGTATGAAGGAATATGGCGGCGTCTCAAGGCTCCCCTAAGGTCATTCCAATATTCTATGGGAGGGTCCCTGTGGAGGCGCCTATCTCTCTCTAGGGCTGTCCACCAATACATAGCATTTCCTTGAAAGCTTAAAGTGGCTAAGGGTACTTTCCTTTCCTCGCTAACATGATGGCAAGCAAAAAGTTGTTCTACTTTCATTTCCCAATCTAGGTATGTTTCAACATTTTCCTTTCCATAAAAATGAGGTAAGTCTACCCTAGTCTCTTTTGGGTGGCTTTCTCTCCTAGTTCTTCTAGGTGGAGGTTGATAATAATCATTTACTCTCAGACTCCCCTCAACATGTGAGTCACTTGACCTAGAACTAGATGCATGTGATTTTTTTAATTTTCGAATGTATTCATCTTTTTCTCTAACAATTCTCAACTCCTCTTCCAAAAGTGCAAGATGGGCATCTCTTTCTTTTTTATCTTCCAAAAGTTGAGCCTCATGTTGCAATTGTCTTAGTGATAGTGATTGAAAATCTCTAGCCAATTGTTTCAAAAGAGATTTTGTGGATTTTCTATCACTTTCACTATGACTTGAAGAATGAGTAGACATGTTTAGGGTTTGTGATAAAAGTAATTTTCAAAAAGAAAGATAAGTGGAGTGAAGTGGGTAATTTCCCAGGAAAGGGAGGTGGATCACTAGGATCTCTTAAGTACCAAGCCTTTCCTTAGCCAGATACTATCCCACAACACTTTCAGAAACCTTTCTCTAAGCAATTTACTTAGAGCACAATCAAAGATAAAAACAAAATTTTTATGCAAGAAAAACTATATGTAAAGCAATAAAACACAAATGAAAATTGCTATCTAGAAAGCTTTTAAAACTAGTCGAATCCTAAGGTGAGGCTTCTTGGCACTTTGGAACCTTGAAGACACACTCACCGTCTAAGACGTATTAATCCACTAATTAATCAATGTCCTTGCAAATTACAACTCAAAGAAATACAAAGAAATTAGGTTAACAAATTTTGATGCACAAAAATTTAAAGTCCTATTCTATGCACTCCTTCACTTGTAGCTCCTTTGTGTATATTTGTGTATTTTTCAATGAGGTTGTTGCTGTCCCTTGCTTTGTCTCCTTAGGTTATTCAACCTTAAATCTTTAATCCAGCTCCTCTTTAGTGATATGGCTTTCACCAAAACAAAATTTTAGCTCCACACTCACCAAAGCACTTTTTAGGTCAAATCCACCAAAGAGAGGTCAAGCAAGTTTTAAAGCAACAAAACTCAAATTTAAAATCAAGGACTACTGCAAATGGAGTTGATAGTTGACAAGACTTGAAAGAGTATTCAATACAATTTGACAAGCAAAAAATTAAGGCACACAAGAAAAGGTAGCACACAAAGTGGAATCCTAGTGAATGGAACTAGAATAGATGAATAAAACCAAAACAGCACTACAGAATTTTTTTTGTGTAAATTTTTCACAACTTTCCAATTTTATGCTGGACAGAATACTTCAAATTTGAGCTTGAAATTTTAACCACAGAAACTTCAATGTTTTAGCTCAATATAGGCGTTGGAATTTCACCAAAACAGTGAGCCAAATAATTGTAATAATTTTTCCGAAATCACTGCCGCGTCAGCGTTTTTTCAGAGTCAGGATTTTTGCACTCTGTTCGTATTTCATTTATCATTTTTTTTGTATTTTGAATTTTGATATGCTTCTTTTTTTCACTTTTTCTTAACACATCAAACTACTCAAATCCAAAATTTCAGAATTTTTTACCATCAAATGTAATTTCTGGGAACGATTCCAGCCAGCACAGTAGCAGTGAAAACAGAGAAATCCTAACTTGGAATTAGAAAACGGTAAAGAAACTTCAAAAACACAATGGAAATGATTGGAAACGAACTTGTATGGAACTAACACACAAGTATGAACTCAAATATGAAAATATAAAAGGCACCAAAGCTTCAAAACCAGAAATATAAACTGCACTCAAAACAAAATCAAGCAACCAAATCAACAATAAAAGGCACCACTTGGAATTTATGACATTGTAGGATGAACATGACTTTGACAAAACTTGTATGGATTCAAAAATTAAAATGACTCAACTACAAACACTTTGCACCGATTAAAAACATCACTAAGACTCAAATAAAATAAAAATAGAACAGCCAACACAAAAGGAACCCAAAACAGTTTGAAAATGGAAGTTCAAGATCAAGTTGAACCAAAAATACCAAATAGAAATTTAAAAACAGCAACACCAACTTAAAAAGAAATTAAAAACAGCAAGACATTTAAGGATATGATGAACAACATGGAATAAAGAAGAAGACTCAAAAAAATAAAATGAAGAGAACACTTATCTCTTGAAGAACCAAAGCTCTAGATACCAAATGATGGGTTGTTCTTCATGACCATTTGTTCTTCTTGAAATATGAGGTAAAAAGGTGGTGGAAGCTATGGATGATATGGGTCAAGGATGGCTCATATAGAGCTATGGGTTCCTTGTAGGTGCATGAAAGGTATGGAGAGTGATAGGTTAGGCCAAATCACTTGGAGGAAGGTGAAGATGAAGATCAAAGTGTCTAACCTAGAGAGACTAGACAAAGAGTAGAAGCTAGCATAATTTTGGCAGCATTTACTCATATAAATTGATCTTAAAAAAACATGAGCCAAAGCACCCTATTTATAGGAAATGGTGCCTTGGAGAGTAAGGAGCAAGGGTAGGATGGGGAATACATAAAAGAGGGGGCTGCTAGGGTGTTGACTAAAGGTCAATGCAGCCCCTTAGCATGCTTCTAGAAGGTAGGGCTACATTCCTACCCTAAAAGGCCTAGGTACAAGCTAAATTGTTAAATACACCCCCTATTGTGCTAAATGAACCCTACTCTACTGAAATTACAAATAAACTGAAATTAATTGATGCTCAGCTCCCATGGCTTGGGCTCTACTCCTTGTGGTCCTCTGAGAGGTCTTTGAATATGTAAAGAAAAGTTTCTCTGCCATCAGTAGCAGAGTCCCAATCTTCTTAAATACTCTTTTCCATGGACCTAGTTGTTGGGCCTGAGCTTGGGCTTAGGCTTGGGCTTGGGCCTCTTCCATCACTTCCACTTCTGATCTTCTTCTTCCATTCTTCTTCTTCTATTCTTCTTTTTCCATTCTTCCACTTCTGATCTTCTTCTTCCATTCTTCTTCTTCTATTCTTCTTTTTCCATTCTTCTTCTTCTGATCTTCTTCTTCCATTCTTCTTCTTCCGATCTTCTTCTTCCATTCTTCTTCTTCCGATCTTCTTCTTCCATTCTTCTTCTTTCGATCTTCTTCTTCCATTCTTCTTCTTCCGGATCTTCTTCTTCCGTTCTGCTTCTTCCGATCTTCTTCTTCCATTCTTCTTCTTCCGATCTTCTTCTTACCTTCTCCTTCTTCCCTTCTTCTTCCAATCTTCTTCTTCCATTTTTCTTCTTCCGATCTTCTTCTTCCATTGTTCCACTTCCAATCTTCTTCTTCTAGTCTTCTTCTTCTGTTCTTCTTCTTCCGATCTTCTTCTTCCAGTCTTCTTCTTCCATTCTTCTTCTTCCGATCTTCTTCTTCCATTCTTCTTCTTCCGATCTTCTTCTTCCATTCTTCTTCTTCCGATCTTCGTCTTCCATTCTTCTTCTTCCGATCTTCGTCTTCCATTCTTCTTCTTCCATTCTTCTTCTTCCAATCTTCTTCTTCCATTCTTCATCTTCCGATCTTCTTCTTCCATTCTTCTTCTTCATCCATTTTTCTTCTCTATTCTTCTTCTTCGATTTTTCTTCTTCCATTCTTCTTTTTCTATTCTTCTTTTTCTATTCTTCTTCTTCCGATCTTCTTCCTCCAATCTTCTTCTTTCAATCTTCTTCTTCCAATCTTCTTCTTCCAGTCTTCTTCTTCCGATCTACTTCTTCCAATCTTCTTCTTCCATTCCTCTTCTTCCGATCTTCTTCTTTGATTCATCGACCTCCAATCTTCTTCTTCCATTCTTCTTCTTCCAATCTTCTTCTTCCATTCTTCTTCTTCCCATCTTCTTCTTCCATTCTTCTTCTTCCATCTTCTTCTTCCCACCTTCTTCTTCCATTCTTCTTCTTCTTCTCATCTTCTTCTTCCATTCTTCTTGTTCCGATCTACTTCTTCCATTCTTCTTCTTCTATTCTTCCACTTCCAATCTTCTTCTTCCATTCTTCTTCTTCCGATCTTCTTTTTCCATTCTTCTTCTTCTTTTAGTCTTCTTCTTCTCTAGTCTTCTTCTTCTGATCTTCTTCTTCCATTCTTCTTCTTCCACTCTTTTGCTTCCGATCCTCTTATTCCATTCTTCTTCTTGCGATCTTCTTCCTCGGATCTTTTTCTTCCATTCCTCCACTTCCTTTCTTCTCCTTCCATTCTTCTTCTTCCGATCTTCTAATTCCATTCTTCTTCTTCCATTCTTCTTTTTCCGATCTTCTTCTTCCATTCTTCTGCTTCCCATCTTCTTCTTCCAATCTTCTTCTTCCATTCTTCTTCTTCCCATCTTCTTCTTCCCTTCTTCTTCTTCCGATCTTCTTCTTCCATTCTTCTTCTTCCGATCTTCTTCTTCCATTCTTCTTCTTCGGATCTTCTTCTTCCCTTCTTCTTCTTCCTCTCTTCCACTTCCGATCGTCTTCTTCCATTCTTCTTCTTCCGATCTTCTTCTTCCATTCTTCTTCTTCCGATCCTCTTCTTCCATTCTTCTTCTTCCGATCCTCTTCTTCCATTCTTCTTCTTCCCATCTTCTTCTTCCATTCTTCTTTTTCCCATCCTCTTCTTCCATTCTTCTTCTTGCATTCTTCTTCTTCCGACTTCTTATACCATTCTTCTTCTTCGGATCTTCTTCTTCCATTCTTCTTCTTCCGACCTTCTTCTACCATTCTTCTTCTTCGGATCTTCTTCTTCCATTCTTCTTCTTCCGATCTTCTTCTTCCAATCTTCTTCTTCCATTCCTCTTCTTCCGTTCTTCTTCTTCGATTCTTCGACTTCCGATCTTCTTCTTCCATTCTTCTTCTTCCAATCTTCTTCTTCCGTTCTTCTTCTTCCCATCTTCTTCTTCCATTCTTCTTGTTCCAATCTTCTTCTTCCATTCTTCTTCTTCCGATATTCTTCTTCCATTCTTCTTTTTCCGATCTTCTTCTTCCATTCTTCTCCTTCCATTCTTCTTCTTCCGATGTTCTTCTTCGATTCTTCTTCTTCCGATGTTCTTCTTCGATTCTTCTTCTTCCGATCTTCTTCTTCGATTCTTCTTCTTCCGATCATCTTCTTCGATTCTTCTTCTTCCGATCTTCTTATCCCAATCTTCTTCTTCCGATCTTCTTCTTCAATTTTCCTTCTTATGATCTTCTTCTTCCATTGTTCTTCTTCTGATCTTCTTCTTCCGATCTTCTTCTTCCATTCTTCTTCTTCTGATCTTCTTCTTCCACTCTTCTTCTTCCGTTCTTCTTCTTCCAATCTTCTTCTTCCGTTCTTCTTCTTCCGATCTTCTTCTTCCAATCTTCTTCTTCCATTCTTCTTCTTCCGATCTTCTTCTTCCGTTCTTCTTCTTCCGATCTTCTTCTTCCATTCTTCTTCTTCCATTCTTCCACTTCCGATCTTCTTCTTCCCTTCTTCTTCTTCCATCTTCTTCTTCCATTTTTCTTTTTCCATTCTTCTTCTTCCATTCTTCTTCTTCTGGTCTTCTTCTTCAATTTTTCTTGTTCCATTCTTCTTCTTCCATTCTTCTTCCTCCGATCTTCTTCTTCCATTCTTCTTCTTCCGATCTTCTTCTTCCATTCTTCTTCGTCCATTCTTCTTCTTCCATTCTTCTTCTTGCGATCTTCTTGATGGAGATCAAGTAGAAGAGGATTTTTACTAATGGAGGAAGAGGTCATCCACCCAAGCATTTAAAATTCTTCTTAGTAGTCTTCTTAAAAAGTAGAACAGTTTGGGTTCTCTTGAAAATTCAAAAGATAGTAGTATAAATAAATCTTTGTAAATACTCTTGTATAAATTTGTAAATAATATAGAAATATCCTTAGGAGTATGCCAAAGAGGAAAACCAAAAGAAACCTCTAAATGTAAGGCATTTTAGGCACTTTCTTTAGGAAAAACTGGAAAAAGTGACTTTTCTACTCCTTTCCCTCTTAGGCACTAGAAGGAGCTAGAAGAGTGACTCTTCCCACTCCTTCCCCTTTGTAACATGACCAGCCCTCTCCATTATAAATAGGGGTGCTTGGTACTTTGAATAAAACAAGTTGAAAGTTAGAAGAAAAGAAACTATCTTGAAATTGAGAAAGAGTGAGTTTGTGAGACTTGTCTCTTCTTCTCCTTCATGTCTTATCTTGTGAGCTTTGGAGACTCTCAAGTGGCGGCACCACCCACTCATCTTGGAAGAACCACCCTCCAAGTGGCGTGAATCACATCTCCAAAAGGCTACAACCACATAAGTCATTTCTATTCATCTTCTAAAAATACCCATTTATGTTTTCTTGTAGTTTTTCCATTTTTAATCGGTTCAATCTTTTCCATGAGTTGTTTCCTTTCATTTGCTGCCATTGTTCTGCACTTTGTTTGGTTTATTTCCTTGTTTTCTTGCTGTTTTAATTTCGTCCAAACCATGGGTTTCCATATACATGTGTTGTTCTTGTTTTCCATCCATGGGTTTTTTGTTCTTTGATGAGTTTCTTGTGATTTTCTAATTCCTATTGAATTTCAATCAGTATTTTCACTTCTTCTTGGTGTTCTTATGATGTTCTTGTGTTTCCTTTGAAGTTTGGTACTGTTCTTGAATTACCCATTCATATTCCATTGTTATCTTACACTACAAGTTACCTATTCATGTGTTTTTAGTATGAACCTTTGTTTTCTTGAGTAGAAACTCTATTACTTGCTCTTTAGAATTTTGATCCTAATTCTTGAAAGTGTCATGAATACAATGAAACCTATATCAACTCAACCCAAACCAAGAAAGGTTCATGAGAGACTCACATCACTTCTTCTTCCATTCTTCTTTTTCCGATCTTCTTTGTCCAGTCTTCTTCCTCCGATCTTCTTCTTCCAATCTTCTTCTTCCGATCTTCTTCTGACATTCTTCTTCTTCCATTCTTCCACTTCCGATATTCTTCTTCCATTCTTCTTCTTCCGATCTTCTTCTTCCAGTCTTCTTCTTCCGATCTTCTTTTGACATTCTTCTTCTTCCCTCTTCTTCGTCCATTCTTCTTCTCCCGATCCTCTTCTTCCATTCTTCTTCTTCCGATCCTCTTCTTCCATTCTTCTGACATTCTTCTTCTTCCGATCTTCTTTTTCCATTCCTCTTCTTCAATTCTTCTTCTACCATTCTTCTTCTTCCATTCTTCTTCTTCAGAACTTCTTCTTCCATTCTTCTTCTTCAGATCTTCTTCTTCCATTCTTCTTCTTCCGATCTTCTTCTTCCATTCTTCTTCTTCCAATCCTCTTCTTCCATTCTTCTTCTTCCATTCTTCTTCTTCCGTTCTTCTTCTTCCGATCTTCTTCTTCTGATCTTCTTTTACCATTCTTCTTCTTTGTATCTTCTTCTTCCATTCTTCATCTTCCGATCTTCTTCTTCCGACCTTCTTCTACCATTCTTCTTCTTCCGATCTTCTTCTTCCATTCTTCTTCCTCCGATCTTCTTCTTCCATTCTTCTTCTTCCACTCTTCCACTTCCGATCTTCTTCTTCCATTCTTCTTCTTCCGATCTTCTTCTTCCATTCTTCTTCTTCCGATCTTCTACTTCCATTCTTCCACATCCGATCTTCTTCTTCCATTCTTCTTCTTCCGATCTTCTTCTTCCATTCTTCTTCTTCCGATCCTCTTCTTCCATTCTTCTTCTTCCGATCCTCTTCTTCCATTCTTCTTCTTCCGATCTTCTTCTTCCATTCTTCTTCTTCCGGTCCTCTTCTTCCATTTTTCTTTTTCCATTCTTCTTCTTCCATTCTTCTTCTTCCTTTCTTCTTCTTCCGATCTTCTTCTTCCATTCTTCTTCTTCCGATCTTCTTCTTCCATTCTTCTTCTTCCGGTCTTCTTCTTCCATTCTTCTTCTTCCATTCTTCCTCATCCGATCTTCTTCTTCCATTCTTCTTCTTCCGATCTTCTTTTTCCGATCTTCTTCTTCCGATCTTCTTCTGACATTCTTCTTCTTTCGATCTTCTTCTTCCATTCTTCCACTTCCGATCTTCTGCTTCCATTCTTCTTCTTGCGATCTTCTTCTTCCATTCCTCTTCTTCCGATATTCTTCGTCCATTGTTCTTCTTCCGATCTTCTTCTTGAATTCTTCTTCTTCTGATCTTCTTCTTGAATTCTTCGTCATTCGATCTTCTTCCATTCTTCTTCATCCATGTTCTTCTTCCGATCTTCTTCTTCCATTCTTCTTCTTCCGATCTTCTTCTTCCATTCTTCTTCTTCCGATCATCTTCTTCCATTCTTCTTGCCTCCCATTCTTCTTGTTCCGATCTTCTTCTTCAATTCTTCGTCTTTCGATCTTCTTCTTCCATTCTTCTTCTTCCGATCTTCTTCTTCCATTCTTCTTCTTCCCATCTTCTTCTTCCATTCTTCTTCTTCCGATCTTCTTCTTCCATTCTTCTTCTTTCGATCTTCTTCTTCCGATCTTCTTCTTCCATTCTTCTTCTTCCGATCTTCTTCTTCCATTCTTCTTCTTCCGATCTTCTTCTTCCATTCTTCTTCTTCCATTCTTCCACTTCCGATCTTCTTCCATTCTTCTTCTTCCGATCTTCTTCTTCCATTCTTCTTCTTCCGATCTTCCTCTTCCGTTCTTCTTCCTCCGATCCTCTTCCTCCATTCTTCTTCTTTCGATCTACTTCTTCCATTCTTCTTCTTCCGATCTTCTTGTTCCCTTCTTCTTCTTCCGATCCTCTTATTCCATTCTTCTTCTTCCGATCTTCTTCTTCTGATCCTGCCGCTTGACTCGAACGTGGAGGACTGCCTCGTCACTCCTTCGTCTAGCCCTCTGTTCTGCAGGAACGCTCCAAGAACCACCGCCGGAACTCCAAACGCTGCCTGCAAAACACACAGACGGCGCCTCTAGCGGCCGTTGTAGCTCCGACGCTCAAGTCAGGCAACAGGAACACCAAAACTATATCTGAATCTCTCTGTGAGACCCGTGTGAAACTGAAACTCTCAGATGTGTGAGCTCTGAGAATCTGAAAAAACCTCTCTTAATTCGTTAAGAGTTTCGCTTATATACCTGAGTTTTCTCTCTCCTGACGGTTATTCCTCTTGACACGTGGATAACGTCTGGTCGTACACGTGTCATCATCTGGAGTGTCTGCAGCTGAAACGTTACTTCCACTGTGCCCCTGCGACTAAGTTATCCACACAGGGAGTAGCTTAGTATACAGGTTACTCTGGGCGCAACCTTAACATGGCGAGCTGGTTAACCCTGGGCATTGCAGCTCACATTACACATGGTGGCAGATATGCCACTTATCCTCTGTACTTAGACCATACAACAAGTGCATGCCAAGTCTTCTCAAACACCCGGCGATGTGCTCTTTCGGCGACTTGCTGACCACCTGATCTCCCAACCTTAACACACGGCGATCATGTGCAATCTGGGCGATTACTGATCCTTACCGGCGATGACCGACTACTCATTCTCAAGGCGATAGGCGATTACTCACCTCAAGGCGATAGGCGATTACTCATCATCACAGGCGAAAGGCGATTACCATTCTGAGTGATCGCCTCCCTGATTCGCCTGCTATCCTCTACCACGTGTTACCCTGTGAATGGTCCACGTGGTCAACTGCTGCTGATGTTATCGACTACCGATGACCGACCGGAACATCTTCCATTCATCTTCTTCCGGTCTTCTGCTTCCATTCTTCTTCTTCCGATCTTCCGCTTCCATTGTTCTTCCTCCGATCTTCTTCTTCCATTCTTCTTCTTCCGATCTTCCTCTTCCATTCTTCTTCTTCTGATCTTCTTGTTCCATTCTTCTTCTTCCGATCTTCTTCTTCCATTGTTCTTTTCCATTGTTTCTTCTTCCATTCTTTTCTTCCGATCTTCTTCTTGCATTCTTCACTTCCGATCTTCTTCTTCCATCTTCTTCTTCCATTCTTCTTCTTCCGATCTACTTCTTCCGATCTTCTTCTTCCATTCTTCTTCTTCCGATCTTCTTCTTCCATTCTTCTTTTTCCATTCTTCTTCTTCCAATCTTCTTCCATTCCACTTCTTCCGATCTTCTGCTTCCATTCTTCTTCTTCCGATCTTCCTCTTCCATTTTTCTTCCATTCTTCTTCTTCCGATCTCCTTCTTCCGTTCTTCTTCTTCTTCCGATCTACTTCTTCGATTCTTCTTCTTTGGATCTTCTATGCCCCTTCTTCTTCTTCCGATCTTCTTCTGCGATTCTTCTTCTTCCATTCTTCTTCTTCCAATCCTCTTCTTCCATTCTTCTTCTTCCGATCTTCTTCTTCCATTCTACTTCTTCCGATCTTCTTCTTCCATTCTTCTTTATCCACTCTTCTTCTCTCATTCTTCTTCTTACCATCTTCTTCTACCATTCTTCTTCTTCCTCCGATATTCTTCTTCTTCCTCCGATCTTCTTCTTCTTCCTCCGATCTTCTTCTTCCATTCTTCTTCTTCCGATATTCTTCTTCCGTTCTTGTTCTTCTTCCGATCTACTTCTGCCATTCTTCTTCTTCGGATCTTCTTGGTCCCTTCTTCGTCTTCCGATCTTCTTCTTCGATTCCTCTTTTTCTTCCATTCTTCTTCTTCTGATCTTCTTCTCCCATTCTTCTTCCTCCCATCTTCTTCTTCCATTCTTATTCTTCTTCTGATCTACTTCTTCCGATCTTCTTCTTCTATTCTTCTTGTTCCGATCTTCTTCTTCCATTCTTCTTTTTCCATTCTTCTTCTTCAGTTTCTTCTTCTTCCATTCTTCTTCCTCCGATCTTCTTCTTCCATTCTTCTGCTTCCGATCTTCTTCTTCCTTTCTTCTTCTTCCATTCTTCTTCTTCCGATGATCTTCTTCCATTCTTCTTCTTCCGATCTTCTTCTTCCCATCTTCTTCCTCCGATCTTCTTTTTCCATTGCTCTTCTACTGATCTTCTTCTTCCGATCTTCTTCTTCCATTCTTTTTCTTCCGATCTTCTTCTTCCGATATTCTTCTTCCATTCTTCTTCTTCCGATCTTCTTCTTCCATTCTTCCACATCCGATCTTCTCTTTCCATCATCTTCTTCCATTCTTCTTCTTCTGATCCGCTTCTTCCATTCTTCTCCTTCCGATCTTCTTCTTCCATTCTTCTTGTTCTCATCTTCCTCTTCCATTCTTCTTCCTCCGATATTTTTCTACCATTCTTCTTATTCCGAACTTCTTCTTCCATTCTTCTTCTTCCGATCTTGTTCATCCGATCTTTTTCTTCCATTTTTTTTCTTCCGCTCTTCTTCTTCCATTCTTCTTCTTCCGATCTTCTTCTTCCATTCTTCTTCTTCCGATCTTCTTCTTCCATTCTTGTTCTTCCGATCTTCTTCTTCCATTCTTGTTCTTCCGATCTTCTGCTTCTATTCTTCTACTTCCGATCTTCTTCTTCCATTCTTCTTCTTCCGATCTTTTCTTTCCGTTCTTCTTCTTCCGATCTTTTTCTACCATTCTTCTTCTTCCATTCTTCTACTTGCGATCTTCCTCTTCCATTCTTCTTCTTCCGATCTTCTTCTCTCATTCTTCTTCTTCTGATCTTCTTCTTCCATTCTTCTTCTCCTGATTTATTTCATCCATTCTTCTTCTTCCGATCTTCTTCTTTCATTCTTCTTCTTCCATTCTACTTCTTCCGATCTTCTTCTTCTATTCTTCCACATCCTATCTTCTTCTTTCGATCTTCTTCTTCCATTCTTCATCTTCCGATCCTCTTCTTTCATTCTTTTTCTTCCGATCTTCTTGTCCCATTCTACTTCTTCCGATCTTCTTCTTCCATTCTTCTTCTTCCGATCTTCCTCTTCCATTCTTCTTCTTCCATTCCTCTTCTTCCGGTCTTCTTCTTTCATTCTTCTTGTTCCAATCTTCTTCTTCCGATATTCTTCTTCTATTCTTCCACATCCGATGTTCTTCTTCCATTCTTCTTCTTCTGATCTTCTTCTTCCACTCTTTTTCTTCCGATCTTCTTCTTCCATTCTTCTTCTTCCATCCATCTTCTTCCGATCTTCTTCTTGCTTTCTTCTTCTTTTGATCTTCTTCTTCCATTCTTCTTCTTTTGAACTTCTTCTTCCATTCTTCTTCTTCCGATCTTCTTCTTTTATTCGTCTTGTTACATTCTTCTTCTTCTGATCTATTTCTTCCATTCTTCTTCTTCCGATCTATTTCTTCCATTCTTCTTCTTTCGATCTTCTTCTTTCATTCTTCTTCTTCCATTCTTCTTCTTACGATCTTCTTCTTCTATTCTTCCACATCCGATCTTCTTCTTCCATTCTTCTTCCTCCGATCTTCTTCTTCCATTCTTGTTCTTCCGATCTTCTTCTTCCATTCTTGTTCTTCCGATCTTCTTCTTCCATTCTTCTTCTTCCGATCTTCTGGTTCTATTCTTCTACTTCCGATCTTCTTCTTCCATTCTTCTTCTTCCATTCTTCTTCTTCCGATCTTTTCTTTCCGTTCTTCTTCTTCCGATCTTTTTCTTCCATTCTTCTTCTCCCATTCTTCGACTTCGGATCTTCTTCTTCCATTCTTCGACTTCCGATCTTCTTCTTCCATTCTTCTTCTTCCGATCTTCTTCTGCCATTCTTATTCTTTCGATCTTCTTCTTCCATTCTTCCACTTCCGATCTTCTTCTTCCATTCTTCCACTTCCGATCTTCTTCTTCCATTCTTCTTCTTCTTCCGATCTTCTTCTTCCATTCTTCTTCTTCTGCAGTTCTTCTTCCATTCTTCTTCTTCGATCTTCTTCTTCCATTCTTCTTCTTCCGTTCTTCTTCTTCCGATCTTCTTCTTCCATTCTTCCTCTTTCGATCTTCTTCTTCCATTCTTCCACTTCCGATCTTCTTCTCCCATTCTTCCACTTCCGATCTTCTTCTTCCATTCTTCTTCTTCCGATCTTCTTCTTCCATTCTTCTTCTTCCGATCTTCTTCTTCCATTCTTCTTCTTCCGATCTTCTTCTTCCATTCTTCTTCTTCCGTTCTTTTCTTTCCCTTCTTCATCTTCCGATCTTTTTCTTCCATTCTTCTTCTTCCTTTCTTCGACTTCCGATCTTTTTCTTCCATTCTCCGACTTCCGATCTTCTTCTTCCATTCTTCTTCTTCCATTGTTCTTCCGATCTTCTTCTTCCATTCTTGTTCTTCCGATCTTCTTCTTCCATTCTTCTTCTTATGATCTTCTTCTTCCATTCTTCTTCTTCCGATCTTCTTCTTCCATTCTTCTTCTTGCGATCTTTTTCTTGCATTCTTCTTCTTCCATTCTTCTACTTGCAATTTTCCTCTTCCATTCTTCTTCTTCCGATCTTCTTCTCTCATTCTTCTTCTTCCGATCATCTTCTTCCATTCTTCTTCTTCCGATTTATTTCAGCCATTCTTCTTCTTCTGATCTTCTTCTTCCATTGTTCTTCTTCCATTCTTCTTCTTCTGATCTTATTCTTCAATTCTTCTTCTTCCGATCTTCTTCTTCCATTCTTGTTCTTCCGATCTTCTTCTTCCGAGCTATTTCTTCCATTCTTCTTGTTTCGATCTTCTTCTTTCATTCTCCTTCTTCCATTCTTCTTCTTCCGATCTTCTTCTTTCATTCTTCATGTTCCAATCTTCTCCCATTCTTCTTCTTCCGATCTACTTCTTCCGATCTTCTTCTTCCATTCTTCTTCTACCATTCCTCTTCTTCCAATCTTCTTCTTCCATTCTTCTTTTTCTGATGTTCTTCTTCCATTCTTCTTCTTCCGTTCTTCTTCTTCCGTTCTTTTTCTTCCGTTCTTCTTCTTCCGTTCTTCTTCTTCCCTTCTTCTTCTTCCCTAGTTCAGCCGAGTTGATTAAATTGAAGAAAATAAGTGGAAGAGTTGTTAGAGACGCAGTTAGTCAAGCCCAATATATCTCCTTGGAGTTTCCAGCATTGTTGGTTAAAAAGGAAGAGGAAGGACCTCAACTGTGTAGGGACTACAGGAAGTTGAATAAGTTGACCATCCAGGACAACTACCCTCTACCCGTAATTGATGAGTTGAGGGATCAGTTAGATGGAACTTCAGTGTCCTTAAAGTTTTATCGGAAATCTGGATAAAACCAGATTTTGCTAAGACAGAAGATGTGCAGAAGACAAGCCTTTTGAGGTTTAGTATGATGCCTCACATCAAAGTTCGAATTGTGTCTGAATACAAGAGAAGACAGGAGTTGCATATGTTCAATGCAACTCAAATTTCATGAGAGAAATTATTCTACTTATGATTTAGAATCGGCAGTGGTAGTGTTGTTATGGAGATTTGAAGACAGTAATTGTGTGAAGCTTTGTATGGGAGGAAATGCAGAATTCCCTTATTGTTGGAACCTGGAGGGCGAATCAGTTTTGATTGAATAGTGAGAGGATCCTAGTCTGAAACGTATTGTGGAATTTGCTAGGCACCGATCAGGCTAAAGGCTTTGTAACGGGTAAAGATGGAATATTGAGATTAATGGCAGAATTTGCATACCAGCAGATGGAGAATGGAAATTGATGAAGTATTGGAGTAGTAAGAGTTGGTTCAACAGACAACCGAGAAGGTGAAACTGATGCAAGGCAGAATGAAAGCTTCTGAAAGTCGGCAGATGTCCTCGGCAGATCAGAGGAGAAGACCTTTGGAGTTTGCTGCTGGGGATCATGTCTTTATGAGGGAAGCACCAGCCAAGGGTGTAGGATGAGCTATCAGATCAAAGAAGCTGTCCCCTAAGTTGGTTGGGCCATATCAGACCCAAGGGGGATCAGTCCAGTGGCTTATGAGATCACCCCACCTCCCCAATTAGCAAACCTGCATAATGTGTTTCACGTATCACAGCTAAGGAAGTATCTTGCAGACCCTAGTCACGTGTTGGAAGTGGACGACGTGCAGATCGGGTGATTCACCATGGAATTTGAAGGAAACCATGAGAGATGCATATGCCCACCTCTTTTCCTTATAATTCAATTTTCGAGGACGAAAATTTTTCTTGTTGGGGAGAATGTAAGGACCTGTAAAATTGAATTGGAATAAAAAGGGTTATATTTTAAAAGAATTCTATGTATGTTTTATTTAAAATAAAAAGGGAGGAAAAGTTAAGTTTAGAAGGCTATGAGATCGCCGGTCGCCTGCTACACATGAGCGCCAGGTGGACGTCGCCAGGGCGCGAGAGGCATGCAGGCATCGCGCGGGCGCGAGAGGCATGCGGGCATCGCGCGGGCGCGAGGCATGCGGGCATTGCCAGAGCGCGAGGCACGTGGACGTGGCCAAGGCGCGAGAGGCATGCGGGCTTTGCCAGGGGGAGACATCGGTCGTCCACCAGGAGATGTCATCGGTGGATAGCCTTCGCGCGAGAGGTCATCGGTGGATAGTCTTCGCGCGAGAGGTCATCGGTGGATAGCCTTCGCGCGAGAGGTCATCGGTGGATAGTCTTCGCGCGAGATGTCATTCGGTGGATTGTTTTCGCGCGAGGGGTCATCGACGAAAGGTTATCGCGCGATGTCGAGTTGCACACAGAGGGGGTAAGACCCAGACTCCCAGCAGGAAGCGTAGTGCACGCACGCCACGTAGACAAAAAGGGTGGTTCAGAATAGTGACATCAGAATGTTGGCATGCGCAGGGGACACTCGCGATCGTACTGTTCAGAGCAGTGGCTGGCATGCACAAGCGACAACAGTGGCAGTACTGTTCAGAGCAGTGGTTGGCATGCACCAGAGACAACAGTGGTCGTACTGTTCAGAGCAGTGGTTCTCAGACTTCTCTGCAGAGTGGGTGGTGGCAGCTGCTTTTGGTGGATAAGTTGGTTTAAGATGCAGAAAACCCACTGCTGAGAGGAAGAAACGTTGCAGCCTTCAAAGAGAGAAAGAGTGAGTTACCTCCCTTCTCCTCCAGTTGCCTCCTTCGCGCTGCGATTCTAGCACCTTCACACGAGAGTACGACGAGCGACAGCCACCATTAGAGCACCTGGGCAGTTCTCTGCAAGTCCTTCGACCAGACGCAAAAACAGAGCCAAGGCGTTCTTCAAGCTTTGTTGGGTTTCGGAACTCTAGGTGTTTGCGCAAGTCCAGGTAAGGGAAGCTAGCCTTCATTTTCAATACAAGCCATAGATTAGTTGTTTCTGAAGTGAGGGCGACGTGGTCGCCGGTTTTCGTTTTTCATCTTTGTAAAATGCTCTGTGCTATGTGTTTGGGCGACGTGGTCGCCGGTTTTAAATGCAGACTCGAAATACCCCGTTTTTGGACTAGATCGCCGGTTTTGGCGTTGTTTGTGAACTCTCTGTTTTTGGTGTTACTTTGAACTGTTGAAGCTTAAATGTGATCTTCGAAAATCTGAATCTTTGGAACGATCGTTGCTGTGACTTGAATCATTTATTTAAGGGTGGTATGATGTGTTGAACGTTGTGAATGTGGATCGAGGCATAGTATTTTCAGGAAAGGAAATACCGTGTAAGATCGTGTAGGATGTGCATTGATCGGTGATTCCTAAGGGGATATCCTGACTCTGCTGAGAAAATGGAATCACATAGAGGAAGTTACTCAGTTGGTGAGAGTCGAAGGAGGTTCATATGAATGGGCGTCTCGTGTGAAAAAGAACGAGCTCCGCCTGTTCTATGGATTAACCCTGTCATACCGGGAGAACTATTGACATTGAGATTATATATGCGCATGCTGTGTGGATTCACAGCGACCCTGTGTGGATTTCACAGTGGTATGGTATGACAGGTGCAGATCTCTGAGTCTAATCAATGCATGAGTCTTCCGGAAGTAGTGTCAAGTGTCTTGTGTGCTGGGTCAGTGGTGGTCTGACATGTGAAATGAGGAACTTGAAATTTATAGACATTTGATACAGTTGTGAAATAGAATGACTTTGGAAAGTATTGTAACATGTGTGATTTCTGGGCGATCAGGTGAAGAGTATGAGAAACTTGATAACTTTACGTGAATATCTTGAAATTGTTTACCTTGATTTTATTTTAATTATCCTTATTTAAACTCTCTTTAAAATATCTAGCTTACCCTGCGTGTTTTGGTTCTGTGGCTGTTCTCTTAAAACTGTGATGATCGTGTATAACTTACACGGGAGCAGATGATCTTCCAGGAAGTAGAGCTCCTTAGTGAGTGGTCGCCGGAAGCAGATCGGCTGTTTTTGGGTCCCCCGATGGGCGATCGGCCTCGTCCGATGGGAGATCGGTCTCTTCCGATAGGAGATCGCCTGCTTCGTTTTTTTTACTGTATTTCGTTTATGTTCTGGAAAAATTTGACCGAATTTGTATTAAACTCCCTGTGAGGAGAAACTACATTTCATATATATAATATTTTGTTCATAGAATCTATTTGTTACCTTTATTTTCATTATATACATTTGTATAGTATTTTGGCGGGATGTTACATTAATGGTATCAGAGCAGTTCGTCCTTAGGATGACCTGAGGGCTGTGGATCCATTGTGTTTCTTCTGCTCCTGAAAGTTATTTGAGTTTAAAATAATAACTATAGTGAAAGGTTTTCAAACGTTTTTGTATTGAAAATTTTGTGTGTGCTTTGGTGAATATATGTTCTAATTGAAAATCTTAGTATTAAGAATGAGAAGGTCTTGATAAAGTAGTGAGGGTGCACACTCATAACTGGATCGAGATGAGTCTCAATCTTAATTCCAAAGGTTTGATGTTTAGCATATATTGAATTCTGGTGTGAGCTATCTCATTCTCTTGAGTGTCTTTGTAATTGATTGAAAATGGTTGATTGGATTGGTGACTGCATACCAGTAGTTGTGCTGGTGTTATGCTTGATGTTATAAGCATTATGATTCTGTTGATGAGCTCAAATTCTTAATGATTTTGAGATGCTGACCTTTGTAAGGTCTAGCTGTTACCCCCCCTTGAATGAATTGATTTCTTATCGATCTCATTCTTGTAGTTGTAGGGAATATAGGAATCTTATAATTTCAAAATCTGAAAACGAAGGAGATGGCACGTAGACCTTCTACCCCTCCCCAACCTCCTTCGGAGATGAGCCAGATTGCCAAGGCTATCGAGATGATGGCAACTGCCATCCAACAGCAGAATACGGTAATGGCCCAGATTCATCAGGCTGTAATGAATCATTTGGGAACTGCTGGATCGGCTGCAACAGCTTCCCAGGTCAATCAGCCTCGGGAGCAGGTAGGGATGACCGAGTTCATGAGGCACAACCCACCCAAGCTCAGTGGGAGTGCTACCCCTGATCAAGCAGATCCGTGGACCAGGGAGTTACATGCCTTAGTAAGGAAGGCAAAGGTAGTGGAGACCCTGGAGAGGAGTGATTCCAGGATAATCAGATCACACCCAGGGGGTCCCTCCAGTGGGAAGGCCAAGGTGCAGCACCCACAAAGCAAGCCTTATGCGAGACCTCCACCACATCGGGCAGGAGCAGTTCCGCTCCAGTTTCAGCGGCAACAACCATGGAAACCAAAGTGTTTCCGTTGTGGTGGGTTACATAACGTCAAGGTGTGCTCCAAGAGGAATTCAGAGAAAGGGTGTTTCACATGCCAAGAAATGGGGCACATTTCTAGAGATTGTCCTAACAGAAAAAGGATGACTCAACCCTGTGGTTCTCGGCAGTTGAGGAATGAAGGCAGCAGACCTCAGGCAACAGGGAGAGTGTTTGTCATGTCAGGAGCAGAGGCGTCTCAGTCAGGTAACCTCGTGCAGAGTATATGTTTTATAGCTGGTAGGAGTGTAAAAGTTTTGTTTGATTCTGGAGCGACACACTCCTTTGTGTCAAGCCTGTGTGTAGCCGAGTTGGGCCTTCTAGTGAAGGAGTTACCTTTCGAACTGTTGGTCTCTACACCTGCGTCAGGGCAGGTGATGACCTCTACAGTTTGCCCCGAATGTCCAGTGATAGTAGAGGGACGCAGATTCAAGGTGAACTTGATCTGCCTACCTCTTCGGGACCTAGATGTTATCCTGGGAATGGATTGGTTAGCTGCCAATCACGTTCTCATTGACTGCGGTGGTAAGAGGATTGCATTTCCAGACCTCCAAGGATCAGATGTAATATCTGCTCAGCAAGGGCAGTCAGCGTTGGAAGAAGGGGCGAGGTGCTTCGTGATACTCGCTCGGTCGGAGGTGGAGAATAAAGGGGACGTAAGCAGAATACCCGTGGTGAAAGATTTCACGGATGTATTTCCAGAAGAGGTACCTGGGTTACCTCCTAAGAGAGAGGTGGAACTCTCTATTGTCTTGGTACCTGGAGCTGGACCAGTGTCAACGGCTCCAGCTGAGTTGATGGAATTAGAGAAGGAAGTGTAAGTTAGATTTAGTGTACCAAGGTGTAGGTTCAGCTACATATAAGTTATGGAGAGTATGTAAGCAGAATGTTGAGGGTTTAAAGACTTAAGCCTGTGTATCCATGGGAAGTACTGGAGTTAAGTTCCAAGATGAAAGTAGGAATCTTTCTTTGATCTGGAGCTTGGTGATGACCTCTAGCTGGACACAAGGCTTGAAATGGAAATTTGAGATTTGGTAGAGAATAAGTTTACAAGATGATTATATCATCTTGAGATGTATCAATGATTTTGGGAAAGAGGAAAGATGAAATATCTTAATTGTGTTTAAAGTTACAGTTAGGCAAAGAAAATTGTTGAAAAGCAACAGGCGGAGAAATTGCTTGGATGAGAGAGAAAGTCTCACGTGGGATGGATGTTGTTTAATTGATTTGGATTTGAAAGCTGTATGTGATTCGAAATTGGACACTAGTTTATGTTGAGTATGTAGGAGATGAATTGGATGTTATTCCAGAAAAGGGATTAGTGATCTGTCAATCACGTTTCCAAAGGTTAAGCTCAACGAAAGATAGTGTTTCCAAAGTTCAGCCGAGTTGATTAAATTGAAGAAAATAAGTGGAAGAGTTGTTAGAGACGCAGTTAGTCAAGCCCAATATATCTCCTTGGAGTTTCCAGCATTGTTGGTTAAAAAGGAAGAGGAAGGACCTCAACTGTGTAGGGACTACAGGAAGTTGAATAAGTTGACCATCCAGGACAACTACCCTCTACCCGTAATTGATGAGTTGAGGGATCAGTTAGATGGAACTTCAGTGTCCTTAAAGTTTTATCGGAAATCTGGATAAAACCAGATTTTGCTAAGACAGAAGATGTGCAGAAGACAAGCCTTTTGAGGTTTAGTATGATGCCTCACATCAAAGTTCGAATTGTGTCTGAATACAAGAGAAGACAAGAGTTGCATATGTTCAATGCAACTCAAATTTCATGAGAGAAATTATTCTACTTATGATTTAGAATCGGCAGTGGTAGTGTTGTTATGGAGATTTGAAGACAGTAATTGTGTGAAGCTTTGTATGGGAGGAAATGCAGAATTCCCTTATTGTTGGAACCTGGAGGGCGAATCAGTTTTGATTGAATAGTGAGAGGATCCTAGTCTGAAACGTATTGTGGAATTTGCTAGGCACCGATCAGGCTAAAGGCTTTGTAACGGGTAAAGATGGAATATTGAGATTAATGGCAGAATTTGCATACCAGCAGATGGAGAATGGAAATTGATGAAGTATTGGAGTAGTAAGAGTTGGTTCAACAGACAACCGAGAAGGTGAAACTGATGCAAGGCAGAATGAAAGCTTCTGAAAGTCGGCAGATGTCCTCGGCAGATCAGAGGAGAAGACCTTTGGAGTTTGCTGCTGGGGATCATGTCTTTATGAGGGAAGCACCAGCCAAGGGTGTAGGATGAGCTATCAGATCAAAGAAGCTGTCCCCTAAGTTGGTTGGGCCATATCAGACCCAAGGGGGATCAGTCCAGTGGCTTATGAGATCACCCCACCTCCCCAATTAGCAAACCTGCATAATGTGTTTCACGTATCACAGCTAAGGAAGTATCTTGCAGACCCTAGTCACGTGTTGGAAGTGGACGACGTGCAGATCGGGTGATTCACCATGGAATTTGAAGGAAACCATGAGAGATGCATATGCCCACCTCTTTTCCTTATAATTCAATTTTCGAGGACGAAAATTTTTCTTGTTGGGGAGAATGTAAGGACCTGTAAAATTGAATTGGAATAAAAAGGGTTATATTTTAAAAGAATTCTATGTATGTTTTATTTAAAATAAAAAGGGAGGAAAAGTTAAGTTTAGAAGGCTATGAGATCGCCGGTCGCCTGCTACACATGAGCGCCAGGTGGACGTCGCCAGGGCGCGAGAGGCATGCAGGCATCGCGCGGGCGCGAGAGGCATGCGGGCATCGCGCGGGCGCGAGGCATGCGGGCATTGCCAGAGCGCGAGGCACGTGGACGTGGCCAAGGCGCGAGAGGCATGCGGGCTTTGCCAGGGGGAGACATCGGTCGTCCACCAGGAGATGTCATCGGTGGATAGCCTTCGCGCGAGAGGTCATCGGTGGATAGTCTTCGCGCGAGAGGTCATCGGTGGATAGCCTTCGCGCGAGAGGTCATCGGTGGATAGTCTTCGCGCGAGATGTCATTCGGTGGATTGTTTTCGCGCGAGGGGTCATCGACGAAAGGTTATCGCGCGATGTCGAGTTGCACACAGAGGGGGTAAGACCCAGACTCCCAGCAGGAAGCGTAGTGCACGCACGCCACGTAGACAAAAAGGGTGGTTCAGAATAGTGACATCAGAATGTTGGCATGCGCAGGGGACACTCGCGATCGTACTGTTCAGAGCAGTGGCTGGCATGCACAAGCGACAACAGTGGCAGTACTGTTCAGAGCAGTGGTTGGCATGCACCAGAGACAACAGTGGTCGTACTGTTCAGAGCAGTGGTTCTCAGACTTCTCTGCAGAGTGGGTGGTGGCAGCTGCATTAAACTCCCTGTGAGGAGAAACTACATTTCATATATATAATATTTTGTTCATAGAATCTATTTGTTACCTTTATTTTCATTATATACATTTGTATAGTATTTTGGCGGGATGTTACATTCCACATCCGATGTTCTTCTTCCATTCTTCTTCTTCTGATCTTCTTCTTCCATTCTTCTTCTTCCGATCTTTTTCTTCCATTCTTCTTCTTCCATTCGTCTTCTTTCGATCTTCTTCTTCCATTCTTCTTCTTTCGATCTTCTTCTTCCATTCTTCTTCTTCCGATCTTCCTCTTTAATTCGTCTTGTTACATTCTTCTTCTTCTGATCTATTTCTTCCATTCTTCTTCTTCCGATCTATATCTTCCATTCTTCTTCTTCCGATCTTCTTCTTTCATTCTTCTTCTTTCCTTCTTCTTCTTCGATCTTCTTCTTCATCTTCCACATCCGATCTTCTTCTTCAGATCTTCTTCTTCCATTCTTCTTCTTCTTTCCGATCCTCCTCTTCCGATCTTTTTCTTCCATTCTACTTCTAATGCTCTTCTTCTTCCGATCTTCTTCTCTTCGATTCTTCTTCTTCTTCCGATGTTCTTCTTCGATTCTTCTTCTTCCGATCTTCTTCTTCCACTTCTTCTTCCGATCTTCTTCCTACGATCTTTTTCTTCTATTCTCCTTCTTCCGATCTTCTTCTTCCATTCTTCTTCTTCCGATCTTCTTCTTCCATTATTTTTGTTCCGATCTTCTTCTTCCGATATTCTTCTTCCATTCTTCTTCTTCCGATCTTCTTCTTCCATTCTTCTTGTTCCATTCCTCTTCTTTTATTCTTGTTTCAATCTTCTTCTTCCGATGTTCTTTTTCT
>JAAFYQ010000089.1:0-44231 GCA_013389735.1 Phaseolus lunatus | reverse complement strand
TCCTTCATAAAATTTATTATTTAACCAATTTTTTACGTATAATTTAAATTTTATAATATAATGGTCATTAATGTATTATTAATCAAAATTTAAAAATCAAGGAGGAGTGTTAGATATTATGATTTTGTAACAGCACATAAATGCACGTAACTGCATGTGACTTTTTTTTTTCTGTTTTAATTGTTGAATAAATATTTCTAAGTAACTACTCATATGCATTTAGGAGACAGCTACTTGTAGTATTACAAATGTAAATGTTACCAAGATAATAAAATATCTTGCTCTATATTATTGCCTCATCGTAGAGTGTACTTTCCTTTGTGCCAAGAATGGAGGGTTCACCGTCATCATTGATCGTAGCAGAAAACTCAGACGTGTTGGCAGTTATCATGGGTGAAGTGTGAGGATCAACATGGCCAAGTTTTGAACATGTTTGACAGGGAACTCTGGTATTTTTCCAAGACGTGGATAAATTTGAGTTCCAATAATTGCATTGGAATGTTCTTGATACCATCTTGAGGAAAGATAAGATGCATACAAGGAAAAGAGAAAGAAAAAACAACTGAATTATTATATACGTTTAAGGGTATAGATATATAAAGCAGAGGCATGCTGATAAAAAAAAAAAAAGAAAAGCAGATGCATGACAGTTACAAAAACAAAAAGAGTTAGTTAGTATAGTTAAAAAAAAGGATACAATCCCTGAGATTAGCAACAGTAGCCATGTAAAATAAAGTACAGGATTTGGGTTGGAGTGACTTTGCGACAATTTAAGGAAGGAAAAGAGTTCGGGTGAGAAGACTTAGGCACAACCAAGAGATGTGCAAGATATTAAGATTAAGAAACTAAGAGAATAACAAGAGTCACAATGAGAGTGAAACAAATACTAGAAATGAGTGAATGACAAATATTTTAATTTCTTTTTAAATAATATAATTAAATTAAAAAAATTTGTGTTTAATAACTATTAAAATATTATTATTTCAATGGTTAAAAATTTACATTTTTGATAGAGTAAATATTATCAAAATATTCTTTAATTTTTTATTACAAAAAATAATAAAATTAATATTTTTATTCATTATTTTAATTTATTGTATAAAATTATTTATGTTTATTTTGTAATAATAATTATTTGAAATTAATATTACTCCTTCATAAAATTTATTATTTAACCAATTTTTTACGTATAATTTAAATTTTATAATATAATGGTCATTAATGTATTATTAATCAAAATTTAAAAATCAAGGAGGAGTGTTAGATATTATGATTTTGTAACAGCACATAAATGCACGTAACTGCATGTGACTTTTTATTTTTCTGTTTTAATTGTTGAATAAATATTTCTAAGTAACTACTCATATGCATTTAGGAGACAGCTACTTGTAGTATTACAAATGTAAATGTTACCAAGATAATAAAATATCTTGCTCTATATTATTGCCTCATCGTAGAGTGTACTTTCCTTTGTGCCAAGAATGGAGGGTTCACCGTCATCATTGATCGTAGCAGAAAACTCAGACGTGTTGGCAGTTATCATGGGTGAAGTGTGAGGATCAACATGGCCAAGTTTTGAACATGTTTGACAGGGAACTCTGGTATTTTCCAAGACGTGGATAAATTTGAGTTCCAATAATTGCATTGGAATGTTCTTGATACCATCTTGAGGAAAGATAAGATGCATACAAGGAAAAGAGAAAGAAAAAACAACTGAATTATTATATACGTTTAAGGGTATAGATATATAAAGCAGAGGCATGCTGATAAAAAAAAAAAAAAAAAGCAGATGCATGACAGTTACAAAAACAAAAAGAGTTAGTTAGTATAGTTAACAAAAAGGATACAATCCCTGAGATTAGCAACAGTAGCCATGTAAAATAAAGTACAGGATTTGGGTTGGAGTGACTTTGCGACAATTTAAGGAAGGAAAAGAGTTCGGGTGAGAAGACTTAGGCACAACCAAGAGATGTGCAAGATATTAAGATTAAGAAACTAAGAGAATAACAAGAGTCACAATGAGAGTGAAACAAATACTAGAAATGAGTGAATGACAAATATTTTAATTTCTTTTTAAATAATATAATTAAATTAAAAAAATTTGTGTTTAATAACTATTAAAATATTATTATTTCAATGGTTAAAAATTTACATTTTTGATAGAGTAAATATTATCAAAATATTCTTTAATTTTTTATTACAAAAAATAATAAAATTAATATTTTTATTCATTATTTTAATTTATTGTATAAAATTATTTATGTTTATTTTGTAATAATAATTATTTGAAATTAATATTACTCCTTCATAAAATTTATTATTTAACCAATTTTTTACGTATAATTTAAATTTTATAATATAATGGTCATTAATGTATTATTAATCAAAATTTAAAAATCAAGGAGGAGTGTTAGATATTATGATTTTGTAACAGCACATAAATGCACGTAACTGCATGTGACTTTTTATTTTTCTGTTTTAATTGTTGAATAAATATTTCTAAGTAACTACTCATATGCATTTAGGAGACAGCTACTTGTAGTATTACAAATGTAAATGTTACCAAGATAATAAAATATCTTGCTCTATATTATTGCCTCATCGTAGAGTGTACTTTCCTTTGTGCCAAGAATGGAGGGTTCACCGTCATCATTGATCGTAGCAGAAAACTCAGACGTGTTGGCAGTTATCATGGGTGAAGTGTGAGGATCAACATGGCCAAGTTTTGAACATGTTTGACAGGGAACTCTGGTATTTTTCCAAGACGTGGATAAATTTGAGTTCCAATAATTGCATTGGAATGTTCTTGATACCATCTTGAGGAAAGATAAGATGCATACAAGGAAAAGAGAAAAAGAAAACAACTGAATTATTATATACGTTTAAGGGTATAGATATATAAAGCAGAGGCATGCTGATAAAAAAAAAAAGAAAAGCAGATGCATGACAGTTACAAAAACAAAAAGAGTTAGTTAGTATAGTTAACAAAAAGGATACAATCCCTGAGATTAGCAACAGTAGCCATGTAAAATAAAGTACAGGATTTGGGTTGGAGTGACTTTGCGACAATTTAAGGAAGGAAAAGAGTTCGGGTGAGAAGACTTAGGCACAACCAAGAGATGTGCAAGATATTAAGATTAAGAAACTAAGAGAATAACAAGAGTCACAATGAGAGTGAAACAAATACTAGAAATGAGTGAATGACAAATATTTTAATTTCTTTTTAAATAATATAATTAAATTAAAAAAATTGTGTTTAATAACTATTAAAATATTATTATTTCAATGGTTAAAAATTTACATTTTTGATAGAGTAAATATTATCAAAATATTCTTTAATTTTTTATTACAAAAAATAATAAAATTAATATTTTTATTCATTATTTTAATTTATTGTATAAAATTATTTATGTTTATTTTGTAATAATAATTATTTGAAATTAATATTACTCCTTCATAAAATTTATTATTTAACCAATTTTTTACGTATAATTTAAATTTTATAATATAATGGTCATTAATGTATTATTAATCAAAATTTAAAAATCAAGGAGGAGTGTTAGATATTATGATTTTGTAACAGCACATAAATGCACGTAACTGCATGTGACTTTTTATTTTTCTGTTTTAATTGTTGAATAAATATTTCTAAGTAACTACTCATATGCATTTAGGAGACAGCTACTTGTAGTATTACAAATGTAAATGTTACCAAGATAATAAAATATCTTGCTCTATATTATTGCCTCATCGTAGAGTGTACTTTCCTTTGTGCCAAGAATGGAGGGTTCACCGTCATCATTGATCGTAGCAGAAAACTCAGACGTGTTGGCAGTTATCATGGGTGAAGTGTGAGGATCAACATGGCCAAGTTTTGAACATGTTTGACAGGGAACTCTGGTATTTTTCCAAGACGTGGATAAATTTGAGTTCCAATAATTGCATTGGAATGTTCTTGATACCATCTTGAGGAAAGATAAGATGCATACAAGGAAAAGAGAAAGAAAAAACAACTGAATTATTATATACGTTTAAGGGTATAGATATATAAAGCAGAGGCATGCTGATAAAAAAAAAAGAAAAGCAGATGCATGACAGTTACAAAAACAAAAAGAGTTAGTTAGTATAGTTAACAAAAAGGATACAATCCCTGAGATTAGCAACAGTAGCCATGTAAAATAAAGTACAGGATTTGGGTTGGAGTGACTTTGCGACAATTTAAGGAAGGAAAAGAGTTCGGGTGAGAAGACTTAGGCACAACCAAGAGATGTGCAAGATATTAAGATTAAGAAACTAAGAGAATAACAAGAGTCACAATGAGAGTGAAACAAATACTAGAAATGAGTGAATGACAAATATTTTAATTTCTTTTTAAATAATATAATTAAATTAAAAAAATTTGTGTTTAATAACTATTAAAATATTATTATTTCAATGGTTAAAAATTTACATTTTTGATAGAGTAAATATTATCAAAATATTCTTTAATTTTTTATTACAAAAAATAATAAAATTAATATTTTTATTCATTATTTTAATTTATTGTATAAAATTATTTATGTTTATTTTGTAATAATAATTATTTGAAATTAATATTACTCCTTCATAAAATTTATTATTTAACCAATTTTTTACGTATAATTTAAATTTTATAATATAATGGTCATTAATGTATTATTAATCAAAATTTAAAAATCAAGGAGGAGTGTTAGATATTATGATTTTGTAACAGCACATAAATGCACGTAACTGCATGTGACTTTTTATTTTTCTGTTTTAATTGTTGAATAAATATTTCTAAGTAACTACTCATATGCATTTAGGAGACAGCTACTTGTAGTATTACAAATGTAAATGTTACCAAGATAATAAAATATCTTGCTCTATATTATTGCCTCATCGTAGAGTGTACTTTCCTTTGTGCCAAGAATGGAGGGTTCACCGTCATCATTGATCGTAGCAGAAAACTCAGACGTGTTGGCAGTTATCATGGGTGAAGTGTGAGGATCAACATGGCCAAGTTTTGAACATGTTTGACAGGGAACTCTGGTATTTTTCCAAGACGTGGATAAATTTGAGTTCCAATAATTGCATTGGAATGTTCTTGATACCATCTTGAGGAAAGATAAGATGCATACAAGGAAAAGAGAAAGAAAAAACAACTGAATTATTATATACGTTTAAGGGTATAGATATATAAAGCAGAGGCATGCTGATAAAAAAAAAAAAAAAAGCAGATGCATGACAGTTACAAAAACAAAAAGAGTTAGTTAGTATAGTTAACAAAAAGGATACAATCCCTGAGATTAGCAACAGTAGCCATGTAAAATAAAGTACAGGATTTGGGTTGGAGTGACTTTGCGACAATTTAAGGAAGGAAAAGAGTTCGGGTGAGAAGACTTAGGCACAACCAAGAGATGTGCAAGATATTAAGATTAAGAAACTAAGAGAATAACAAGAGTCACAATGAGAGTGAAACAAATACTAGAAATGAGTGAATGACAAATATTTTAATTTCTTTTTAAATAATATAATTAAATTAAAAAAATTTGTGTTTAATAACTATTAAAATATTATTATTTCAATGGTTAAAAATTTACATTTTTGATAGAGTAAATATTATCAAAATATTCTTTAATTTTTTATTACAAAAAATAATAAAATTAATATTTTTATTCATTATTTTAATTTATTGTATAAAATTATTTATGTTTATTTTGTAATAATAATTATTTGAAATTAATATTACTCCTTCATAAAATTTATTATTTAACCAATTTTTTACGTATAATTTAAATTTTATAATATAATGGTCATTAATGTATTATTAATCAAAATTTAAAAATCAAGGAGGAGTGTTAGATATTATGATTTTGTAACAGCACATAAATGCACGTAACTGCATGTGACTTTTTATTTTTCTGTTTTAATTGTTGAATAAATATTTCTAAGTAACTACTCATATGCATTTAGGAGACAGCTACTTGTAGTATTACAAATGTAAATGTTACCAAGATAATAAAATATCTTGCTCTATATTATTGCCTCATCGTAGAGTGTACTTTCCTTTGTGCCAAGAATGGAGGGTTCACCGTCATCATTGATCGTAGCAGAAAACTCAGACGTGTTGGCAGTTATCATGGGTGAAGTGTGAGGATCAACATGGCCAAGTTTTGAACATGTTTGACAGGGAACTCTGGTATTTTTCCAAGACGTGGATAAATTTGAGTTCCAATAATTGCATTGGAATGTTCTTGATACCATCTTGAGGAAAGATAAGATGCATACAAGGAAAAGAGAAAGAAAAAACAACTGAATTATTATATACGTTTAAGGGTATAGATATATAAAGCAGAGGCATGCTGATAAAAAAAAAAAGAAAAGCAGATGCATGACAGTTACAAAAACAAAAAGAGTTAGTTAGTATAGTTAACAAAAAGGATACAATCCCTGAGATTAGCAACAGTAGCCATGTAAAATAAAGTACAGGATTTGGGTTGGAGTGACTTTGCGACAATTTAAGGAAGGAAAAGAGTTCGGGTGAGAAGACTTAGGCACAACCAAGAGATGTGCAAGATATTAAGATTAAGAAACTAAGAGAATAACAAGAGTCACAATGAGAGTGAAACAAATACTAGAAATGAGTGAATGACAAATATTTTAATTTCTTTTTAAATAATATAATTAAATTAAAAAAATTTGTGTTTAATAACTATTAAAATATTATTATTTCAATGGTTAAAAATTTACATTTTTGATAGAGTAAATATTATCAAAATATTCTTTAATTTTTTATTACAAAAAATAATAAAATTAATATTTTTATTCATTATTTTAATTTATTGTATAAAATTATTTATGTTTATTTTGTAATAATAATTATTTGAAATTAATATTACTCCTTCATAAAATTTATTATTTAACCAATTTTTTACGTATAATTTAAATTTTATAATATAATGGTCATTAATGTATTATTAATCAAAATTTAAAAATCAAGGAGGAGTGTTAGATATTATGATTTTGTAACAGCACATAAATGCACGTAACTGCATGTGACTTTTTATTTTTCTGTTTTAATTGTTGAATAAATATTTCTAAGTAACTACTCATATGCATTTAGGAGACAGCTACTTGTAGTATTACAAATGTAAATGTTACCAAGATAATAAAATATCTTGCTCTATATTATTGCCTCATCGTAGAGTGTACTTTCCTTTGTGCCAAGAATGGAGGGTTCACCGTCATCATTGATCGTAGCAGAAAACTCAGACGTGTTGGCAGTTATCATGGGTGAAGTGTGAGGATCAACATGGCCAAGTTTTGAACATGTTTGACAGGGAACTCTGGTATTTTTCCAAGACGTGGATAAATTTGAGTTCCAATAATTGCATTGGAATGTTCTTGATACCATCTTGAGGAAAGATAAGATGCATACAAGGAAAAGAGAAAGAAAAAACAACTGAATTATTATATACGTTTAAGGGTATAGATATATAAAGCAGAGGCATGCTGATAAAAAAAAAAAAGAAAAGCAGATGCATGACAGTTACAAAAACAAAAAGAGTTAGTTAGTATAGTTAACAAAAAGGATACAATCCCTGAGATTAGCAACAGTAGCCATGTAAAATAAAGTACAGGATTTGGGTTGGAGTGACTTTGCGACAATTTAAGGAAGGAAAAGAGTTCGGGTGAGAAGACTTAGGCACAACCAAGAGATGTGCAAGATATTAAGATTAAGAAACTAAGAGAATAACAAGAGTCACAATGAGAGTGAAACAAATACTAGAAATGAGTGAATGACAAATATTTTAATTTCTTTTTAAATAATATAATTAAATTAAAAAAATTTGTGTTTAATAACTATTAAAATATTATTATTTCAATGGTTAAAAATTTACATTTTTGATAGAGTAAATATTATCAAAATATTCTTTAATTTTTATTACAAAAAATAATAAAATTAATATTTTTATTCATTATTTTAATTTATTGTATAAAATTATTTATGTTTATTTTGTAATAATAATTATTTGAAATTAATATTACTCCTTCATAAAATTTATTATTTAACCAATTTTTTACGTATAATTTAAATTTTATAATATAATGGTCATTAATGTATTATTAATCAAAATTTAAAAATCAAGGAGGAGTGTTAGATATTATGATTTTGTAACAGCACATAAATGCACGTAACTGCATGTGACTTTTTATTTTTCTGTTTTAATTGTTGAATAAATATTTCTAAGTAACTACTCATATGCATTTAGGAGACAGCTACTTGTAGTATTACAAATGTAAATGTTACCAAGATAATAAAATATCTTGCTCTATATTATTGCCTCATCGTAGAGTGTACTTTCCTTTGTGCCAAGAATGGAGGGTTCACCGTCATCATTGATCGTAGCAGAAAACTCAGACGTGTTGGCAGTTATCATGGGTGAAGTGTGAGGATCAACATGGCCAAGTTTTGAACATGTTTGACAGGGAACTCTGGTATTTTTCCAAGACGTGGATAAATTTGAGTTCCAATAATTGCATTGGAATGTTCTTGATACCATCTTGAGGAAAGATAAGATGCATACAAGGAAAAGAGAAAGAAAAAACAACTGAATTATTATATACGTTTAAGGGTATAGATATATAAAGCAGAGGCATGCTGATAAAAAAAAAAAGAAAAGCAGATGCATGACAGTTACAAAAACAAAAAGAGTTAGTTAGTATAGTTAACAAAAAGGATACAATCCCTGAGATTAGCAACAGTAGCCATGTAAAATAAAGTACAGGATTTGGGTTGGAGTGACTTTGCGACAATTTAAGGAAGGAAAAGAGTTCGGGTGAGAAGACTTAGGCACAACCAAGAGATGTGCAAGATATTAAGATTAAGAAACTAAGAGAATAACAAGAGTCACAATGAGAGTGAAACAAATACTAGAAATGAGTGAATGACAAATATTTTAATTTCTTTTTAAATAATATAATTAAATTAAAAAAATTTGTGTTTAATAACTATTAAAATATTATTATTTCAATGGTTAAAAATTTACATTTTTGATAGAGTAAATATTATCAAAATATTCTTTAATTTTTTATTACAAAAAATAATAAAATTAATATTTTTATTCATTATTTTAATTTATTGTATAAAATTATTTATGTTTATTTTGTAATAATAATTATTTGAAATTAATATTACTCCTTCATAAAATTTATTATTTAACCAATTTTTTACGTATAATTTAAATTTTATAATATAATGGTCATTAATGTATTATTAATCAAAATTTAAAAATCAAGGAGGAGTGTTAGATATTATGATTTTGTAACAGCACATAAATGCACGTAACTGCATGTGACTTTTTATTTTTCTGTTTTAATTGTTGAATAAATATTTCTAAGTAACTACTCATATGCATTTAGGAGACAGCTACTTGTAGTATTACAAATGTAAATGTTACCAAGATAATAAAATATCTTGCTCTATATTATTGCCTCATCGTAGAGTGTACTTTCCTTTGTGCCAAGAATGGAGGGTTCACCGTCATCATTGATCGTAGCAGAAAACTCAGACGTGTTGGCAGTTATCATGGGTGAAGTGTGAGGATCAACATGGCCAAGTTTTGAACATGTTTGACAGGGAACTCTGGTATTTTTCCAAGACGTGGATAAATTTGAGTTCCAATAATTGCATTGGAATGTTCTTGATACCATCTTGAGGAAAGATAAGATGCATACAAGGAAAAGAGAAAGAAAAAACAACTGAATTATTATATACGTTTAAGGGTATAGATATATAAAGCAGAGGCATGCTGATAAAAAAAAAAAGAAAAGCAGATGCATGACAGTTACAAAAACAAAAAGAGTTAGTTAGTATAGTTAACAAAAAGGATACAATCCCTGAGATTAGCAACAGTAGCCATGTAAAATAAAGTACAGGATTTGGGTTGGAGTGACTTTGCGACAATTTAAGGAAGGAAAAGAGTTCGGGTGAGAAGACTTAGGCACAACCAAGAGATGTGCAAGATATTAAGATTAAGAAACTAAGAGAATAACAAGAGTCACAATGAGAGTGAAACAAATACTAGAAATGAGTGAATGACAAATATTTTAATTTCTTTTTAAATAATATAATTAAATTAAAAAAATTTGTGTTTAATAACTATTAAAATATTATTATTTCAATGGTTAAAAATTTACATTTTTGATAGAGTAAATATTATCAAAATATTCTTTAATTTTTTATTACAAAAAATAATAAAATTAATATTTTTATTCATTATTTTAATTTATTGTATAAAATTATTTATGTTTATTTTGTAATAATAATTATTTGAAATTAATATTACTCCTTCATAAAATTTATTATTTAACCAATTTTTACGTATAATTTAAATTTTATAATATAATGGTCATTAATGTATTATTAATCAAAATTTAAAAATCAAGGAGGAGTGTTAGATATTATGATTTTGTAACAGCACATAAATGCACGTAACTGCATGTGACTTTTTATTTTTCTGTTTTAATTGTTGAATAAATATTTCTAAGTAACTACTCATATGCATTTAGGAGACAGCTACTTGTAGTATTACAAATGTAAATGTTACCAAGATAATAAAATATCTTGCTCTATATTATTGCCTCATCGTAGAGTGTACTTTCCTTTGTGCCAAGAATGGAGGGTTCACCGTCATCATTGATCGTAGCAGAAAACTCAGACGTGTTGGCAGTTATCATGGGTGAAGTGTGAGGATCAACATGGCCAAGTTTTGAACATGTTTGACAGGGAACTCTGGTATTTTTCCAAGACGTGGATAAATTTGAGTTCCAATAATTGCATTGGAATGTTCTTGATACCATCTTGAGGAAAGATAAGATGCATACAAGGAAAAGAGAAAGAAAAAACAACTGAATTATTATATACGTTAAGGGTATAGATATATAAAGCAGAGGCATGCTGATAAAAAAAAAAAGAAAAGCAGATGCATGACAGTTACAAAAACAAAAAGAGTTAGTTAGTATAGTTAACAAAAAGGATACAATCCCTGAGATTAGCAACAGTAGCCATGTAAAATAAAGTACAGGATTTGGGTTGGAGTGACTTTGCGACAATTTAAGGAAGGAAAAGAGTTCGGGTGAGAAGACTTAGGCACAACCAAGAGATGTGCAAGATATTAAGATTAAGAAACTAAGAGAATAACAAGAGTCACAATGAGAGTGAAACAAATACTAGAAATGAGTGAATGACAAATATTTTAATTTCTTTTTAAATAATATAATTAAATTAAAAAAATTTGTGTTTAATAACTATTAAAATATTATTATTTCAATGGTTAAAAATTTACATTTTGATAGAGTAAATATTATCAAAATATTCTTTAATTTTTTATTACAAAAAATAATAAAATTAATATTTTTATTCATTATTTTAATTTATTGTATAAAATTATTTATGTTTATTTTGTAATAATAATTATTTGAAATTAATATTACTCCTTCATAAAATTTATTATTTAACCAATTTTTTACGTATAATTTAAATTTTATAATATAATGGTCATTAATGTATTATTAATCAAAATTTAAAAATCAAGGAGGAGTGTTAGATATTATGATTTTGTAACAGCACATAAATGCACGTAACTGCATGTGACTTTTTATTTTCTGTTTTAATTGTTGAATAAATATTTCTAAGTAACTACTCATATGCATTTAGGAGACAGCTACTTGTAGTATTACAAATGTAAATGTTACCAAGATAATAAAATATCTTGCTCTATATTATTGCCTCATCGTAGAGTGTACTTTCCTTTGTGCCAAGAATGGAGGGTTCACCGTCATCATTGATCGTAGCAGAAAACTCAGACGTGTTGGCAGTTATCATGGGTGAAGTGTGAGGATCAACATGGCCAAGTTTTGAACATGTTTGACAGGGAACTCTGGTATTTTTCCAAGACGTGGATAAATTTGAGTTCCAATAATTGCATTGGAATGTTCTTGATACCATCTTGAGGAAAGATAAGATGCATACAAGGAAAAGAGAAAGAAAAAACAACTGAATTATTATATACGTTTAAGGGTATAGATATATAAAGCAGAGGCATGCTGATAAAAAAAAAAAAGAAAAGCAGATGCATGACAGTTACAAAAACAAAAAGAGTTAGTTAGTATAGTTAACAAAAAGGATACAATCCCTGAGATTAGCAACAGTAGCCATGTAAAATAAAGTACAGGATTTGGGTTGGAGTGACTTTGCGACAATTTAAGGAAGGAAAAGAGTTCGGGTGAGAAGACTTAGGCACAACCAAGAGATGTGCAAGATATTAAGATTAAGAAACTAAGAGAATAACAAGAGTCACAATGAGAGTGAAACAAATACTAGAAATGAGTGAATGACAAATATTTTAATTTCTTTTTAAATAATATAATTAAATTAAAAAAATTGTGTTTAATAACTATTAAAATATTATTATTTCAATGGTTAAAAATTTACATTTTTGATAGAGTAAATATTATCAAAATATTCTTTAATTTTTTATTACAAAAAATAATAAAATTAATATTTTTATTCATTATTTTAATTTATTGTATAAAATTATTTATGTTTATTTTGTAATAATAATTATTTGAAATTAATATTACTCCTTCATAAAATTTATTATTTAACCAATTTTTTACGTATAATTTAAATTTTATAATATAATGGTCATTAATGTATTATTAATCAAAATTTAAAAATCAAGGAGGAGTGTTAGATATTATGATTTTGTAACAGCACATAAATGCACGTAACTGCATGTGACTTTTTATTTTTCTGTTTTAATTGTTGAATAAATATTTCTAAGTAACTACTCATATGCATTTAGGAGACAGCTACTTGTAGTATTACAAATGTAAATGTTACCAAGATAATAAAATATCTTGCTCTATATTATTGCCTCATCGTAGAGTGTACTTTCCTTTGTGCCAAGAATGGAGGGTTCACCGTCATCATTGATCGTAGCAGAAAACTCAGACGTGTTGGCAGTTATCATGGGTGAAGTGTGAGGATCAACATGGCCAAGTTTTGAACATGTTTGACAGGGAACTCTGGTATTTTTCCAAGACGTGGATAAATTTGAGTTCCAATAATTGCATTGGAATGTTCTTGATACCATCTTGAGGAAAGATAAGATGCATACAAGGAAAAGAGAAAGAAAAAACAACTGAATTATTATATACGTTTAAGGGTATAGATATATAAAGCAGAGGCATGCTGATAAAAAAAAAAAAGAAAAGCAGATGCATGACAGTTACAAAAACAAAAAGAGTTAGTTAGTATAGTTAACAAAAAGGATACAATCCCTGAGATTAGCAACAGTAGCCATGTAAAATAAAGTACAGGATTTGGGTTGGAGTGACTTTGCGACAATTTAAGGAAGGAAAAGAGTTCGGGTGAGAAGACTTAGGCACAACCAAGAGATGTGCAAGATATTAAGATTAAGAAACTAAGAGAATAACAAGAGTCACAATGAGAGTGAAACAAATACTAGAAATGAGTGAATGACAAATATTTTAATTTCTTTTTAAATAATATAATTAAATTAAAAAAATTTGTGTTTAATAACTATTAAAATATTATTATTTCAATGGTTAAAAATTTACATTTTTGATAGAGTAAATATTATCAAAATATTCTTTAATTTTTTATTACAAAAAATAATAAAATTAATATTTTTATTCATTATTTTAATTTATTGTATAAAATTATTTATGTTTATTTTGTAATAATAATTATTTGAAATTAATATTACTCCTTCATAAAATTTATTATTTAACCAATTTTTTACGTATAATTTAAATTTTATAATATAATGGTCATTAATGTATTATTAATCAAAATTTAAAAATCAAGGAGGAGTGTTAGATATTATGATTTTGTAACAGCACATAAATGCACGTAACTGCATGTGACTTTTTATTTTTCTGTTTTAATTGTTGAATAAATATTTCTAAGTAACTACTCATATGCATTTAGGAGACAGCTACTTGTAGTATTACAAATGTAAATGTTACCAAGATAATAAAATATCTTGCTCTATATTATTGCCTCATCGTAGAGTGTACTTTCCTTTGTGCCAAGAATGGAGGGTTCACCGTCATCATTGATCGTAGCAGAAAACTCAGACGTGTTGGCAGTTATCATGGGTGAAGTGTGAGGATCAACATGGCCAAGTTTTGAACATGTTTGACAGGGAACTCTGGTATTTTTCCAAGACGTGGATAAATTTGAGTTCCAATAATTGCATTGGAATGTTCTTGATACCATCTTGAGGAAAGATAAGATGCATACAAGGAAAAGAGAAAGAAAAAACAACTGAATTATTATATACGTTTAAGGGTATAGATATATAAAGCAGAGGCATGCTGATAAAAAAAAAAAGAAAAGCAGATGCATGACAGTTACAAAAACAAAAAGAGTTAGTTAGTATAGTTAACAAAAAGGATACAATCCCTGAGATTAGCAACAGTAGCCATGTAAAATAAAGTACAGGATTTGGGTTGGAGTGACTTTGCGACAATTTAAGGAAGGAAAAGAGTTCGGGTGAGAAGACTTAGGCACAACCAAGAGATGTGCAAGATATTAAGATTAAGAAACTAAGAGAATAACAAGAGTCACAATGAGAGTGAAACAAATACTAGAAATGAGTGAATGACAAATATTTTAATTTCTTTTTAAATAATATAATTAAATTAAAAAAATTTGTGTTTAATAACTATTAAAATATTATTATTTCAATGGTTAAAAATTTACATTTTTGATAGAGTAAATATTATCAAAATATTCTTTAATTTTTTATTACAAAAAATAATAAAATTAATATTTTTATTCATTATTTTAATTTATTGTATAAAATTATTTATGTTTATTTTGTAATAATAATTATTTGAAATTAATATTACTCCTTCATAAAATTTATTATTTAACCAATTTTTTACGTATAATTTAAATTTTATAATATAATGGTCATTAATGTATTATTAATCAAAATTTAAAAATCAAGGAGGAGTGTTAGATATTATGATTTTGTAACAGCACATAAATGCACGTAACTGCATGTGACTTTTTATTTTTCTGTTTTAATTGTTGAATAAATATTTCTAAGTAACTACTCATATGCATTTAGGAGACAGCTACTTGTAGTATTACAAATGTAAATGTTACCAAGATAATAAAATATCTTGCTCTATATTATTGCCTCATCGTAGAGTGTACTTTCCTTTGTGCCAAGAATGGAGGGTTCACCGTCATCATTGATCGTAGCAGAAAACTCAGACGTGTTGGCAGTTATCATGGGTGAAGTGTGAGGATCAACATGGCCAAGTTTTGAACATGTTTGACAGGGAACTCTGGTATTTTTCCAAGACGTGGATAAATTTGAGTTCCAATAATTGCATTGGAATGTTCTTGATACCATCTTGAGGAAAGATAAGATGCATACAAGGAAAAGAGAAAGAAAAAACAACTGAATTATTATATACGTTTAAGGGTATAGATATATAAAGCAGAGGCATGCTGATAAAAAAAAAAAGAAAAGCAGATGCATGACAGTTACAAAAACAAAAAGAGTTAGTTAGTATAGTTAACAAAAAGGATACAATCCCTGAGATTAGCAACAGTAGCCATGTAAAATAAAGTACAGGATTTGGGTTGGAGTGACTTTGCGACAATTTAAGGAAGGAAAAGAGTTCGGGTGAGAAGACTTAGGCACAACCAAGAGATGTGCAAGATATTAAGATTAAGAAACTAAGAGAATAACAAGAGTCACAATGAGAGTGAAACAAATACTAGAAATGAGTGAATGACAAATATTTTAATTTCTTTTTAAATAATATAATTAAATTAAAAAAATTTGTGTTTAATAACTATTAAAATATTATTATTTCAATGGTTAAAAATTTACATTTTTGATAGAGTAAATATTATCAAAATATTCTTTAATTTTTTATTACAAAAAATAATAAAATTAATATTTTTATTCATTATTTTAATTTATTGTATAAAATTATTTATGTTTATTTTGTAATAATAATTATTTGAAATTAATATTACTCCTTCATAAAATTTATTATTTAACCAATTTTTTACGTATAATTTAAATTTTATAATATAATGGTCATTAATGTATTATTAATCAAAATTTAAAAATCAAGGAGGAGTGTTAGATATTATGATTTTGTAACAGCACATAAATGCACGTAACTGCATGTGACTTTTTATTTTTCTGTTTTAATTGTTGAATAAATATTTCTAAGTAACTACTCATATGCATTTAGGAGACAGCTACTTGTAGTATTACAAATGTAAATGTTACCAAGATAATAAAATATCTTGCTCTATATTATTGCCTCATCGTAGAGTGTACTTTCCTTTGTGCCAAGAATGGAGGGTTCACCGTCATCATTGATCGTAGCAGAAAACTCAGACGTGTTGGCAGTTATCATGGGTGAAGTGTGAGGATCAACATGGCCAAGTTTTGAACATGTTTGACAGGGAACTCTGGTATTTTTCCAAGACGTGGATAAATTTGAGTTCCAATAATTGCATTGGAATGTTCTTGATACCATCTTGAGGAAAGATAAGATGCATACAAGGAAAAGAGAAAGAAAAAACAACTGAATTATTATATACGTTTAAGGGTATAGATATATAAAGCAGAGGCATGCTGATAAAAAAAAAAAGAAAAGCAGATGCATGACAGTTACAAAAACAAAAAGAGTTAGTTAGTATAGTTAACAAAAAGGATACAATCCCTGAGATTAGCAACAGTAGCCATGTAAAATAAAGTACAGGATTTGGGTTGGAGTGACTTTGCGACAATTTAAGGAAGGAAAAGAGTTCGGGTGAGAAGACTTAGGCACAACCAAGAGATGTGCAAGATATTAAGATTAAGAAACTAAGAGAATAACAAGAGTCACAATGAGAGTGAAACAAATACTAGAAATGAGTGAATGACAAATATTTTAATTTCTTTTTAAATAATATAATTAAATTAAAAAAATTTGTGTTTAATAACTATTAAAATATTATTATTTCAATGGTTAAAAATTTACATTTTTGATAGAGTAAATATTATCAAAATATTCTTTAATTTTTTATTACAAAAAATAATAAAATTAATATTTTTATTCATTATTTTAATTTATTGTATAAAATTATTTATGTTTATTTTGTAATAATAATTATTTGAAATTAATATTACTCCTTCATAAAATTTATTATTTAACCAATTTTTTACGTATAATTTAAATTTTATAATATAATGGTCATTAATGTATTATTAATCAAAATTTAAAAATCAAGGAGGAGTGTTAGATATTATGATTTTGTAACAGCACATAAATGCACGTAACTGCATGTGACTTTTTATTTTTCTGTTTTAATTGTTGAATAAATATTTCTAAGTAACTACTCATATGCATTTAGGAGACAGCTACTTGTAGTATTACAAATGTAAATGTTACCAAGATAATAAAATATCTTGCTCTATATTATTGCCTCATCGTAGAGTGTACTTTCCTTTGTGCCAAGAATGGAGGGTTCACCGTCATCATTGATCGTAGCAGAAAACTCAGACGTGTTGGCAGTTATCATGGGTGAAGTGTGAGGATCAACATGGCCAAGTTTTGAACATGTTTGACAGGGAACTCTGGTATTTTTCCAAGACGTGGATAAATTTGAGTTCCAATAATTGCATTGGAATGTTCTTGATACCATCTTGAGGAAAGATAAGATGCATACAAGGAAAAGAGAAAGAAAAAACAACTGAATTATTATATACGTTTAAGGGTATAGATATATAAAGCAGAGGCATGCTGATAAAAAAAAAAAGAAAAGCAGATGCATGACAGTTACAAAAACAAAAAGAGTTAGTTAGTATAGTTAACAAAAAGGATACAATCCCTGAGATTAGCAACAGTAGCCATGTAAAATAAAGTACAGGATTTGGGTTGGAGTGACTTTGCGACAATTTAAGGAAGGAAAAGAGTTCGGGTGAGAAGACTTAGGCACAACCAAGAGATGTGCAAGATATTAAGATTAAGAAACTAAGAGAATAACAAGAGTCACAATGAGAGTGAAACAAATACTAGAAATGAGTGAATGACAAATATTTTAATTTCTTTTTAAATAATATAATTAAATTAAAAAAATTTGTGTTTAATAACTATTAAAATATTATTATTTCAATGGTTAAAAATTTACATTTTTGATAGAGTAAATATTATCAAAATATTCTTTAATTTTTTATTACAAAAAATAATAAAATTAATATTTTTATTCATTATTTTAATTTATTGTATAAAATTATTTATGTTTATTTTGTAATAATAATTATTTGAAATTAATATTACTCCTTCATAAAATTTATTATTTAACCAATTTTTTACGTATAATTTAAATTTTATAATATAATGGTCATTAATGTATTATTAATCAAAATTTAAAAATCAAGGAGGAGTGTTAGATATTATGATTTTGTAACAGCACATAAATGCACGTAACTGCATGTGACTTTTTATTTTTCTGTTTTAATTGTTGAATAAATATTTCTAAGTAACTACTCATATGCATTTAGGAGACAGCTACTTGTAGTATTACAAATGTAAATGTTACCAAGATAATAAAATATCTTGCTCTATATTATTGCCTCATCGTAGAGTGTACTTTCCTTTGTGCCAAGAATGGAGGGTTCACCGTCATCATTGATCGTAGCAGAAAACTCAGACGTGTTGGCAGTTATCATGGGTGAAGTGTGAGGATCAACATGGCCAAGTTTTGAACATGTTTGACAGGGAACTCTGGTATTTTTCCAAGACGTGGATAAATTTGAGTTCCAATAATTGCATTGGAATGTTCTTGATACCATCTTGAGGAAAGATAAGATGCATACAAGGAAAAGAGAAAGAAAAAACAACTGAATTATTATATACGTTTAAGGGTATAGATATATAAAGCAGAGGCATGCTGATAAAAAAAAAAAGAAAAGCAGATGCATGACAGTTACAAAAACAAAAAGAGTTAGTTAGTATAGTTAACAAAAAGGATACAATCCCTGAGATTAGCAACAGTAGCCATGTAAAATAAAGTACAGGATTTGGGTTGGAGTGACTTTGCGACAATTTAAGGAAGGAAAAGAGTTCGGGTGAGAAGACTTAGGCACAACCAAGAGATGTGCAAGATATTAAGATTAAGAAACTAAGAGAATAACAAGAGTCACAATGAGAGTGAAACAAATACTAGAAATGAGTGAATGACAAATATTTTAATTTCTTTTTAAATAATATAATTAAATTAAAAAAATTTGTGTTTAATAACTATTAAAATATTATTATTTCAATGGTTAAAAATTTACATTTTTGATAGAGTAAATATTATCAAAATATTCTTTAATTTTTTATTACAAAAAATAATAAAATTAATATTTTTATTCATTATTTTAATTTATTGTATAAAATTATTTATGTTTATTTTGTAATAATAATTATTTGAAATTAATATTACTCCTTCATAAAATTTATTATTTAACCAATTTTTTACGTATAATTTAAATTTTATAATATAATGGTCATTAATGTATTATTAATCAAAATTTAAAAATCAAGGAGGAGTGTTAGATATTATGATTTTGTAACAGCACATAAATGCACGTAACTGCATGTGACTTTTTATTTTTCTGTTTTAATTGTTGAATAAATATTTCTAAGTAACTACTCATATGCATTTAGGAGACAGCTACTTGTAGTATTACAAATGTAAATGTTACCAAGATAATAAAATATCTTGCTCTATATTATTGCCTCATCGTAGAGTGTACTTTCCTTTGTGCCAAGAATGGAGGGTTCACCGTCATCATTGATCGTAGCAGAAAACTCAGACGTGTTGGCAGTTATCATGGGTGAAGTGTGAGGATCAACATGGCCAAGTTTTGAACATGTTTGACAGGGAACTCTGGTATTTTTCCAAGACGTGGATAAATTTGAGTTCCAATAATTGCATTGGAATGTTCTTGATACCATCTTGAGGAAAGATAAGATGCATACAAGGAAAAGAGAAAGAAAAAACAACTGAATTATTATATACGTTTAAGGGTATAGATATATAAAGCAGAGGCATGCTGATAAAAAAAAAAGAAAAGCAGATGCATGACAGTTACAAAAACAAAAAGAGTTAGTTAGTATAGTTAACAAAAAGGATACAATCCCTGAGATTAGCAACAGTAGCCATGTAAAATAAAGTACAGGATTTGGGTTGGAGTGACTTTGCGACAATTTAAGGAAGGAAAAGAGTTCGGGTGAGAAGACTTAGGCACAACCAAGAGATGTGCAAGATATTAAGATTAAGAAACTAAGAGAATAACAAGAGTCACAATGAGAGTGAAACAAATACTAGAAATGAGTGAATGACAAATATTTTAATTTCTTTTTAAATAATATAATTAAATTAAAAAAATTTGTGTTTAATAACTATTAAAATATTATTATTTCAATGGTTAAAAATTTACATTTTTGATAGAGTAAATATTATCAAAATATTCTTTAATTTTTTATTACAAAAAATAATAAAATTAATATTTTTATTCATTATTTTAATTTATTGTATAAAATTATTTATGTTTATTTTGTAATAATAATTATTTGAAATTAATATTACTCCTTCATAAAATTTATTATTTAACCAATTTTTTACGTATAATTTAAATTTTATAATATAATGGTCATTAATGTATTATTAATCAAAATTTAAAAATCAAGGAGGAGTGTTAGATATTATGATTTTGTAACAGCACATAAATGCACGTAACTGCATGTGACTTTTTATTTTTCTGTTTTAATTGTTGAATAAATATTTCTAAGTAACTACTCATATGCATTTAGGAGACAGCTACTTGTAGTATTACAAATGTAAATGTTACCAAGATAATAAAATATCTTGCTCTATATTATTGCCTCATCGTAGAGTGTACTTTCCTTTGTGCCAAGAATGGAGGGTTCACCGTCATCATTGATCGTAGCAGAAAACTCAGACGTGTTGGCAGTTATCATGGGTGAAGTGTGAGGATCAACATGGCCAAGTTTTGAACATGTTTGACAGGGAACTCTGGTATTTTTCCAAGACGTGGATAAATTTGAGTTCCAATAATTGCATTGGAATGTTCTTGATACCATCTTGAGGAAAGATAAGATGCATACAAGGAAAAGAGAAAGAAAAAACAACTGAATTATTATATACGTTTAAGGGTATAGATATATAAAGCAGAGGCATGCTGATAAAAAAAAAAAGAAAAGCAGATGCATGACAGTTACAAAAACAAAAAGAGTTAGTTAGTATAGTTAACAAAAAGGATACAATCCCTGAGATTAGCAACAGTAGCCATGTAAAATAAAGTACAGGATTTGGGTTGGAGTGACTTTGCGACAATTTAAGGAAGGAAAAGAGTTCGGGTGAGAAGACTTAGGCACAACCAAGAGATGTGCAAGATATTAAGATTAAGAAACTAAGAGAATAACAAGAGTCACAATGAGAGTGAAACAAATACTAGAAATGAGTGAATGACAAATATTTTAATTTCTTTTTAAATAATATAATTAAATTAAAAAAATTTGTGTTTAATAACTATTAAAATATTATTATTTCAATGGTTAAAAATTTACATTTTTGATAGAGTAAATATTATCAAAATATTCTTTAATTTTTTATTACAAAAAATAATAAAATTAATATTTTTATTCATTATTTTAATTTATTGTATAAAATTATTTATGTTTATTTTGTAATAATAATTATTTGAAATTAATATTACTCCTTCATAAAATTTATTATTTAACCAATTTTTTACGTATAATTTAAATTTTATAATATAATGGTCATTAATGTATTATTAATCAAAATTTAAAAATCAAGGAGGAGTGTTAGATATTATGATTTTGTAACAGCACATAAATGCACGTAACTGCATGTGACTTTTTATTTTTCTGTTTTAATTGTTGAATAAATATTTCTAAGTAACTACTCATATGCATTTAGGAGACAGCTACTTGTAGTATTACAAATGTAAATGTTACCAAGATAATAAAATATCTTGCTCTATATTATTGCCTCATCGTAGAGTGTACTTTCCTTTGTGCCAAGAATGGAGGGTTCACCGTCATCATTGATCGTAGCAGAAAACTCAGACGTGTTGGCAGTTATCATGGGTGAAGTGTGAGGATCAACATGGCCAAGTTTTGAACATGTTTGACAGGGAACTCTGGTATTTTTCCAAGACGTGGATAAATTTGAGTTCCAATAATTGCATTGGAATGTTCTTGATACCATCTTGAGGAAAGATAAGATGCATACAAGGAAAAGAGAAAGAAAAAACAACTGAATTATTATATACGTTTAAGGGTATAGATATATAAAGCAGAGGCATGCTGATAAAAAAAAAAAGAAAAGCAGATGCATGACAGTTACAAAAACAAAAAGAGTTAGTTAGTATAGTTAACAAAAAGGATACAATCCCTGAGATTAGCAACAGTAGCCATGTAAAATAAAGTACAGGATTTGGGTTGGAGTGACTTTGCGACAATTTAAGGAAGGAAAAGAGTTCGGGTGAGAAGACTTAGGCACAACCAAGAGATGTGCAAGATATTAAGATTAAGAAACTAAGAGAATAACAAGAGTCACAATGAGAGTGAAACAAATACTAGAAATGAGTGAATGACAAATATTTTAATTTCTTTTTAAATAATATAATTAAATTAAAAAAATTTGTGTTTAATAACTATTAAAATATTATTATTTCAATGGTTAAAAATTTACATTTTTGATAGAGTAAATATTATCAAAATATTCTTTAATTTTTTATTACAAAAAATAATAAAATTAATATTTTTATTCATTATTTTAATTTATTGTATAAAATTATTTATGTTTATTTTGTAATAATAATTATTTGAAATTAATATTACTCCTTCATAAAATTTATTATTTAACCAATTTTTTACGTATAATTTAAATTTTATAATATAATGGTCATTAATGTATTATTAATCAAAATTTAAAAATCAAGGAGGAGTGTTAGATATTATGATTTTGTAACAGCACATAAATGCACGTAACTGCATGTGACTTTTTATTTTTCTGTTTTAATTGTTGAATAAATATTTCTAAGTAACTACTCATATGCATTTAGGAGACAGCTACTTGTAGTATTACAAATGTAAATGTTACCAAGATAATAAAATATCTTGCTCTATATTATTGCCTCATCGTAGAGTGTACTTTCCTTTGTGCCAAGAATGGAGGGTTCACCGTCATCATTGATCGTAGCAGAAAACTCAGACGTGTTGGCAGTTATCATGGGTGAAGTGTGAGGATCAACATGGCCAAGTTTTGAACATGTTTGACAGGGAACTCTGGTATTTTTCCAAGACGTGGATAAATTTGAGTTCCAATAATTGCATTGGAATGTTCTTGATACCATCTTGAGGAAAGATAAGATGCATACAAGGAAAAGAGAAAGAAAAAACAACTGAATTATTATATACGTTTAAGGGTATAGATATATAAAGCAGAGGCATGCTGATAAAAAAAAAAAGAAAAGCAGATGCATGACAGTTACAAAAACAAAAAGAGTTAGTTAGTATAGTTAACAAAAAGGATACAATCCCTGAGATTAGCAACAGTAGCCATGTAAAATAAAGTACAGGATTTGGGTTGGAGTGACTTTGCGACAATTTAAGGAAGGAAAAGAGTTCGGGTGAGAAGACTTAGGCACAACCAAGAGATGTGCAAGATATTAAGATTAAGAAACTAAGAGAATAACAAGAGTCACAATGAGAGTGAAACAAATACTAGAAATGAGTGAATGACAAATATTTTAATTTCTTTTTAAATAATATAATTAAATTAAAAAAATTTGTGTTTAATAACTATTAAAATATTATTATTTCAATGGTTAAAAATTTACATTTTTGATAGAGTAAATATTATCAAAATATTCTTTAATTTTTTATTACAAAAAATAATAAAATTAATATTTTTATTCATTATTTTAATTTATTGTATAAAATTATTTATGTTTATTTTGTAATAATAATTATTTGAAATTAATATTACTCCTTCATAAAATTTATTATTTAACCAATTTTTTACGTATAATTTAAATTTTATAATATAATGGTCATTAATGTATTATTAATCAAAATTTAAAAATCAAGGAGGAGTGTTAGATATTATGATTTTGTAACAGCACATAAATGCACGTAACTGCATGTGACTTTTTATTTTTCTGTTTTAATTGTTGAATAAATATTTCTAAGTAACTACTCATATGCATTTAGGAGACAGCTACTTGTAGTATTACAAATGTAAATGTTACCAAGATAATAAAATATCTTGCTCTATATTATTGCCTCATCGTAGAGTGTACTTTCCTTTGTGCCAAGAATGGAGGGTTCACCGTCATCATTGATCGTAGCAGAAAACTCAGACGTGTTGGCAGTTATCATGGGTGAAGTGTGAGGATCAACATGGCCAAGTTTTGAACATGTTTGACAGGGAACTCTGGTATTTTTCCAAGACGTGGATAAATTTGAGTTCCAATAATTGCATTGGAATGTTCTTGATACCATCTTGAGGAAAGATAAGATGCATACAAGGAAAAGAGAAAGAAAAAACAACTGAATTATTATATACGTTTAAGGGTATAGATATATAAAGCAGAGGCATGCTGATAAAAAAAAAAAAGAAAAGCAGATGCATGACAGTTACAAAAACAAAAAGAGTTAGTTAGTATAGTTAACAAAAAGGATACAATCCCTGAGATTAGCAACAGTAGCCATGTAAAATAAAGTACAGGATTTGGGTTGGAGTGACTTTGCGACAATTTAAGGAAGGAAAAGAGTTCGGGTGAGAAGACTTAGGCACAACCAAGAGATGTGCAAGATATTAAGATTAAGAAACTAAGAGAATAACAAGAGTCACAATGAGAGTGAAACAAATACTAGAAATGAGTGAATGACAAATATTTTAATTTCTTTTTAAATAATATAATTAAATTAAAAAAATTTGTGTTTAATAACTATTAAAATATTATTATTTCAATGGTTAAAAATTTACATTTTTGATAGAGTAAATATTATCAAAATATTCTTTAATTTTTTATTACAAAAAATAATAAAATTAATATTTTTATTCATTATTTTAATTTATTGTATAAAATTATTTATGTTTATTTTGTAATAATAATTATTTGAAATTAATATTACTCCTTCATAAAATTTATTATTTAACCAATTTTTTACGTATAATTTAAATTTTATAATATAATGGTCATTAATGTATTATTAATCAAAATTTAAAAATCAAGGAGGAGTGTTAGATATTATGATTTTGTAACAGCACATAAATGCACGTAACTGCATGTGACTTTTTATTTTTCTGTTTTAATTGTTGAATAAATATTTCTAAGTAACTACTCATATGCATTTAGGAGACAGCTACTTGTAGTATTACAAATGTAAATGTTACCAAGATAATAAAATATCTTGCTCTATATTATTGCCTCATCGTAGAGTGTACTTTCCTTTGTGCCAAGAATGGAGGGTTCACCGTCATCATTGATCGTAGCAGAAAACTCAGACGTGTTGGCAGTTATCATGGGTGAAGTGTGAGGATCAACATGGCCAAGTTTTGAACATGTTTGACAGGGAACTCTGGTATTTTTCCAAGACGTGGATAAATTTGAGTTCCAATAATTGCATTGGAATGTTCTTGATACCATCTTGAGGAAAGATAAGATGCATACAAGGAAAAGAGAAAGAAAAAACAACTGAATTATTATATACGTTTAAGGGTATAGATATATAAAGCAGAGGCATGCTGATAAAAAAAAAAGAAAAGCAGATGCATGACAGTTACAAAAACAAAAAGAGTTAGTTAGTATAGTTAACAAAAAGGATACAATCCCTGAGATTAGCAACAGTAGCCATGTAAAATAAAGTACAGGATTTGGGTTGGAGTGACTTTGCGACAATTTAAGGAAGGAAAAGAGTTCGGGTGAGAAGACTTAGGCACAACCAAGAGATGTGCAAGATATTAAGATTAAGAAACTAAGAGAATAACAAGAGTCACAATGAGAGTGAAACAAATACTAGAAATGAGTGAATGACAAATATTTTAATTTCTTTTTAAATAATATAATTAAATTAAAAAAATTTGTGTTTAATAACTATTAAAATATTATTATTTCAATGGTTAAAAATTTACATTTTTGATAGAGTAAATATTATCAAAATATTCTTTAATTTTTTATTACAAAAAATAATAAAATTAATATTTTTATTCATTATTTTAATTTATTGTATAAAATTATTTATGTTTATTTTGTAATAATAATTATTTGAAATTAATATTACTCCTTCATAAAATTTATTATTTAACCAATTTTTTACGTATAATTTAAATTTTATAATATAATGGTCATTAATGTATTATTAATCAAAATTTAAAAATCAAGGAGGAGTGTTAGATATTATGATTTTGTAACAGCACATAAATGCACGTAACTGCATGTGACTTTTTATTTTTCTGTTTTAATTGTTGAATAAATATTTCTAAGTAACTACTCATATGCATTTAGGAGACAGCTACTTGTAGTATTACAAATGTAAATGTTACCAAGATAATAAAATATCTTGCTCTATATTATTGCCTCATCGTAGAGTGTACTTTCCTTTGTGCCAAGAATGGAGGGTTCACCGTCATCATTGATCGTAGCAGAAAACTCAGACGTGTTGGCAGTTATCATGGGTGAAGTGTGAGGATCAACATGGCCAAGTTTTGAACATGTTTGACAGGGAACTCTGGTATTTTTCCAAGACGTGGATAAATTTGAGTTCCAATAATTGCATTGGAATGTTCTTGATACCATCTTGAGGAAAGATAAGATGCATACAAGGAAAAGAGAAAGAAAAAACAACTGAATTATTATATACGTTTAAGGGTATAGATATATAAAGCAGAGGCATGCTGATAAAAAAAAAAAAGAAAAGCAGATGCATGACAGTTACAAAAACAAAAAGAGTTAGTTAGTATAGTTAACAAAAAGGATACAATCCCTGAGATTAGCAACAGTAGCCATGTAAAATAAAGTACAGGATTTGGGTTGGAGTGACTTTGCGACAATTTAAGGAAGGAAAAGAGTTCGGGTGAGAAGACTTAGGCACAACCAAGAGATGTGCAAGATATTAAGATTAAGAAACTAAGAGAATAACAAGAGTCACAATGAGAGTGAAACAAATACTAGAAATGAGTGAATGACAAATATTTTAATTTCTTTTTAAATAATATAATTAAATTAAAAAAATTTGTGTTTAATAACTATTAAAATATTATTATTTCAATGGTTAAAAATTTACATTTTTGATAGAGTAAATATTATCAAAATATTCTTTAATTTTTTATTACAAAAAATAATAAAATTAATATTTTTATTCATTATTTTAATTTATTGTATAAAATTATTTATGTTTATTTTGTAATAATAATTATTTGAAATTAATATTACTCCTTCATAAAATTTATTATTTAACCAATTTTTTACGTATAATTTAAATTTTATAATATAATGGTCATTAATGTATTATTAATCAAAATTTAAAAATCAAGGAGGAGTGTTAGATATTATGATTTTGTAACAGCACATAAATGCACGTAACTGCATGTGACTTTTTATTTTTCTGTTTTAATTGTTGAATAAATATTTCTAAGTAACTACTCATATGCATTTAGGAGACAGCTACTTGTAGTATTACAAATGTAAATGTTACCAAGATAATAAAATATCTTGCTCTATATTATTGCCTCATCGTAGAGTGTACTTTCCTTTGTGCCAAGAATGGAGGGTTCACCGTCATCATTGATCGTAGCAGAAAACTCAGACGTGTTGGCAGTTATCATGGGTGAAGTGTGAGGATCAACATGGCCAAGTTTTGAACATGTTTGACAGGGAACTCTGGTATTTTTCCAAGACGTGGATAAATTTGAGTTCCAATAATTGCATTGGAATGTTCTTGATACCATCTTGAGGAAAGATAAGATGCATACAAGGAAAAGAGAAAGAAAAAACAACTGAATTATTATATACGTTTAAGGGTATAGATATATAAAGCAGAGGCATGCTGATAAAAAAAAAAAGAAAAGCAGATGCATGACAGTTACAAAAACAAAAAGAGTTAGTTAGTATAGTTAACAAAAAGGATACAATCCCTGAGATTAGCAACAGTAGCCATGTAAAATAAAGTACAGGATTTGGGTTGGAGTGACTTTGCGACAATTTAAGGAAGGAAAAGAGTTCGGGTGAGAAGACTTAGGCACAACCAAGAGATGTGCAAGATATTAAGATTAAGAAACTAAGAGAATAACAAGAGTCACAATGAGAGTGAAACAAATACTAGAAATGAGTGAATGACAAATATTTTAATTTCTTTTTAAATAATATAATTAAATTAAAAAAATTTGTGTTTAATAACTATTAAAATATTATTATTTCAATGGTTAAAAATTTACATTTTTGATAGAGTAAATATTATCAAAATATTCTTTAATTTTTTATTACAAAAAATAATAAAATTAATATTTTTATTCATTATTTTAATTTATTGTATAAAATTATTTATGTTTATTTTGTAATAATAATTATTTGAAATTAATATTACTCCTTCATAAAATTTATTATTTAACCAATTTTTTACGTATAATTTAAATTTTATAATATAATGGTCATTAATGTATTATTAATCAAAATTTAAAAATCAAGGAGGAGTGTTAGATATTATGATTTTGTAACAGCACATAAATGCACGTAACTGCATGTGACTTTTTATTTTTCTGTTTTAATTGTTGAATAAATATTTCTAAGTAACTACTCATATGCATTTAGGAGACAGCTACTTGTAGTATTACAAATGTAAATGTTACCAAGATAATAAAATATCTTGCTCTATATTATTGCCTCATCGTAGAGTGTACTTTCCTTTGTGCCAAGAATGGAGGGTTCACCGTCATCATTGATCGTAGCAGAAAACTCAGACGTGTTGGCAGTTATCATGGGTGAAGTGTGAGGATCAACATGGCCAAGTTTTGAACATGTTTGACAGGGAACTCTGGTATTTTTCCAAGACGTGGATAAATTTGAGTTCCAATAATTGCATTGGAATGTTCTTGATACCATCTTGAGGAAAGATAAGATGCATACAAGGAAAAGAGAAAGAAAAAACAACTGAATTATTATATACGTTTAAGGGTATAGATATATAAAGCAGAGGCATGCTGATAAAAAAAAAAAAGAAAAGCAGATGCATGACAGTTACAAAAACAAAAAGAGTTAGTTAGTATAGTTAACAAAAAGGATACAATCCCTGAGATTAGCAACAGTAGCCATGTAAAATAAAGTACAGGATTTGGGTTGGAGTGACTTTGCGACAATTTAAGGAAGGAAAAGAGTTCGGGTGAGAAGACTTAGGCACAACCAAGAGATGTGCAAGATATTAAGATTAAGAAACTAAGAGAATAACAAGAGTCACAATGAGAGTGAAACAAATACTAGAAATGAGTGAATGACAAATATTTTAATTTCTTTTTAAATAATATAATTAAATTAAAAAAATTTGTGTTTAATAACTATTAAAATATTATTATTTCAATGGTTAAAAATTTACATTTTTGATAGAGTAAATATTATCAAAATATTCTTTAATTTTTTATTACAAAAAATAATAAAATTAATATTTTTATTCATTATTTTAATTTATTGTATAAAATTATTTATGTTTATTTTGTAATAATAATTATTTGAAATTAATATTACTCCTTCATAAAATTTATTATTTAACCAATTTTTTACGTATAATTTAAATTTTATAATATAATGGTCATTAATGTATTATTAATCAAAATTTAAAAATCAAGGAGGAGTGTTAGATATTATGATTTTGTAACAGCACATAAATGCACGTAACTGCATGTGACTTTTTATTTTTCTGTTTTAATTGTTGAATAAATATTTCTAAGTAACTACTCATATGCATTTAGGAGACAGCTACTTGTAGTATTACAAATGTAAATGTTACCAAGATAATAAAATATCTTGCTCTATATTATTGCCTCATCGTAGAGTGTACTTTCCTTTGTGCCAAGAATGGAGGGTTCACCGTCATCATTGATCGTAGCAGAAAACTCAGACGTGTTGGCAGTTATCATGGGTGAAGTGTGAGGATCAACATGGCCAAGTTTTGAACATGTTTGACAGGGAACTCTGGTATTTTTCCAAGACGTGGATAAATTTGAGTTCCAATAATTGCATTGGAATGTTCTTGATACCATCTTGAGGAAAGATAAGATGCATACAAGGAAAAGAGAAAGAAAAAACAACTGAATTATTATATACGTTTAAGGGTATAGATATATAAAGCAGAGGCATGCTGATAAAAAAAAAAAGAAAAGCAGATGCATGACAGTTACAAAAACAAAAAGAGTTAGTTAGTATAGTTAACAAAAAGGATACAATCCCTGAGATTAGCAACAGTAGCCATGTAAAATAAAGTACAGGATTTGGGTTGGAGTGACTTTGCGACAATTTAAGGAAGGAAAAGAGTTCGGGTGAGAAGACTTAGGCACAACCAAGAGATGTGCAAGATATTAAGATTAAGAAACTAAGAGAATAACAAGAGTCACAATGAGAGTGAAACAAATACTAGAAATGAGTGAATGACAAATATTTTAATTTCTTTTTAAATAATATAATTAAATTAAAAAAATTTGTGTTTAATAACTATTAAAATATTATTATTTCAATGGTTAAAAATTTACATTTTTGATAGAGTAAATATTATCAAAATATTCTTTAATTTTTTATTACAAAAAATAATAAAATTAATATTTTTATTCATTATTTTAATTTATTGTATAAAATTATTTATGTTTATTTTGTAATAATAATTATTTGAAATTAATATTACTCCTTCATAAAATTTATTATTTAACCAATTTTTTACGTATAATTTAAATTTTATAATATAATGGTCATTAATGTATTATTAATCAAAATTTAAAAATCAAGGAGGAGTGTTAGATATTATGATTTTGTAACAGCACATAAATGCACGTAACTGCATGTGACTTTTTATTTTTCTGTTTTAATTGTTGAATAAATATTTCTAAGTAACTACTCATATGCATTTAGGAGACAGCTACTTGTAGTATTACAAATGTAAATGTTACCAAGATAATAAAATATCTTGCTCTATATTATTGCCTCATCGTAGAGTGTACTTTCCTTTGTGCCAAGAATGGAGGGTTCACCGTCATCATTGATCGTAGCAGAAAACTCAGACGTGTTGGCAGTTATCATGGGTGAAGTGTGAGGATCAACATGGCCAAGTTTTGAACATGTTTGACAGGGAACTCTGGTATTTTTCCAAGACGTGGATAAATTTGAGTTCCAATAATTGCATTGGAATGTTCTTGATACCATCTTGAGGAAAGATAAGATGCATACAAGGAAAAGAGAAAGAAAAAACAACTGAATTATTATATACGTTTAAGGGTATAGATATATAAAGCAGAGGCATGCTGATAAAAAAAAAAAGAAAAGCAGATGCATGACAGTTACAAAAACAAAAAGAGTTAGTTAGTATAGTTAACAAAAAGGATACAATCCCTGAGATTAGCAACAGTAGCCATGTAAAATAAAGTACAGGATTTGGGTTGGAGTGACTTTGCGACAATTTAAGGAAGGAAAAGAGTTCGGGTGAGAAGACTTAGGCACAACCAAGAGATGTGCAAGATATTAAGATTAAGAAACTAAGAGAATAACAAGAGTCACAATGAGAGTGAAACAAATACTAGAAATGAGTGAATGACAAATATTTTAATTTCTTTTTAAATAATATAATTAAATTAAAAAAATTTGTGTTTAATAACTATTAAAATATTATTATTTCAATGGTTAAAAATTTACATTTTTGATAGAGTAAATATTATCAAAATATTCTTTAATTTTTTATTACAAAAAATAATAAAATTAATATTTTTATTCATTATTTTAATTTATTGTATAAAATTATTTATGTTTATTTTGTAATAATAATTATTTGAAATTAATATTACTCCTTCATAAAATTTATTATTTAACCAATTTTTTACGTATAATTTAAATTTTATAATATAATGGTCATTAATGTATTATTAATCAAAATTTAAAAATCAAGGAGGAGTGTTAGATATTATGATTTTGTAACAGCACATAAATGCACGTAACTGCATGTGACTTTTTATTTTTCTGTTTTAATTGTTGAATAAATATTTCTAAGTAACTACTCATATGCATTTAGGAGACAGCTACTTGTAGTATTACAAATGTAAATGTTACCAAGATAATAAAATATCTTGCTCTATATTATTGCCTCATCGTAGAGTGTACTTTCCTTTGTGCCAAGAATGGAGGGTTCACCGTCATCATTGATCGTAGCAGAAAACTCAGACGTGTTGGCAGTTATCATGGGTGAAGTGTGAGGATCAACATGGCCAAGTTTTGAACATGTTTGACAGGGAACTCTGGTATTTTTCCAAGACGTGGATAAATTTGAGTTCCAATAATTGCATTGGAATGTTCTTGATACCATCTTGAGGAAAGATAAGATGCATACAAGGAAAAGAGAAAGAAAAAACAACTGAATTATTATATACGTTTAAGGGTATAGATATATAAAGCAGAGGCATGCTGATAAAAAAAAAAGAAAAGCAGATGCATGACAGTTACAAAAACAAAAAGAGTTAGTTAGTATAGTTAACAAAAAGGATACAATCCCTGAGATTAGCAACAGTAGCCATGTAAAATAAAGTACAGGATTTGGGTTGGAGTGACTTTGCGACAATTTAAGGAAGGAAAAGAGTTCGGGTGAGAAGACTTAGGCACAACCAAGAGATGTGCAAGATATTAAGATTAAGAAACTAAGAGAATAACAAGAGTCACAATGAGAGTGAAACAAATACTAGAAATGAGTGAATGACAAATATTTTAATTTCTTTTTAAATAATATAATTAAATTAAAAAAATTTGTGTTTAATAACTATTAAAATATTATTATTTCAATGGTTAAAAATTTACATTTTTGATAGAGTAAATATTATCAAAATATTCTTTAATTTTTTATTACAAAAAATAATAAAATTAATATTTTTATTCATTATTTTAATTTATTGTATAAAATTATTTATGTTTATTTTGTAATAATAATTATTTGAAATTAATATTACTCCTTCATAAAATTTATTATTTAACCAATTTTTTACGTATAATTTAAATTTTATAATATAATGGTCATTAATGTATTATTAATCAAAATTTAAAAATCAAGGAGGAGTGTTAGATATTATGATTTTGTAACAGCACATAAATGCACGTAACTGCATGTGACTTTTTATTTTTCTGTTTTAATTGTTGAATAAATATTTCTAAGTAACTACTCATATGCATTTAGGAGACAGCTACTTGTAGTATTACAAATGTAAATGTTACCAAGATAATAAAATATCTTGCTCTATATTATTGCCTCATCGTAGAGTGTACTTTCCTTTGTGCCAAGAATGGAGGGTTCACCGTCATCATTGATCGTAGCAGAAAACTCAGACGTGTTGGCAGTTATCATGGGTGAAGTGTGAGGATCAACATGGCCAAGTTTTGAACATGTTTGACAGGGAACTCTGGTATTTTTCCAAGACGTGGATAAATTTGAGTTCCAATAATTGCATTGGAATGTTCTTGATACCATCTTGAGGAAAGATAAGATGCATACAAGGAAAAGAGAAAGAAAAAACAACTGAATTATTATATACGTTTAAGGGTATAGATATATAAAGCAGAGGCATGCTGATAAAAAAAAAAAGAAAAGCAGATGCATGACAGTTACAAAAACAAAAAGAGTTAGTTAGTATAGTTAACAAAAAGGATACAATCCCTGAGATTAGCAACAGTAGCCATGTAAAATAAAGTACAGGATTTGGGTTGGAGTGACTTTGCGACAATTTAAGGAAGGAAAAGAGTTCGGGTGAGAAGACTTAGGCACAACCAAGAGATGTGCAAGATATTAAGATTAAGAAACTAAGAGAATAACAAGAGTCACAATGAGAGTGAAACAAATACTAGAAATGAGTGAATGACAAATATTTTAATTTCTTTTTAAATAATATAATTAAATTAAAAAAATTTGTGTTTAATAACTATTAAAATATTATTATTTCAATGGTTAAAAATTTACATTTTTGATAGAGTAAATATTATCAAAATATTCTTTAATTTTTATTACAAAAAATAATAAAATTAATATTTTTATTCATTATTTTAATTTATTGTATAAAATTATTTATGTTTATTTTGTAATAATAATTATTTGAAATTAATATTACTCCTTCATAAAATTTATTATTTAACCAATTTTTTACGTATAATTTAAATTTTATAATATAATGGTCATTAATGTATTATTAATCAAAATTTAAAAATCAAGGAGGAGTGTTAGATATTATGATTTTGTAACAGCACATAAATGCACGTAACTGCATGTGACTTTTTATTTTTCTGTTTTAATTGTTGAATAAATATTTCTAAGTAACTACTCATATGCATTTAGGAGACAGCTACTTGTAGTATTACAAATGTAAATGTTACCAAGATAATAAAATATCTTGCTCTATATTATTGCCTCATCGTAGAGTGTACTTTCCTTTGTGCCAAGAATGGAGGGTTCACCGTCATCATTGATCGTAGCAGAAAACTCAGACGTGTTGGCAGTTATCATGGGTGAAGTGTGAGGATCAACATGGCCAAGTTTTGAACATGTTTGACAGGGAACTCTGGTATTTTTCCAAGACGTGGATAAATTTGAGTTCCAATAATTGCATTGGAATGTTCTTGATACCATCTTGAGGAAAGATAAGATGCATACAAGGAAAAGAGAAAGAAAAAACAACTGAATTATTATATACGTTTAAGGGTATAGATATATAAAGCAGAGGCATGCTGATAAAAAAAAAAAGAAAAGCAGATGCATGACAGTTACAAAAACAAAAAGAGTTAGTTAGTATAGTTAACAAAAAGGATACAATCCCTGAGATTAGCAACAGTAGCCATGTAAAATAAAGTACAGGATTTGGGTTGGAGTGACTTTGCGACAATTTAAGGAAGGAAAAGAGTTCGGGTGAGAAGACTTAGGCACAACCAAGAGATGTGCAAGATATTAAGATTAAGAAACTAAGAGAATAACAAGAGTCACAATGAGAGTGAAACAAATACTAGAAATGAGTGAATGACAAATATTTTAATTTCTTTTTAAATAATATAATTAAATTAAAAAAATTTGTGTTTAATAACTATTAAAATATTATTATTTCAATGGTTAAAAATTTACATTTTTGATAGAGTAAATATTATCAAAATATTCTTTAATTTTTTATTACAAAAAATAATAAAATTAATATTTTTATTCATTATTTTAATTTATTGTATAAAATTATTTATGTTTATTTTGTAATAATAATTATTTGAAATTAATATTACTCCTTCATAAAATTTATTATTTAACCAATTTTTTACGTATAATTTAAATTTTATAATATAATGGTCATTAATGTATTATTAATCAAAATTTAAAAATCAAGGAGGAGTGTTAGATATTATGATTTTGTAACAGCACATAAATGCACGTAACTGCATGTGACTTTTTATTTTTCTGTTTTAATTGTTGAATAAATATTTCTAAGTAACTACTCATATGCATTTAGGAGACAGCTACTTGTAGTATTACAAATGTAAATGTTACCAAGATAATAAAATATCTTGCTCTATATTATTGCCTCATCGTAGAGTGTACTTTCCTTTGTGCCAAGAATGGAGGGTTCACCGTCATCATTGATCGTAGCAGAAAACTCAGACGTGTTGGCAGTTATCATGGGTGAAGTGTGAGGATCAACATGGCCAAGTTTTGAACATGTTTGACAGGGAACTCTGGTATTTTTCCAAGACGTGGATAAATTTGAGTTCCAATAATTGCATTGGAATGTTCTTGATACCATCTTGAGGAAAGATAAGATGCATACAAGGAAAAGAGAAAGAAAAAACAACTGAATTATTATATACGTTTAAGGGTATAGATATATAAAGCAGAGGCATGCTGATAAAAAAAAAAAGAAAAGCAGATGCATGACAGTTACAAAAACAAAAAGAGTTAGTTAGTATAGTTAACAAAAAGGATACAATCCCTGAGATTAGCAACAGTAGCCATGTAAAATAAAGTACAGGATTTGGGTTGGAGTGACTTTGCGACAATTTAAGGAAGGAAAAGAGTTCGGGTGAGAAGACTTAGGCACAACCAAGAGATGTGCAAGATATTAAGATTAAGAAACTAAGAGAATAACAAGAGTCACAATGAGAGTGAAACAAATACTAGAAATGAGTGAATGACAAATATTTTAATTTCTTTTTAAATAATATAATTAAATTAAAAAAATTTGTGTTTAATAACTATTAAAATATTATTATTTCAATGGTTAAAAATTTACATTTTTGATAGAGTAAATATTATCAAAATATTCTTTAATTTTTATTACAAAAAATAATAAAATTAATATTTTTATTCATTATTTTAATTTATTGTATAAAATTATTTATGTTTATTTTGTAATAATAATTATTTGAAATTAATATTACTCCTTCATAAAATTTATTATTTAACCAATTTTTTACGTATAATTTAAATTTTATAATATAATGGTCATTAATGTATTATTAATCAAAATTTAAAAATCAAGGAGGAGTGTTAGATATTATGATTTTGTAACAGCACATAAATGCACGTAACTGCATGTGACTTTTTATTTTTCTGTTTTAATTGTTGAATAAATATTTCTAAGTAACTACTCATATGCATTTAGGAGACAGCTACTTGTAGTATTACAAATGTAAATGTTACCAAGATAATAAAATATCTTGCTCTATATTATTGCCTCATCGTAGAGTGTACTTTCCTTTGTGCCAAGAATGGAGGGTTCACCGTCATCATTGATCGTAGCAGAAAACTCAGACGTGTTGGCAGTTATCATGGGTGAAGTGTGAGGATCAACATGGCCAAGTTTTGAACATGTTTGACAGGGAACTCTGGTATTTTTCCAAGACGTGGATAAATTTGAGTTCCAATAATTGCATTGGAATGTTCTTGATACCATCTTGAGGAAAGATAAGATGCATACAAGGAAAAGAGAAAGAAAAATAAAAAACTACTGAATTATTATATACGTTTAAGGGTATAGATATATAAAGCAGAGGCATGCTGATAAAAAAAAAAGAAAAGCAGATGCATGACAGTTACAAAAACAAAAAGAGTTAGTTAGTATAGTTAACAAAAAGGATACAATCCCTGAGATTAGCAACAGTAGCCATGTAAAATAAAGTACAGGATTTGGGTTGGAGTGACTTTGCGACAATTTAAGGAAGGAAAAGAGTTCGGGTGAGAAGACTTAGGCACAACCAAGAGATGTGCAAGATATTAAGATTAAGAAACTAAGAGAATAACAAGAGTCACAATGAGAGTGAAACAAATACTAGAAATGAGTGAATGACAAATATTTTAATTTCTTTTTAAATAATATAATTAAATTAAAAAAATTTGTGTTTAATAACTATTAAAATATTATTATTTCAATGGTTAAAAATTTACATTTTTGATAGAGTAAATATTATCAAAATATTCTTTAATTTTTATTACAAAAAATAATAAAATTAATATTTTTATTCATTATTTTAATTTATTGTATAAAATTATTTATGTTTATTTTGTAATAATAATTATTTGAAATTAATATTACTCCTTCATAAAATTTATTATTTAACCAATTTTTTACGTATAATTTAAATTTTATAATATAATGGTCATTAATGTATTATTAATCAAAATTTAAAAATCAAGGAGGAGTGTTAGATATTATGATTTTGTAACAGCACATAAATGCACGTAACTGCATGTGACTTTTTATTTTTCTGTTTTAATTGTTGAATAAATATTTCTAAGTAACTACTCATATGCATTTAGGAGACAGCTACTTGTAGTATTACAAATGTAAATGTTACCAAGATAATAAAATATCTTGCTCTATATTATTGCCTCATCGTAGAGTGTACTTTCCTTTGTGCCAAGAATGGAGGGTTCACCGTCATCATTGATCGTAGCAGAAAACTCAGACGTGTTGGCAGTTATCATGGGTGAAGTGTGAGGATCAACATGGCCAAGTTTTGAACATGTTTGACAGGGAACTCTGGTATTTTTCCAAGACGTGGATAAATTTGAGTTCCAATAATTGCATTGGAATGTTCTTGATACCATCTTGAGGAAAGATAAGATGCATACAAGGAAAAGAGAAAGAAAAAACAACTGAATTATTATATACGTTTAAGGGTATAGATATATAAAGCAGAGGCATGCTGATAAAAAAAAAAAAGAAAAGCAGATGCATGACAGTTACAAAAACAAAAAGAGTTAGTTAGTATAGTTAACAAAAAGGATACAATCCCTGAGATTAGCAACAGTAGCCATGTAAAATAAAGTACAGGATTTGGGTTGGAGTGACTTTGCGACAATTTAAGGAAGGAAAAGAGTTCGGGTGAGAAGACTTAGGCACAACCAAGAGATGTGCAAGATATTAAGATTAAGAAACTAAGAGAATAACAAGAGTCACAATGAGAGTGAAACAAATACTAGAAATGAGTGAATGACAAATATTTTAATTTCTTTTTAAATAATATAATTAAATTAAAAAAATTTGTGTTTAATAACTATTAAAATATTATTATTTCAATGGTTAAAAATTTACATTTTTGATAGAGTAAATATTATCAAAATATTCTTTAATTTTTTATTACAAAAAATAATAAAATTAATATTTTTATTCATTATTTTAATTTATTGTATAAAATTATTTATGTTTATTTTGTAATAATAATTATTTGAAATTAATATTACTCCTTCATAAAATTTATTATTTAACCAATTTTTTACGTATAATTTAAATTTTATAATATAATGGTCATTAATGTATTATTAATCAAAATTTAAAAATCAAGGAGGAGTGTTAGATATTATGATTTTGTAACAGCACATAAATGCACGTAACTGCATGTGACTTTTTATTTTTCTGTTTTAATTGTTGAATAAATATTTCTAAGTAACTACTCATATGCATTTAGGAGACAGCTACTTGTAGTATTACAAATGTAAATGTTACCAAGATAATAAAATATCTTGCTCTATATTATTGCCTCATCGTAGAGTGTACTTTCCTTTGTGCCAAGAATGGAGGGTTCACCGTCATCATTGATCGTAGCAGAAAACTCAGACGTGTTGGCAGTTATCATGGGTGAAGTGTGAGGATCAACATGGCCAAGTTTTGAACATGTTTGACAGGGAACTCTGGTATTTTTCCAAGACGTGGATAAATTTGAGTTCCAATAATTGCATTGGAATGTTCTTGATACCATCTTGAGGAAAGATAAGATGCATACAAGGAAAAGAGAAAGAAAAAACAACTGAATTATTATATACGTTTAAGGGTATAGATATATAAAGCAGAGGCATGCTGATAAAAAAAAAAAGAAAAGCAGATGCATGACAGTTACAAAAACAAAAAGAGTTAGTTAGTATAGTTAACAAAAAGGATACAATCCCTGAGATTAGCAACAGTAGCCATGTAAAATAAAGTACAGGATTTGGGTTGGAGTGACTTTGCGACAATTTAAGGAAGGAAAAGAGTTCGGGTGAGAAGACTTAGGCACAACCAAGAGATGTGCAAGATATTAAGATTAAGAAACTAAGAGAATAACAAGAGTCACAATGAGAGTGAAACAAATACTAGAAATGAGTGAATGACAAATATTTTAATTTCTTTTTAAATAATATAATTAAATTAAAAAAATTTGTGTTTAATAACTATTAAAATATTATTATTTCAATGGTTAAAAATTTACATTTTTGATAGAGTAAATATTATCAAAATATTCTTTAATTTTTTATTACAAAAAATAATAAAATTAATATTTTATTCATTATTTTAATTTATTGTATAAAATTATTTATGTTTATTTTGTAATAATAATTATTTGAAATTAATATTACTCCTTCATAAAATTTATTATTTAACCAATTTTTTACGTATAATTTAAATTTTATAATATAATGGTCATTAATGTATTATTAATCAAAATTTAAAAATCAAGGAGGAGTGTTAGATATTATGATTTTGTAACAGCACATAAATGCACGTAACTGCATGTGACTTTTTATTTTTCTGTTTTAATTGTTGAATAAATATTTCTAAGTAACTACTCATATGCATTTAGGAGACAGCTACTTGTAGTATTACAAATGTAAATGTTACCAAGATAATAAAATATCTTGCTCTATATTATTGCCTCATCGTAGAGTGTACTTTCCTTTGTGCCAAGAATGGAGGGTTCACCGTCATCATTGATCGTAGCAGAAAACTCAGACGTGTTGGCAGTTATCATGGGTGAAGTGTGAGGATCAACATGGCCAAGTTTTGAACATGTTTGACAGGGAACTCTGGTATTTTTCCAAGACGTGGATAAATTTGAGTTCCAATAATTGCATTGGAATGTTCTTGATACCATCTTGAGGAAAGATAAGATGCATACAAGGAAAAGAGAAAGAAAAAACAACTGAATTATTATATACGTTTAAGGGTATAGATATATAAAGCAGAGGCATGCTGATAAAAAAAAAAGAAAAGCAGATGCATGACAGTTACAAAAACAAAAAGAGTTAGTTAGTATAGTTAACAAAAAGGATACAATCCCTGAGATTAGCAACAGTAGCCATGTAAAATAAAGTACAGGATTTGGGTTGGAGTGACTTTGCGACAATTTAAGGAAGGAAAAGAGTTCGGGTGAGAAGACTTAGGCACAACCAAGAGATGTGCAAGATATTAAGATTAAGAAACTAAGAGAATAACAAGAGTCACAATGAGAGTGAAACAAATACTAGAAATGAGTGAATGACAAATATTTTAATTTCTTTTTAAATAATATAATTAAATTAAAAAAATTTGTGTTTAATAACTATTAAAATATTATTATTTCAATGGTTAAAAATTTACATTTTTGATAGAGTAAATATTATCAAAATATTCTTTAATTTTTATTACAAAAAATAATAAAATTAATATTTTTATTCATTATTTTAATTTATTGTATAAAATTATTTATGTTTATTTTGTAATAATAATTATTTGAAATTAATATTACTCCTTCATAAAATTTATTATTTAACCAATTTTTACGTATAATTTAAATTTTATAATATAATGGTCATTAATGTATTATTAATCAAAATTTAAAAATCAAGGAGGAGTGTTAGATATTATGATTTTGTAACAGCACATAAATGCACGTAACTGCATGTGACTTTTTATTTTTCTGTTTTAATTGTTGAATAAATATTTCTAAGTAACTACTCATATGCATTTAGGAGACAGCTACTTGTAGTATTACAAATGTAAATGTTACCAAGATAATAAAATATCTTGCTCTATATTATTGCCTCATCGTAGAGTGTACTTTCCTTTGTGCCAAGAATGGAGGGTTCACCGTCATCATTGATCGTAGCAGAAAACTCAGACGTGTTGGCAGTTATCATGGGTGAAGTGTGAGGATCAACATGGCCAAGTTTTGAACATGTTTGACAGGGAACTCTGGTATTTTTCCAAGACGTGGATAAATTTGAGTTCCAATAATTGCATTGGAATGTTCTTGATACCATCTTGAGGAAAGATAAGATGCATACAAGGAAAAGAGAAAGAAAAAACAACTGAATTATTATATACGTTTAAGGGTATAGATATATAAAGCAGAGGCATGCTGATAAAAAAAAAAAAAAAAAAGCAGATGCATGACAGTTACAAAAACAAAAAGAGTTAGTTAGTATAGTTAACAAAAAGGATACAATCCCTGAGATTAGCAACAGTAGCCATGTAAAATAAAGTACAGGATTTGGGTTGGAGTGACTTTGCGACAATTTAAGGAAGGAAAAGAGTTCGGGTGAGAAGACTTAGGCACAACCAAGAGATGTGCAAGATATTAAGATTAAGAAACTAAGAGAATAACAAGAGTCACAATGAGAGTGAAACAAATACTAGAAATGAGTGAATGACAAATATTTTAATTTCTTTTTAAATAATATAATTAAATTAAAAAAATTTGTGTTTAATAACTATTAAAATATTATTATTTCAATGGTTAAAAATTTACATTTTTGATAGAGAAATATTATCAAAATATTCTTTAATTTTTTATTACAAAAAATAATAAAATTAATATTTTTATTCATTATTTTAATTTATTGTATAAAATTATTTATGTTTATTTTGTAATAATAATTATTTGAAATTAATATTACTCCTTCATAAAATTTATTATTTAACCAATTTTTTACGTATAATTTAAATTTTATAATATAATGGTCATTAATGTATTATTAATCAAAATTTAAAAATCAAGGAGGAGTGTTAGATATTATGATTTTGTAACAGCACATAAATGCACGTAACTGCATGTGACTTTTTATTTTTCTGTTTTAATTGTTGAATAAATATTTCTAAGTAACTACTCATATGCATTTAGGAGACAGCTACTTGTAGTATTACAAATGTAAATGTTACCAAGATAATAAAATATCTTGCTCTATATTATTGCCTCATCGTAGAGTGTACTTTCCTTTGTGCCAAGAATGGAGGGTTCACCGTCATCATTGATCGTAGCAGAAAACTCAGACGTGTTGGCAGTTATCATGGGTGAAGTGTGAGGATCAACATGGCCAAGTTTTGAACATGTTTGACAGGGAACTCTGGTATTTTTCCAAGACGTGGATAAATTTGAGTTCCAATAATTGCATTGGAATGTTCTTGATACCATCTTGAGGAAAGATAAGATGCATACAAGGAAAAGAGAAAGAAAAAACAACTGAATTATTATATACGTTTAAGGGTATAGATATATAAAGCAGAGGCATGCTGATAAAAAAAAAAAAGAAAAGCAGATGCATGACAGTTACAAAAACAAAAAGAGTTAGTTAGTATAGTTAACAAAAAGGATACAATCCCTGAGATTAGCAACAGTAGCCATGTAAAATAAAGTACAGGATTTGGGTTGGAGTGACTTTGCGACAATTTAAGGAAGGAAAAGAGTTCGGGTGAGAAGACTTAGGCACAACCAAGAGATGTGCAAGATATTAAGATTAAGAAACTAAGAGAATAACAAGAGTCACAATGAGAGTGAAACAAATACTAGAAATGAGTGAATGACAAATATTTTAATTTCTTTTTAAATAATATAATTAAATTAAAAAAATTTGGGTTTAATAACTATTAAAATATTATTATTTCAATGGTTAAAAATTTACATTTTTGATAGAGTAAATATTATCAAAATATTCTTTAATTTTTTATTACAAAAAAATAATAAAATTAATATTTTTATTCATTATTTTAATTTATTGTATAAAATTATTTATGTTTATTTTGTAATAATAATTATTTGAAATTAATATTACTCCTTCATAAAATTTATTATTTAACCAATTTTTTACGTATAATTTAAATTTTATAATATAATGGTCATTAATGTATTATTAATCAAAATTTAAAAATCAAGGAGGAGTGTTAGATATTATGATTTTGTAACAGCACATAAATGCACGTAACTGCATGTGACTTTTTATTTTTCTGTTTTAATTGTTGAATAAATATTTCTAAGTAACTACTCATATGCATTTAGGAGACAGCTACTTGTAGTATTACAAATGTAAATGTTACCAAGATAATAAAATATCTTGCTCTATATTATTGCCTCATCGTAGAGTGTACTTTCCTTTGTGCCAAGAATGGAGGGTTCACCGTCATCATTGATCGTAGCAGAAAACTCAGACGTGTTGGACAGTTATGGGTGAAGGGGAGGATCAACATGGCCAAGTTTTGAACATGTTTGACAGGGAACTCTGGATTTTCCAAGACGTGGATAAATTGAGTTCCAATAATTGCATTGGAATGTCTTGATACCATCTTGAGGAAAGATAAGATGCATACA
>JAAFYQ010000088.1:0-33614 GCA_013389735.1 Phaseolus lunatus | reverse complement strand
TTTTTTATCTGAAATTTTTACCAGACGTTCCTTATTGTTTCTACTTTGTTGTGGCCAAGGTCTCAGCCTAAAATTGGAACCACAGGATGTTAGGAAAGATGGCTTTAAACTAGAGGGGGGGTGAATTGTTTAAAGAGGTTTTCGCAAACTTTTCCAAGCTAGAATGAATATCTTTCAGAAATCAAATGATTAAGCAATTCAGTTAGCCAAAACAGCAAGCAATACAGCACTGCCAGGAAAACAATCGGTTGTTTCTTCGAAACAATCGGTTGTTTATACCAGCAAACAAATAAACTGAAATTAAAGAGTTAGGGATAGAGAGATTGTACACAGATGTTATACTGGTTCACTCAACCCAAGAGCTACATCCAGTCTTCTCAGAAACCCTGAGGAAATCCACTAAGCAATAAACCCAGATTACTTACACAACAACCAAGAGAATGACCTTGAACCCTTCAAAGACACACACTCTCCTTGGTCAACACTGAGATCTCTGATTGAATACCTCAAGGTCACACAGACAACCTCAGCAACGTATACAAAAAAAGATTCAACAGTTTACAGAATTAACCTTGTTACAGATGAGATCTGAAAATCAATACAAGTGAAAAACCTATCCCAATACTTCAATCAATCTCTCAAGCACTTCAGCAATCTCTTTTCAGTTCTTAGTTCTTTTTATATGTTTCTTTTCAAAACCAAAAAAGCTATATAATACAGATCTTCTGATTATAAAAGGAAAGATTGTTTATCCATAATTATTCTCAAAAAGATTGGTCAAAGCATTTAATGACTGGAGCGTATACAGTTTCAAATCATTTAAGCTCAGTCAAAGAAAACAGTTTTTCTGTTATGGTTCCAAAACAAACAATCGATTGTTTCCTCGAATCAATCGGTTGTTTTGTCACTTAACAGTTTTCAAAACTTTCTCAAAAACATCTAAGTATAAAACAATCGGTGTCTCGACAGAAACAATCGGTGTTTCAACTTAGTTTGAAAAACACTTTGTTATATTAAAGATGAGATGCTTTTTGCTTTGAGATTAAATCTAATATGGGTTTTACACTTTGAAACTACCCCAGAACAAAACTATAAAGCAGCACAGCAGCATCACACAAGCAGAGGCGTCATCATCTTCAAAGGATTTGGATTCTTCAAAAACCTTGAACTCCACTGGTTCAACAATCTCCCCCTATTTGATGAAAGACAAATCCCTGATGCTTGATCCCTGATGCTTTATGTTGATCTGATTAAATCTGAAGCAGTTCCTGCAAACGAAACTTTTAGCAGACATAGAACTTCTGGATTTGGTTAGGAAAAAATATATACACAGTTAAAGCTTAAACAATTAATATCGAAAAAAAAAAACAGCTAAAAACAGTCTTAAACAAGCATCTAAGCAAACAAGCATAAAATATCTCCCCCTATTTGTCTTCACAAATAGACAAATATAAGAGATTTAAAGCCATAAAAAGTTCATATTACATCAGAATTATAAAAGCAAAGCAAAAGCAAAAGGAAAGAAAAGAAAATGAAACTTCAACAGCAGAAAAAACAATCGATTGTTTCGACAATCTAATCGGTTGTTTTTCTTCATTCTTCTTATCTCCAAACTGAAGATCAAAGATTGGTTCTGAACAGCTTCAATTTGTTCATCTAGGCTTATGAACCTTGCATCCATGTTGTCAACCTAGTATCAAACCTCTGGAAATTGCTAACACACAGATCATGGAGGTTGATTGCACTTGTGTTATCACACATCAAGGGAACTTTGCTGATTGTAATCCAAAATCTGCAAGTTGTGTTTGAGCCATAGGAATCTGTGCACAACAGCTACCAGCAGCAATATATTCTGCCTCTGCAGTTGAGAGAGCAACACATGCTTGCTTCTTGCTATGCCATGAGATTAGCTAGAGCCAAGAAGGTGACAAGTGCCACTTGTGCTTTTTCTATTGGCTTACAACCTGCAAAATCAGAATCTGAATAACCAATTAAGTGTATTGCGAAGAATGAGAAGGATACCATAAGCCTACAGATGATATTCCTTTGAGATATTTCAGAATCCTCTTGGCAGCTTTGAAGTGTGACTTTAGGATTTGCTTGATACCTTGAGCATAGGCCACACGGCAAACATGATATCCGGCCTACTTGCTGTTAGATAAAGCAATGATCTAATCAAACCTCTGAACTGTTTTGATCTATACTCTTTCCAGCAGTATCTGCATCCATGTAGCAGCTTGATGGCATTGGAGTGCTTGCCTCTTTGCATTTTTCCATTTCAAACTTTTTGAGAATCTCCTTGCACTACTTGATTGACTTAAGAAGATCCCATCCTTTGTTTGTTTAACCTGCAATCCAAGAAAGAAAGATAGTTCTCCCATCATAGACATTTCAAACTCTTTCATAGCAGCCACAAATTCTTCACACAACCTATCTTGTGTAGCACCAAAGATGATGTCATCAACATATATTTGCACAAGAATTATTTCTGCAAGTGACTTCTTGATGAAGAGAGTCTTGTCTACCATTCCTCTTTCATAGCCAAGAGATAGCAGAAAGTTGCTAAGCCTCTCATACCACTGCCTTGGAGCTTGTTTCAGACCATACAAGCTTTCTTCAACTTGAAAACATTGATTGGGATACTTGGGTCTTCACATGGGACTTTGACTAATCATTAAGGTACTTGAATTCCAAGATTTTGGAATATATTCCTTTATGATAGTTGTAACTTCTTTTCTGAACTTGTTCAGCATTCAATCACAGTATCATTGACCAAGATTCTCTATTGAACTGATCTGCAACGAATAGAAATCCAAAAAATAATTAAATCAATTTTCTCACAGTGCTGTCAGACCCAAAACAATCGGTTGGTTCGAAGGAAAAGAAAGAAACAATCGGTTGTGTTTTCTGCAGCAGTTAAAACTTGATTTTTAAGAAATTTTTAACCAAAAACAGAAGCAGATAACAACAGATAACATTTACCAAAAAGGGATTAAACACAGGAGGAAAGAACTTTAATACTTAAAAATAGAGGACAGTAAAAAAAAAAAAAAATTATCCTTGTGTTGTCCATCAATGAGCCAATTGCTTGTTGATCAAGAAGGCTTCTTTTCATTGAATTGACCTTCTGCAAAGCATTGATTCAGCTTCAATGATTGCCCTTTGTCTTTAACAGTCTAAACCAGTTGCGCTCAGCTCCTCTTTTCTATTAATTTCCTGCACAAACATTAGTTCAAGCAACAAGATTTGGGCCTTTCACAAATGTGGGTCCAATTGTTTCTTTTTCACACTTGGAACCTCACATCCTTTAGGGATCCATTTCATGTAGCCTCTTGGAACAGGAAAACTTTCTTATTTGCAGAATCTAACCGAATGGCCCTTTTTCATGCAATAAAGCATGTAACAATCGATTGTTTCGTCTTAACAATCGGTTATTTTTTGGTTTTCTTAAAAAACTTTTTGAAAACCTATCTTGCTTGTTCTGTGGATTGAAGCCTAAACCAGCCTTCCAAAAACACAACTTTGAGATGCCAAGACATTCTCAAAGTTTGATTTCCCTTTTGAAAGCTTGTCCACAGTTTCAACAAGATATTGAACCTTTTTCTCAAGATTTCACAATTTTCAGAAATGAGAGTATCACACTTACAAGAGGTGTTTTTGAAATGATTTCCATCTTTTCAAAATCAATTTTTGCTTTTTCTCAGATCCTCTTCAAGTGATTTGACTCTCTTTTCAAGCCCATTGTTAAGATCTCTCAATCGGTTGTTTGTGAAAGCACCAATCGATTAGCTTCATCATGAGTTTCTTGAAAAGCTCAAGCAATTCACAATAATTTTGTTCATTTAAGGAAGCACAAGACTTACCTCACTTGAACTGCTTGAATCATCATCATCTTCAGCAATCAAACATAGGTTTGCTTTCTCATCTTCACTTGATGAAGAACTTGATGATGATACCTCATTTTCATCCCAAGCTATGTAGGCTCTTTGTCTTGCCTTTCTCTCCTCCAAGATTTCACTACATGAGTCATCCTCCTTTCTGGCCATTAAGCAAAGATTGAGACTTTTCTTATTCTGCCTTTTCTTCCTTCTTACTTGACTCTTTGTCATTGCTTCCTTTGAGTCATGAGAGCCTTGAGAGTCTCCCACATTTCCTTAGCAGTTTTGCACTTTGTAATCCTGAAAAATTCATTAGTATCCAGTGCAGAAGCTATGATGTTTTGAGCAGACCTATCAAGCTGAACATCTTACATTCCTCATCTGTCATTTGGACAAAGGTTTTACAATAAAGGAATTATTCTTTTTGAATTTTGGAATGTAAGGGCCATTCTCAATTGAGTCCCAAAATTTTGATCAATTGATTCAATAAAGATTTTCATTCTTGCTTCCCAAAACTTATAATTCAATCCACAGAATAAAGGTGGTTTGTAGATTGAAGCACCCTCCTCAAAGATATTTTTCCAGCCATAGAAAAAAGATTTAGGATCAACTTGAATGACTTTCAAGAACCAAGCTCTTGATGCCAATTGTTAGGAAAGATGGCTTTAAACTAGAGGGGGGGTGAATTGTTTAAAGAGGTTTCGCAAACTTTCCAAGCTAGAATGAATATCTTTCAGAAATCAAATGATTAAGCAATTCAGTTAGCCAAAACAGCAAGCAATACAGCACTGCCAGGAAAACAATCGGTTGTTTCTCGAAACAATCGGTTGTTTATACCAGCAAACAAATAAACTGAAACTGAAATTAAAGAGTTAGGGATAGAGAGATTGTACACAGATGTTTATACTGGTTCACTCCAACCCAGAGCTACATCCAGTCTTTCTCAGAAACCCTGAGGAATCCACTAAGCAATCAAACCCAGATTACTTACACAACAACCAAGAGAATGACCTTGAACCCTTCAAGACACACACTCTCCTTGGTCAACACTGAGATCTCTGATCTTGAATACCTCAAGGTCACACAGACAACCTCAGCAACGTATACAAAAAAGATTCAACAGTTTACAGAATTACACTTGTTACAGATGAGATCTGAAATCAATACAAGTGAAAAACCTATCCCAATACTTCAATCAATCTCTCAAGCACTTCAGCAATCTCTTTTTCAGTTCTTAGTTCTTTTTATATGTTTCTTTTTCAAAACCCAAAAAGCTTATTAATACAGATCTTCTGATATAAAAAGGAAAGAGTGTTATCCATAATTATTCTCAAAAGATTGGTCAAAGCATTTAATGACTGGAGCGTATACAGTTTCAAATCATTAAAGCTCAGTCAAAGAAAACAGAAAACAGTTTTTCTGTTATGGTTCCAAAACAAACAATCGATTGTTCCCTCGAATCAATCGGTTGTTTTGTCACTTAACAGTTTTCAAAACTTTCTCAAAACATCTAAGTATAAACAATCGGTTGTCTCGACAGAACAATCGGTTGTTTCAACTTAGTTTGAAAAACACTTTGTTATATTAAAGATTGAGTGCTTTTTGCTTTGAGATTAAATCTAATATTGGTTTACACTTTGAACTACCCCAGAACAAAAACTATAAAGCAGCACAGCAGCATCACACAAGCAGAGGCTTCATCATCCCTCAAAGGATTTGGATTCTTCAAACCTTGAACTCCACTTGGTTCTCCACAGGACTCGTAGTAGATGTTTTGTTCATCATTGCCAGGGCCGAAAGGGAGGTTCGCCCCTGTGTGGGGAAACTGTTTGATTTTTTTCCAGACTGAATACTCGTCCGTTTGACCTGAAACCCGTCGCGTTTTGTCCCAGATTCTACTGGGACCCTTCCACAGGACTTTCAGCAGAAAATCCTTCCGGGAGAATTTTTCATAAATTTGGGGCAATCCAAGGCTATCCTCTTTCCAGATTTTTGAGATCTGGCCCTGGTTTCTGGAATTTTTCCCGGAGCCCGTATTGCGTTGAAAAATTCCGAAAAAATTCACACGAGTACCTTCATATGTTGTTTGCATCCAGCTAAGGAGGCACGTCCAAAAGCAAAACTCAAGAAAAAGATATGAGGAGGAGAAGCCAGGACGTTTCGTTTCCGGAGAAACAAGTTTTCCAATTTTTTTTCCTCTCGGTCCGAGACCTATTCCTTGGATTTTTTTATCTGAAATTTTTACCAGACGTTCCTTATTGTTTCTACTGTGTTGTGGCCAAGGTTTCAGCCTAAAATTGGGTCCACAGGACTCGCAGTAGATGTTTTGTTCATCATTGCCAGGGCCGAAAGGGAGGTTCGCCCCTGTGTGGGGAAACTGTTTGTTTTTTTTCCAGACTGAATACTCGTCCGTTTGACCTGAAACCCGTCGCGTTTTGTCCCAGATTCTACTGGGACCCTTCCACAGGACTTTCAGCAGAAAATCCTTCCGGGAGAATTTTTCATAAATTTGGGGCAATCCAAGGCTATCCTCTTTCCAGATTTTTGAGATCTGGCCCTGGTTTCCGGAATTTTTCCCGGAGCCCGTATTGCGTTGAAAAATTCCAAAAAAATTCACACGAGTACCTTCATATGTTGTTTGCATCCAGCTAAGGAGGCACGTCCAAAAGCAAAACTCAAGAAAAAGATATGAGGAGGAGAAGCCAGGACGTTTCGTTTCTGGAGAAACAAGTTTTCCAATTTTGTTTCCTCTCGGTCTGGGACCTATTCCTTGGATTTTTTTATCTGAAATTTTTACCAGACGTTCCTTATTGTTTCTACTGTGTTGTGGCCAAGGTTTCAGCCTAAAATTGGGTCCACAGGACTCGCAGTAGATGTTTTGTTCATCATTGCCAGGGCCGAAAGGGAGGTTCGCCCCTGTGTGGGGAAACTGTTTGATTTTTTTCCAGACTGAATACTCGTCCGTTTGACCTGAAACCCGTCGCGTTTTGTCCCAGATTCTACTGGGACCCTTCCACAGGACTTTCAGCAGAAAATCCTTCCGGGAGAATTTTCATAAATTTGGGGCAATCCAAGGCTATCCTCTTTCCAGATTTTTGAGATCTGGCCCTGGTTTCTGGAATTTTTCCCGGAGCCCGTATTGCGTTGAAAAATTCCGAAAAAATTCACACGAGTACCTTCATATGTTGTTTGCATCCAGCTAAGGAGGCACGTCCAAAAGCAAAACTCAAGAAAAAGATATGAGGAGGAGAAGCCAGGACGTTTCGTTTCCGGAGAAACAAGTTTTCCAATTTTGTTTCCTCTCGGTCCGGGACCTATTCCTTGGATTTTTTTATCTGAAATTTTTACCAGACGTTCCTTATTGTTTCTACTGTGTTGTGGCCAAGGTTTTAGCCTAAAATTGGGTCCACAGGACTCGCAGTAGATGTTTTGTTCATCATTGCCAGGGCCGAAAGGGAGGTTCGCCCCTGTGTGGGGAAACTGTTTGATTTTTTTCCAGACTGAATACTCGTCCGTTTGACCTGAAACCCGTCGCGTTTTGTCCCAGATTCTACTGGGACCCTTCCACAGGACTTTCAGCAGAAAATCCTTCCGGGAGAATTTTTCATAAATTTGGGGCAATCCAAGGCTATCCTCTTTCCAGATTTTTGAGATCTGGCCCTGGTTTCTGGAATTTTTCCCGGAGCCCGCATTGCGTTGAAAAATTCCGAAAAAATTCACACGAGTACCTTCATATGTTGTTTGCATCCAGCTAAGGAGGCACGTCCAAAAGCAAAACTCAAGAAAAAGATATGAGGAGGAGAAGCCAGGACGTTTCGTTTCCGGAGAAACAAGTTTTCCAATTTTGTTTCCTCTCGGTCCGGGACCTATTCCTTGGATTTTTTTATCTGAAATTTTTACCAGACGTTCCTTATTGTTTCTATTGTGTTGTGCCCAAGGTTTCAGCCTAAAATTGGGTCCACAAGACTCGCAGTAGATGTTTTGTTCATCATTGCCAGGGCCGAAAGGGAGGTTCGCCCCTGTGTGGGGAAATTGTTTGATTTTTTTCCAGACTGAATACTCGTCCGTTTGACCTGAAACCCATCGCGTTTTGTCCCAGATTCTACTGGGACCCTTCCACAGGACTTTCAGCAGAAAATCCTTCCGGGAGAATTTTTCATAAATTTGGGGCAATCCAAGGCTATCCTCTTTCCAGATTTTTGAGATCTGGCCCTGGTTTCTGGAATTTTTCCCGGAGCCCGTATTGCGTTGAAAAATTCCAAAAAAATTCACACGAGTACCTTCATATGTTGTTTGCATCCAGCTAAGGAGGCACGTCCAAAAGCAAAACTCAAGAAAAAGATATGAGGAGGAGAAGCCAGGACGTTTCGTTTCCGGAGAAACAAGTTTTCCAATTTTGTTTCCTCTCGATCCGGGACCTATTCCTTGGATTTTTTTATCTGAAATTTTTACCAGACGTTCCTTATTGTTTCTACTGTGTTGTGGCCAAGGTTTCAGCCTAAAATTGGGTCCACAGGACTCGCAGTAGATGTTTTGTTCATCATTGCCAGGGCCGAAAGGGAGGTTCGCCCCTGTGTGGGGAAATTGTTTGATTTTTTTCCAAACTGAATACTCGTCCGTTTGACCTGAAACCCGTCGCGTTTTGTCCCAGATTCTACTGGGACCCTTCCACAGGACTTTCAGCAGAAAATCCTTCTGGGAGAATTTTTCATAAATTTGGGGCAATCCAAGGCTATCCTCTTTCCAGATTTTTAAGATCTGGCCCTGGTTTCTGGAATTTTTCCCGGAGCCCGTACTGCGTTGAAAAATTCCGAAAAAATTCACACGAGTACCTTCATATGTTGTTTGCATCCAGCTAAGGAGGCACCTCCAAAAGCAAAACTCAAGAAAAAAGATATGAGGAGGAGAAGCCAGGACGTTTCGTTTCCGGAGAAACAAGTTTTCCAATTTTGTTTCCTCTCGGTCCGGGACCTATTCCTTGGATTTTTTTATCTGAAATTTTTACCAGACGTTCCTTATTGTTTCTACTGTGTTGTGGCCAAGGTTTCAGCCTAAATTTGGGTCCACAGGACTCGCAGTAGATGTTTTGTTCATCATTGCCAGGGCCGAAAGGGAGGTTCGCCCCTGTGTGGGGAAACTGTTTGATTTTTTTCCAGACTGAATACTCGTCCGTTTGACCTGAAACCCGTCGCGTTTTGTCCCAGATTCTACTGGGACCCTTCCACAGGACTTTCAGCAGAAAATCCTTCCGGGAGAATTTTTCATAAATTTGGGGCAATCCAAGGCTATCCTCTTTCCAGATTTTTGAGATCTGGCCCTGGTTTCTGGAATTTTTCCCGGAGCCCGTATTGCGTTGAAAAATTCCGAAAAAATTCACACGAGTACCTTCATATGTTGTTTGCATCCAGCTAAGGAGGCACGTCCAAAAGCAAAACTCAAGAAAAAGATATGAGGAGGAGAAGCCAGGACGTTTCGTTTCCGGAGAAACAAGTTTTCCAATTTTGTTTCCTCTCGGTCCAGGACCTATTCCTTGGATTTTTTTATCTGAAATTTTTACCAGACGTTCCTTATTGTTTCTACTGTGTTGTGGCCAAGGTTTCAACCTAAAATTGGGTCCACAGGACTCGCAGTAGATGTTTTGTTCATCATTGCCAGGGCCGAAAGGAAGGTTCGCCCCTTTGTGGGGAAACTGTTTGATTTTTTTCCAGACTGAATACTCGTCCGTTTGACCTGAAACCCGTCGCGTTTTGTCCCAGATTCTACTGGGACCCTTCCACAGGACTTTCAGCAGAAAATCCTTCCGGGAGAATTTTTCATAAATTTGGGGCAATCCAAGGGTATCCTCTTTTCCAGATTTTTGAAATCTGGCCCTGGTTTCTGGAATTTTTCCCGGAGCCCGTATTGCGGTGAAAAATTCCGAAAAAATTCACACGAGTACCTTCATACATTGTTTCCATCCAGCTAAGGAGGCACGTCCAAAAGGAAAACTCAAGAAAAAGATATGAGGAGGAGAAGCCAGGACGTTTCGTTTTCGGAGAAACAAGTTTTCCAATTTTGTTTCCTCTCGGTCCGGGACCTATTCCTTGGATTTTTTTATCTGAAACTTTTACCATACGTTCCATATGGTTTCTACTGTGTTGTGGCCAAGGTTTCAGCCTAAAATTGGGTCCACAGGACTCGCAGTAGATGTTTAATTCATCATTGCCAGGGCCGAAAGGAAGGTTCGCCCCTGTGTGGGGAAACTGTTTGATTTTTTTCCAAACTGAATACTCGTCCGTTTGACCTGAAACCCATCGCATTTTGTCCCAGATTCTACTTGGACCCTTCCACAGGACTTTCAGCAGAAAATCCTTCTAGGAGAATTTTTCATAAATTTGGGGCAATCCAAGGCTATCCTCTTTTCCAGATTTTTGAAATCTGGCCTTGGTTTCTGGAATTTTTCCCGGATCCCGTATTGCGTTGGAAAATTCCGAAAAAATTCACACGAGTACCTTCATATGTTGTTTTCATCGAGCTAAGAAGGCACGTCCAAAAGCAAAACTCAAGAAAAAGATATGAGGAGGAGAAGCCAGGAAGTTTCGTTTTCGGAGAAACAATTTTTCCAATTTTGTTTCCTCTCGGTCCGGGACCTATTCCTTGGATTTTTTTATCTGAAACTTTTACCAGACGTTCCTTATTGTTTCTACTGTGTTGTGGCCAAGGTTTCAGCCTAAAATTGGGTCCACAGGACTCGCAGTAGATGTTTTGTTCATCATTGCCAGGGCCGAAAGGAAGGTTCGCCCCTGTGTGGGGAAACTGTTTGATTTTTTTCCAGACTGAATACTCGTCCGTTTGACCTGAAACCCGTCGCATTTTGTCCCAGATTCTATTGGGACCCTTCCACAGGACTTTCAGTAGAAAATCCTTCCGGAAGTATTTTTCATAAATTTGCGGCAATCCAAGGCTATCCTCTTTTCCAGATTTTTGAAATCTAGCCCTGGTTTCTGGAATTTTTCCCGGAGCCCGTATTGCGTTGGAAAATTCCGAAAAAATTCACACGAGTACCTTCATATGTTGTTTTCATCGAGCTAAGGAGGCACGTCCAAAAGCAAAACTCAAGAAAAAGATATGAGGAGGAGAAGCCAGGACGTTTCGTTTTCGGAGAAACAAGTTTTCCAATTTTGTTTCCTCTCGGTCCGGGACCTATTCCTTGTATTTTTTATCTGAAACTTTTACCAGACGTTCCTTATTGTTTCTACTGTGTTGTTGCCAAGGTTTCAGCCTAAAATTGGGTCCACAGGACTCGCAGTAGATGTTTTGCTCATCATTGCCAGGGCCGAAAGGAGGGTTCGCCCCTGTGTGGAGAAACTGTTTGATTTTTTTCCAGACTGAATACTCGTCCGTTTGACTTGAAACCCGTCGCGTTTTGTCCCAGATTCTACTGGGACCCTTCCACAGGACTTTCAGCAGAAAATCCTTCCGGGAGAATTTTTCATAAATTTGGGGCAATCCAAGGCTATCCTCTTTTCCAGATTTTTGAAATCTGGCCCTGGTTTCTGGAACTTTTCCCGGAGCCCGTATTGCGATGAAAAATTCCGAAAAAATTCACACGAGTACCTTCATACGTTTTTTGCATCCAACTAAGGAGGCACGTCCAAAAGGAAAACTCAAGAAAAAGATATGAGGAGGAGAAGCCAGGACGTTTCGTTTTCGGAGAAACAAGTTTTCCAATTTTGTTTCCTCTCGGTCCGGGACCTATTCCTTGGATTTTTTTATCTGAAACTTTTACCAGACGTTCCTTATTGTTTCTACTGTGTTGTTGCCAAGGTTTCAGCCTAAAATTGGGTCCACAGGACTCGCAGTAGATGTTTTGCTCATCATTGCCAGGGCCGAAAGGAGGGTTCGCCCCTGTGTGGAGAAACTGTTTGATTTTTTTCCAGACTGAATACTCGTCCGTTTGACTTGAAACCCGTCGCGTTTTGTCCCAGATTCTACTGGGACCCTTCCACAGGACTTTCAGCAGAAAATCCTTCCGGGAGAATTTTTCATAAATTTGGGGCAATCCAAGGCTATCCTCTTTTCCAGATTTTTGAAATCTGGCCCTGGTTTCTGGAATTTTTCCCGGAGCCCGTATTGCGATGAAAAATTCCGAAAAAATTCACACGAGTACCTTCATATGTTGTTTGCATCCAGCTAAGGAGGCACGTCCAAAAGGAAAACTCAAGAAAAAGATATGAGGAGGAGAAGCCAGGACGTTTCGTTTTCGGAGAAACAAGTTTTCCAATTTTGTTTCCTCTCGGTCCGGGACCTATTCCTTGGATTTTTTTATCTGAAACTTTTACCAGACGTTCCATATGGTTTCTACTGTGTTGTGGCCAAGGTTTCAGCCTAAAATTGGGTCCACAGGACTCGCAGTAGATGTTTTGTTCATCATTGCCAGGGCCGAAAGGGAGGTTCGCCCCTGTGTGGGGAAACTGTTTGATTTTTTTCCACACTGAATACTCGTCCGTTTGACCTGAAACCCGTCGCATTTTGTCCCAGATTCTACTGGGACCCTTCCACAGGACTTTCAGCAGAAAATCCTTCTAGGAGAATTTTTCATAAATTTGGGGCAATCCAAGGCTATCCTCTTTTCCAGATTTTTGAAATCTGGCCCTGGTTTCTGGAATTTTTCCCGGATCCCGTATTGCGTTGGCAAACTCCGAAAAAATTCACACGAGTACCTTCATATGTTGTTTTCATCGAGCTAAGGAGGCACGTCCAAAAGCAAAACTCAAGAAAAAGATATGAGGAGGAGAAGCCAAGAAGTTTCGTTTTCGGAGAAACAATTTTTCCAATTTTGTTTCCTCTCGGTCCGGGACCTATTCCTTGGATTTTTTTATCTGAAACTTTTACCAGACGTTCCTTATTGTTTCTACTGTGTTGTGGCCAAGGTTTCAGCCTAAAATTGGGTCCACAGGACTCGCAGTAGATGTTTTGTTCATCATTGCCAGGGCCGAAAGGAAGGTTCGCCCCTGTGTGGGGAAACTGTTTGATTTTTTTCCAGACTGAATACTCGTCCGTTTGACCTGAAACCCGTCGCGTTTTGTCCCAGATTCTATTGGGACCCTTCCACAGGACTTTCAGTAGAAAATCCTTCCGGAAGAATTTTTCATAAATTTGCGGCAATCCAAGGCTATCCTCTTTTCCAGATTTTTGAAATCTGGCCCTGGTTTCTGGAATTTTTCCCGGAGCCCGTATTGCGTTGGAAAATTCCGAAAAAATTCACACGAGTACCTTCATATGTTGTTTTCATCGAGCTAAGGAGGCACGTCCAAAAGCAAAACTCAAGAAAAAGATATGAGGAGGAGAAGCCAGGACGTTTCGTTTTCGGAGAAACAAGTTTTCCAATTTTGTTTCCTCTCGGTCCGGGACCTATTCCTTGGATTTTTTTATCTGAAACTTTTACCAGATGTTCCTTATTGTTTCTACTGTGTTGTTGCCAAGGTTTCAGCCTAAAATTGGGTCCACAGGACTCGCAGTAGATGTTTTGTTCATCATTGCCAGGGCCGAAAGGAGGGTTCGCCCCTGTGTGGGGAAACTGTTTGATTTTTTTCCAGACTGAATACTCGTCCGTTTGACCTGAAACCCATCACGTTTTGTCCCAGATTCTACTGGGACCCTTCCACAGGACTTTCAGCAGAAAATCCTTCCGGGAGAATTTTTCATAAATTTGGGCAATCCAAGGCTATCCTCTTTTCCAGATTTTTGAAATCTGGCCCTGGTTTCTGGAATTTTTCCCGGATCCCGTATTGCGTTGGCAAACTCCGAAAAAATTCACACGAGTACCTTCATATGTTGTTTGCATCCAGCTAAGGAGGCACGTCCAAAAGCAAAACTCAAGAAAAAGATATGAGGAGGAGAAGCCAGAACGTTTCGTTTCCGGAGAAACAATTTTCCAATTTTGTTTCCTCTCGGTCCGGGACCTATTCCTTGGATTTTTTTATCTGAAATTTTTACCAGACGTTCCTTATTGTTTCTACTGTGTTGTGGCCAAGGTTTCAGCCTAAAATTGGGTCCACAGGACTCGCAGTAGATGTTTTGTTCATCATTGCCAGGGCCGAAAGGGAGGTTCGCCCCTGTGTGGGGAAACTGTTTGATTTTTTTCCAGACTGAATACTCGTCCGTTTGACCTGAAACCCGTCGCGTTTTGTCCCAGATTCTACTGGGACCCTTCCACAGGACTTTCAGCAGAAAATCCTTCCGGGAGAATTTTTCATAAATTTGGGGCAATCCAAGGCTATCCTCTTTCCAGATTTTTGAGATCTGGCCCTGGTTTCTGGAATTTTTCCCGGAGCCCGTATTGCGTTGAAAAATTCCGAAAAAATTCACACGAGTACCTTCATATGTTGTTTGCATCCAGCTAAGGAGGCACGTCCAAAAGCAAAACTCAAGAAAAAGATATGAGGAGGAGAAGCCAGGACGTTTCGTTTTCGGAGAAACAAGTTTTCCAATTTTGTTTCCTCTCGGTCCGGGACCTATTCCTTGGATTTTTTTATCTGAAACTTTTACCAGATGTTCCTTATTGTTTCTACTGTGTTGTTGCCAAGGTTTCAGCCTAAAATTGGGTCCACAGGACTCGCAGTAGATGTTTTGTTCATCATTGCCAGGGCCGAAAGGAGGGTTCGCCCCTGTGTGGGGAAACTGTTTGATTTTTTTCCAGACTGAATACTCGTCCGTTTGACCTGAAACCCATCGCGTTTTGTCCCAGATTCTACTGGGACCCTTCCACAGGACTTTCAGCAGAAAATCCTTCCGGGAGAATTTTTCATAAATTTGGGGCAATCCAAGGCTATCCTCTTTTCCAGATTTTTGAAATCTGGCCCTGGTTTCTGGAATTTTTCCCGGATCCCGTATTGCGTTGGCAAACTCCGAAAAAATTCACACGAGTACCTTCATATGTTGTTTTCATCGAGCTAAGGAGGCACGTCCAAAAGCAAAACTCAAGAAAAAGATATGAGGAGGAGAAGCCAAGAAGTTTCGTTTTCGGAGAAACAAGTTTTCCAATTTTGTTTCCTCTCGGTCCGGGACCTATTCCTTGGATTTTTTTATCTGAAACTTTTACCAGACGTTCCTTATTGTTTCTACTGTGTTGTGGCCAAGGTTTCAGCCTAAAATTGGGTCCACAGGACTCGCAGTAGATGTTTTGTTCATCATTGCCAGGGCCGAAAGGAAGGTTCGCCCCTGTGTGGGGAAACTGTTTGATTTTTTTCCAGACTGAATACTCGTCCGTTTGACCTGAAACCCGTCGCGTTTTGTCCCAGATTCTATTGGGACCCTTCCACAGGACTTTCAGTAGAAAATCCTTCCGGAAGAATTTTTCATAAATTTGCGGCAATCCAAGGCTATCCTCTTTTCCAGATTTTTGAAATCTGGCCCTGGTTTCTGGAATTTTTCCCGGAGCCTGTATTGCGTTGGAAAATTCCGAAAAAATTCACACGAGTACCTTCATATGTTGTTTTCATCGAGCTAAGGAGGCACGTCCAAAAGCAAAACTCAAGAAAAAGATATGAGGAGGAGAAGCCAGGACGTTTCGTTTTCGGAGAAACAAGTTTTCCAATTTTGTTTCCTCTCGGTCCGGGACCTATTCCTTGGATTTTTTTATCTGAAACTTTTACCAGATGTTCCTTATTGTTTCTACTGTGTTGTTGCCAAGGTTTCAGCCTAAAATTGGGTCCACAGGACTCGCAGTAGATGTTTTGTTCATCATTGCCAGGGCCGAAAGGAGGGTTCGCCGCTGTGTGGGGAAACTGTTTGATTTTTTTCCAGACTGAATACTCGTCCGTTTGACCTGAAACCCATCGCGTTTTGTCCCAGATTCTACTGGGACCCTTCCACAGGACTTTCAGCAGAAAATCCTTCCGGGAGAATTTTTCATAAATTTGGGGCAATCCAAGGCTATCCTCTTTTCCAGATTTTTGAAATCTGGCCCTGGTTTCTGGAATTTTTCCCGGAGCCTGTATTGCGTTGGAAAATTCCGAAAAAATTCACACGAGTACCTTCATATGTTGTTTTCATCGAGCTAAGGAGGCACGTCCAAAAGCAAAACTCAAGAAAAAGATATGAGGAGGAGAAGCCAGGACGTTTCGTTTTCGGAGAAACAAGTTTTCCAATTTTGTTTCCTCTCGGTCCGGGACCTATTCCTTGGATTTTTTTATCTGAAATTTTTACCAGACGTTCCTTATTGTTTCTACTGTGTTGTGGCCAAGGTTTCAGCCTAAAATTTGGTCCACAGGACTCGCAGTAGATGTTTTGTTCATCATTGCCAGGGCCGAAAGGGAGGTTCGCCCCTGTGTGGGGAAACTGTTTGATTTTTTTCCAGACTGAATACTCGTCCGTTTGACCTGAAACCCGTCGCGTTTTGTCCCAGATTCTACTGGGACCCTTCCACAGGACTTTCAGCAGAAAATCCTTCCGGGAGAATTTTTCATAAATTTGGGGCAATCCAAGGCTATCCTCTTTCCAGATTTTTGAGATCTGGCCCTGGTTTCTGGAATTTTTCCCGGAGCCCGTATTGCGTTGAAAAATTCCGAAAAAATTCACACGAGTACCTTCATATGTTGTTTGCATCCAGCTAAGGAGGCACGTCCAAAAGAAAAACTCAAGAAAAAGATATGAGGAGGAGAAGCCAGGACGTTTCGTTTCCAGAGAAACAAGTTTTCCAATTTTGTTTCCTCTCGGTCCGGGACCTATTCCTTGGATTTTTTTATCTGAAATTTTTACCAGACGTTCCTTATTGTTTCTACTGTGTTGTGGCCAAGGTTTCAGCCTAAAATTGGGTCCACAGGACTCGCAGTAGATGTTTTGTTCATCATTGCCAGGGCCGAAAGGGAGGTTCGCCCCTGTGTGGGGAAACTGTTTGATTTTTTTCCAGACTGAATACTCGTCCGTTTGACCTGAAACCCATCGCGTTTTGTCCCAGATTCTACTGGGACCCTTCCACAGGACTTTCAGCAGAAAATCCTTCCGGGAGAATTTTTCATAAATTTGGGGCAATCCAAGGCTATCCTCTTTTCCAGATTTTTGAAATATGGCCCTGGTTTCTGGAATTTTTCCCGGAGCTCGTATTGCGTTGAAAAATTCCGAAAAAATTCACACATTACCTTCATATGTTGTTTGCATCCAGCTAAGGAGGCACGTCCAAAAGCAAAAAGCAAGAAAAAGATATGAGGAGGAGAAGTCAGGACGTTTCGTTTTCAGAGAAACAAGTTTTCCATTTTTGTTTCCTCTCGGTCCGGGACCTATTCGTGGGATTTTTTTATCTGAAGCTTTTACCAGACGTTCCTTATTGTTTCTACTGTGTTGTGGCCAAGGTTTCAGCCTAAAATTGGGTCCACAGGACTCGCAGTAGATGTTTTGTTCATCATTGCTAGGGCCGAAAGGAAGGTTCGCCCGTGTGTGGGGAAACTGTTTGATTTTTTTCCAGACTGAATACTCGTCCGTTTGACCTGAAACCCATCGCGTTTTTTCCCAGATTCTACTGGGACCCTTCCACAGGACTTTCAGCAGAAAATCCTTCCGGGAGAATTTTTCATAAATTTGGGGCAATCGAAGGCTATCCTCTGTTCCAGATTTTTGAAATCTGGCCCTGGTTTCTGGAATTTTTCCCGGAGCCCGTATTGCGTTGAAAAATTCTGAAAAAATTCACACGAGTACCTTCATATGTTGTTTGCATCCAGCTAAGGAGGCATGTCCAAAAGCAAAACTCAAGAAAAAGATATGAGGAGGAGAAGCCAGGACGTTTCGTTTTCGGAGAAACAAGTTTTCCAATTTTGTTTCCTCTCGGTCCGGGACCTATTCCTTGGATTTTTTTTATTTGAAACTTTTACCAGACGTTCCTTATTCTTTCTACTGTGTTGTGGCCAAGGTTTCAGCCTAAAATTGGGTCCACAGGACTCCCAGTAGATGTTTTGTTCATCATTGCCAGGGCCGAAAGGAAGGTTCGCCCTTGTGTGGGGAAACTGTTTGATTTTTTTCCAGACTGAATACTCGTCCGTTTGACTTGAAACCCGTCGCGTTTTGTCCCAGATTCTACTGGGACCCTTCCACAGGACTTTCAGCAGAAAATCCTTCCGGGAGAATTTTTCATAAATTTGGGGCAATCCAAGGCTATCCTCTTTCCAGATTTTTGAAATCTGGCCCTGGTTTCTGGAATTTTTCCCGGAGCCCGTATTGCGTTGAAAAATTCCGAAAAAATTCACACGAGTACCTTCATATGTTGTTTGCATCCAGCTAAGGAGGCACGTCCAAAAGCAAAACTCAAGAAAAAGATATGAGGAGGAGAAGTTAGGACGTTTCGTTTTCGGAGAAACAAGTTTTCCAATTTTGTTTCCTCTCGGTCCGGGACCTATTCCTTGGATTTTTTTATCTGAAACTTTTACCAGACGTTCCTTATTGTTTCTACTGTGTTGTGGCCAAGGTTTCAGCCTAAAATTGGGTCCACAGGACTCGCAGTAGATGTTTTCTTCATCATTGCCAGGGCCGAAAGGGAGGTTCGCCCCTGTGTGGGGAAACTGTTTGATTTTTTTCCAGACTGAATACTCGTCCGTTTGACCTGAAACCCGTCGCGTTTTGTCCCAGATTCTACTGGGACCCTTCCACAGGACTTTCCGCAGAAAATCCTTCCGGGAGTATTTTTCATAAATTTGGGGCAATCCAAGGCTATCCTCTTTCCAGATTTTTGAAATCTGGCCCTGGTTTCTGGAATTTTTCCCGGAGCCCGTATTGCGTTGAAAAATTCCGAAAACATTCACACGAGTACCTTCATATGTTGTTTGCATCCAGCTAAGGAGGCACGTCCAAAAGCAAAACTCAAGAAAAAGATATGAGGAGGAGAAGCCAGGACGTTTCGTTTTCGGAGAAACAAGTTTTCTAATTTTGTTTCCTCTCAGTCCGGGACCTATTCCTTGGATTTTTTTATCTGAAACTTTTACCAGACGTTCCTTATTGTTTCTACTGTGTTGTGGCCAAGGTATCAGCCTAAAATTGGGTCCACAGGACTCGCAGTAGATGTTTTGTTCATCATTGCCAAGGCCGAAAGGAAGGTTCGCCCCTGTGTGGGGAAACTGTTTGATTTTTTTCCAGACTGAATACTCGTCCGTTTGACCTGAAAGCCGTCGCGTTTTGTCCCAGATTCTACTGGGACCCTTCCACAGGACTTTCAGCTGTAAATCCTTCCGGGAGAATTTTTCATAAATTTGGGGCAATCCAAGGCTATCCTCTTTCCGGATTTTTGAAATCTGGCCCTGGTATCTGGAATTTTTCCCGGAGCCCGTATTGCGTTGAAAAATTTTGAAAAAATTCACACGAGTACCTTCATATATTGTTTGCATCCAGCTAAGGAGGCACGTCCAAAAGCAAAACTCAAGAAAAGGATATGAGGAGGAGAAGCTAGGACGTTTCGTTTTCGGAGAAACAAGTTTTCCAATTTTGTTTCCTCTAGGTCCGGGACCTATTCCTTGGATTTTTTTATCTGAAACTTTTACCATACGTTCCTTATTGTTTCTACTGTGTTGTGGCCAAGGTTTCAGCCTAACATTGGGTCCACAGGACTCGCAGTAGATGTCTTGTTCATCATTGCCAGGGCCGAAAGGAAGGTTCGCCCCTGTGTGGGGAAACTGTTTGATTTTTTTCCAGACTGAATACTCGTCTGTTTGACCTGAAAGCCGTCGCGTTTTGTCCCAGATTCTACTGGGACCCTTCCCTAGGACTTTCAGCAGTAAATCCTTTCTGGAGAATTTTTCATAAATTTGGGGCAATCCAAGGCTATCCTCTTTCCAGATTTTTGAAATCTGGCCCTGGTTTCTGGAATTTTTCCCGGAGCCCGTATTGCGTTGAAAAATTCCGAAAAAATTCACACGAGTACCTTCATATGTTGTTTGCATCCAGCTAAGGAGGCACGTCCAAAACCAAAACTCAAGAAAAGGATATGAGGACGAGAAGCCAGGACGTTTCGTTTTCGGAGAAACAAGTTTTCCAATTTTGTTTCCTCACGGTCCGGGACCTATTCCTTGGATTTTTTTATCTGAAACTTTTACCATACGTTCCTTATTGTTTCTACTGTGTTAAGGCCAAGGTTTCAGCCTAAAATTGGGTCCACAGGACTCGCAGTAGATGTTTTGTTCATCATTGCCAGGGCCGAAAGGAAGGTTCGCCCCTGTGTGGGGAAACTGTTTGATTTTTTTCCAGACTGAATACTCGTCCGTTTGACCTGAAAGCCGTCGCGTTTTGTCCCAAATTCTACTGGGACCCTTCCCCAGGACTCTCAGCAGTAAATCCTTCCGGGAGAATTTTTCATAAATTTGGGGCAATCCAAGGCTGTCCTCTTTCCGGATTTTTGAAATCTGGCCCTGGTTTCTAGAATTTTTCCCGGAGCCCGTATTGCGTTGAAAAATTCCGAAAAAATTCACACGAGTACCTTCATATGTTGTTTGCATCCAGCTAAGGAGGCACGTCCAAAAGCAAAACTCAAGAAAAGGATATGAGGAGGAGAAGCCAGGACTTTTCGTTTTCGGAGAAACAAGTTTTCCAATTTTGTTTCCTCTAGGTCCGGGACCTATTCCTTGGATTTTTTTATCTGAAACTTTTACCAGATGTTCCTTATTGTTTCTACTGTGTTGTGGCCAAGGTTTCAGCCTAACATTGGGTCCACCGAACTCGCAGTAGATGTTTTGTTCATCATTGCCAGGGCCGAAAGGAAGGTTCGCCCCTGTGTGGGGAAACTGTTTGATTTTTTTCCGCACTGCATACTCGTCCGTTTGACCTGAAAGCCGTCGCGTTTTGTCCCAGATTCTACTGGGACCCTTCCACAGGACTTTCAGCAGTAAATCCTTCCGGGAGAATTTTTCATAAATTTGGGGCAATCCAAGGCTATCCTCTTTTCGGATTTTTGAAATCTGGCCCTGGTTTCTGCAATTTTTCCCGAAGCCCGTATTGCGTTGAAAAATTCCAAAAAAATTCACACGAGTACCTTCATATGTTGTTTGCATCCAGCTAAGGAGGCACGTCCAAAAGCAAAACTCAAGAAAAAGATATGAGGGGCAGAAGCCAGGACGTTTCGTTTTCGGAGAAACAAGTTTTCCAATTTTGTTTCCTCTCGGTCCGGGACCTATTCCTTGGATTTTTTTATCTGAAACTTTTAGCAGACGTTCCTTATTGTTTCTACTGTGTTGTGGCCAAGGTTTCAACCTAAAATTGGGTCCACAGGACTCGCAGTAGGTGTTTTGTTCATCATTGCCAGGGCCGAAAGGAAGGTTCGCCCCCGTGTGGGGAAACTGTTTGATTTTTTTCCAGACTGAATACTCGTCCGTTTGACCTGAAACCCGTCGCATTTTGTCCCAGATTCTACTGGGACCCTTCCACAGGACTTTCAGCAGAAAATCCTTCCGGGAGAATTTTCATAAATTTGGGGCAATCCAAGGCTATCCTCTTTCCAGATTTTTGAAATCTGGCCCTTGTTTCTGGAATTTTTCCCGGAGCCCGTATTGCGTTGAAAAATTCCGAAAAAATTCGCACGAGTACCTTCATATGTTGTTTGCATCCAGCTAAGGAGGCACGTCCAAAAGCAAAACTCAAGAAAAAGATATGAGGAGGAGAAGCCAGGACGTTTCGTTTTCGGAGAAACAAGTTTTCTAATTTTGTTTCCTCTCAGTCCGGGACCTATTCCTTGGATTTTTTTATCTGAAACTTTTACCAGACGTTCCTTATTGTTTCTACTGTGTTGTGGCCAAGGTATCAGCCTAAAATTGGGTCCACAGGACTCGCAGTAGATGTTTTGTTCATCATTGCCAAGGCCGAAAGGAAGGTTCGCCCCTGTGTGGGGAAACTGTTTGATTTTTTTCCAGACTGAATACTCGTCCGTTTGACCTGAAACCCATCGCGTTTTGTCCCAGATTCTACTGGGACCCTTCCACAGGACTTTCAGCGGAAAATCCTTCCGGGAGAATTTTTCATAAATTTGGGGCAATCCAAGGCTATCCTCTTTCTATATTTTTGAAATCTGGCCCTGCATTCTGGAATTTTTCCCGGAGCGCGTATTGCGTTGAAAAATTCCGAAAAAATTCACACGAGTACCTTCATACGTTGTTTGCATCCAGCTAAGGAGGCACGTCCAAAAGCAAAACTCAAGAAAAAGATATGAAGAGGAGAAGCCAGGACGTTTCGTTTTCGGAGAAAATGTTTTCCAATTTTCTTTCCTCTCGGTCCGGGACCTATTCCTTGGATTTTTTTATCTGAAACTTTTACCAGACGTTCCTTATATTTTCTACTGTGTTGTGGCCAAGGTTTCAGCCTAAAATTGGGTCCACAGGACTCGCAGTAGATGTTTTGTTCATCATTGCCAGGGCCGAAAGGAAGGTTCGCCCCTGTGTGGGGAAACTGTTTGATTTTTTTCCAGACTGAATACTCGTCCGTTTGACCTGAAACCGTCGCGTTTTTTCCCAGATTCTACTGGGACCCTTCCACAGGACTTTCAGCAGAAAATCCTTCCGGGAGAATTTTTCATAAATTTGGGGCAATCCAAGGCTATCCTCTTTCCAGATTTTTGAAATCTGGCCCTGGTTTCTGGAATTTTTCCCGAAGCCCGTATTGCGTTGAAAAAGTCCGAAAAAATTCACACGAGTACCTTCATATGTATTTTGCATCCAGCTAAGGAGGCACGTCCAAAAGCCAAACTCAAGAAAAAGATATGAGGAGGAGAAGCCAGGACGTTTCGTTTTCGGAAAAACAAGTTTTCCAATTTTGTTTCCTCTCGGTCCGGGACCTATTCCTTGGATTTTTTTATCTGAAACTTTTACCAGACGTTCCTTATTGTTTCGACTGTGTTGTGGCCAAGGTTTCAGCCTAAAATTGGGTCCACAGGACTCGCAGTAGGTGTTTATTTCATCCTTGCCAAGGCCGAAAGGAAGGTTCGCCCCTGTGTGGGGAAACTGTTTGATTTTTTTCCAGACTGAATACTCGTCCGTTTGACCTGAAACCCGTCGCGTTTTGTCCCAGATTCTACTGGGACCCTTCCACGGGACTTTCAGCAGAAAATCCTTCCGGGAGAATTTTTCATAAATTTGGGGCAATCCAAGGCTATCCTCTTTCCAGGTTTTTGAAATCTGGCCCTGGTTTCTGCAATTTTTCCCAGAGCTAGTATGGGGTTGAAAAATTCTGAAAAAATTCACACGAGCACCTTCATATGTTGTTTGCATCCAGCTAAGGAGGCACGTCCAAAAGCAAAACTCAAGAAAAAGATATGAGGAGGAGAAGCCACGTTTCGTTTTCGGAGAAACAAGTTTTCTAATTTTGTTTCCTCTCGGTCCGGGACCTATTCCGGGGATTTTTTATCTGAAACTTTTACCAGACGTTCCTTATTGTTTCTACTGTGTTGTGGCCAAGGTTTCAGCCTAAAATTGGGTCCACAGGACTCGTAGTAGATGTTTTGTTCATCATTGCCAGGGCCGAAAGGAAGGTTCGCCCCTGTGTGGGGAAACTGTTTGATTTTTTTCTAGTTTGAATACTCGTCCGTTTGACCTGAAACCCGTCGCGTTTTGTCCCAGATTCTACTGGGACCCTTCCACAGGACTTTCAGCAGAAAATCCTTCCGGGAGAATTTTTCATAAATTTGGGGCAATCCAAGGCTATCCTCTTTCCAGATTTTTGAAATCTGGCCCGGGTTTCTGGAATTTTTCCCGGAGCCCGTATTGCCTTGAAAAATTCCGAAAAAATTCACACGAGTACCTTCATATGTTGTTTGCGTCCAGCTAAGGAGGCACGTCCAAAAGCAAAACTCAAGAAAAAGATATGAGGAGGAGAAGCCAGGACGTTTCGTTTTCGGAGAAACAAGTTTTCCAATTTTGTTTCCTCTCAGTCCGGGACCTATTCCGGGGATTTTTTTATCTGAAACTTTTACCAGACGTTCCTTATTGTTTCTACTGTGTTGTGGCCAAGGTTTCAGGCTAAAATTGTGTCCACAGGACTCGCAGTAGATGTTTTGTTCATCATTGCCAAGCTCGAAAGGAAGGTACGCCCCTGTGTGGGGAAACTGTTTTATTTTTTACCAGACTGAATACTCGTTCGTTTGACCTGAAACCCGTCGCGTTTTGTCCCAGATTCTACTGGGACCCTTCCACAGTACTTTCAGCAGAAAATTCTTCCGGGAGAATTTTTCATAAATTTGGGGCAATCCAAGGCTATCCTCTTTCAAGATTTTTGAAATCTGGCCCTGGTTTCTGGAATTTTTCGCGGAGCCCGTATTGCGTTGAAAAATTCCGAAAAAATTCAAACGAGTACCTTCATATGTTGTTTGCATCCAGCTAAGGAGGCACGTCCAAAAGCCAAACTCAAGAAAAAGATATGAGGAGGAGAAGCCAGGACGTTTCGTTTTCGGAAAAACAAGTTTTCCAATTTTGTTTCCTCTCGGTCCGGGACCTATTCCTTGGATTTTTTTATCTGAAACTTTTACCAGACGTTCCTTATTGTTTCTACTGTGTTGTGGCCAAGGTTTCAGCCTAAAATTGGGTCCACAGGACTCGCAGTAGGTGTTTTGTTCATCATTGCCAGGGCCGAAAGGAAGGTTCGCCCCTGTGTGGGGAAACTGTTTGATTTTTTTCCAGACTGAATACTTGTCCGTTTGACCTGAAACCCGTCGCGTTTTGTCCCAGATTCTACCGGGACCCTTCCACAGGACTTTCAGCAGAAAATCCTTCCGGGAGAATTTTTCAAAAATTTGGGGCAATCCAAGGCTATCCTCTTTCCAGATTTTTGAAATCTGGCCCTGGTTTCTGGAATTTTTCCCGGAGCCCGTATTGCGTTGAAAAATTCCGAAAAAATTCACACGAGTACCTTCATATGTTGTTTGCATCCAGCTAAGGAGGCACGTCCAAAAGTAAAACTCAAGAAAAAGATATGAGGAGGAGAAGCCAGGACGTTTCATTTTCGGAGAAACAAGTTTTCCAATTTTGTTTCCTCTCGGTCCGGGACCTATTCCTTGGATTTTTTTATCTGAAACTTTTACCAGACGTTCCCTATTGTTTCTACTGTGTTGTGGCCAATGTTTCAGCCTAAAACTGGGTCCACAGGACTCGCAGTAGGTGTTTTGTTCATCATTGCCAGGGCCGAAAGGAAGGTTCGCCCCCGTGTGGGGAAACTGTTTGATTTTTTTCCAGACTGAATACTCGTCCGTTTGACCTGAAACCCGTCGCGTTTTGTCCCAGATTCTACCAGGACCCTTCCACAGGAATTTCAGCAGAAAATCCTTCCGGGAGAATTTTTCATAAATTTGGGGCAATCCAAGGGTATCCTCTTTCCGGTTTTTTTAAATCTGGCCCTGGTTTCTGGAATTTTTCCCGGAGCCCGTATTGCGTTGAAAAATTCCGAAAAAATTCACACGAGTACCTTCATATGTTGTTTGCATCCAGCTAAGGAGGCACGTCCAAAAGCAAAACTCAAGAAAAAGATATGAGGAGGAGAAGCCAGGACGTTTCGTTTTCGGAGAAACAAGTTTTCCAATTTTGTTTCCTCTCGATCCGGGACCTATTCCTTGGATTTTTTTATCTGAAACTTTTACCAGACGTTCCTTATTGTTTCGATTGTGTTGTGGCCAAGGTTTCAGCCTAAAATTGGGTCCACAGGACTCGCAGTAGGTGTTTTGTTCACCATTGCCAGGGCCGAAAGGAAGGTTCGCCCCCGTGTGGGGAAACTGTTTGATTTTTTTCCATACTGAATACTCGTCCGTTTGACCTGAAACCCGTCGCGTTTTGTCCCAGATTCTACTGGGACCCTTCCACAGGACTTTCAGCAGAAAATCCTTCCGGGAGAATTTTTCATAAATTTGGGGAAATCCAAGGCTATCCTCTTTCCAGATTTTTGAAATCTAGCCCTGGTTTCTGGAATTTTTCCCGGAGCCCGTATTGCGTTGAAAAATTCTGTAAAAATTCACACGAGTACCTTCATATGTTGTTTGCATCCAGCTAAGGAGGCACGTCCAGAAGCAAAACTCAAGAAAAAGATATGAGGAGGAGAAGCCAGGACGTTTCATTTTTGGAGAAAAAAGTTTTCCAATTTTGTTTCCTCTCGGTCCGGGACCTATTCCTCTGATTTTTTTATCTGAAACTTTTACCAGACGTTCCCTATTGTTTCTACTGTGTTGTGGCCAAGGTTTCAGCCTAAAACTGGATCCACAGGACTCGCAGTAGGTGTTTTGTTCATCATTGCCAGGGCCGAAAGGAAGGTTCGCCCCCGTGTGGGGAAACTGTTTGATTTTTTTCCAGACTGAATACTCGTCCGTTTGACCTGAAACCCGTCGCGTTTTGTCCCAGATTCTACTAGAACCCTTCCACAGGACTTTCAGCAGAAAATCCTTCCGGGAGAATTTTTCATAAATTGGGGGAAAACCAAGGCTATCCTCTTTCCAGATTTTTGAAATCTGGCCCTGGTTTCTGGAATATTTCCCGGAGCCCGTATTGCGTTGAAAAATTCTGAAAAAATTCACACGGGTACCTTCATATGTTGTTTGCATCCAGCTAAGGAGGCACGTCCAAAAGCAAAACTCAAGAAAAAGATATTGGGAGGAGAAGCCAGGACGTTTCGTTTTCGGAGAAACAAGTTTTCCAATTTTGTTTCCTCTCGGTCCGGGACCTATTCCTCTGAATTTTTTATCTGAAACTTTTACCAGACGTTCCCTATTGTTTCTACGGTGTTGTGGCCAAGGTTTCAGCCTAAAATTGGGTCCACAGGACTCGCAGTAGGTGTTTTGTTCATCATTGCCAGGGCCGAAAGGAAGGTTCGCACCCGTGTGGGGAAACTGTTTGATTTTTTTCCAGACAGAATACTCGTCCGTTTGACCTGAAACCCGTCGCGTTTTGTCCCAGATTCTACTCGGACCCTTCCACAGGACTTTCAGCAGAAAATCCTTCCGGGAGAATTTTTCATAAATTTGGGGAAATCCAAGGCTATCCTCTTTCCAGATTTTTGAAATCTGGCCCTGGTTTCTGGAATTTTTCCCGGAGCCTGTATTGCGTTGAAAAATTCCGAAAAAATTCACACGAGTACCTTCATATGTTGTTTGCATCCAGCTAAGGAGGCACGTCCAAAAGCAAAACTCAAGAAAAAGATATGAGGAGGAGAAGCCAGGACGTTTCATTTTCGGAGAAACAAGTTTTCCAATTTTGTTTCCTCTCGGTCCGGGACCTATTCCTCTGATTTTTTTATCTGAAACTTTTACCAGACGTTCCCTATTGTTTCTACTTTGTTGTGGCCAAGGTTTCAGCCTAAAACTGGGTCCACAGGACTCGCAGTAGGTGTTTTGTTCATCATTGCTAGGGCCGAAAGGAAGGTTCGCCCCCGTGTGGGGAAACTGTTTGATTTTTTTCCAGACTGAATACTCGTCCGTTTGACCTGAAACCCGTCGCGTTTTGTCCCAGATTCTACCGGGACCCTTCCACAGGAATTTCAGCAGAAAATCCTTCCGGGAGAATTTTTCATAAATTTGGGGTAATCCAAGGCTATCCTCTTTCCAGATTTTTGAAATGTGGCCCTGGTTTCTGGAATTTTTCCCGGAGCCCGTATTGCGTTGAAAAATTCCGAAAAAATTCACACGAGTACCTTCATATGTTGTTTGCATCCAGCTATGGAGGCACGTCCAAAAGCAAAACTCAAGAAAAAGATATGAGGAGGAGAAGCCAGGACGTTTCGTTTTCGGAGAAACAAGTTTTCCAATTTTGTTTCCTCTCGGTCCGGGACCTATTCCTTGGATTTTTTTATCTGAAACTTTTACCAAACGTTCCTTATTGTTTCTACTATGCTGTGGCCAAGGTTTCCGCCTAAAATTGGGTCCACAGGACTCGCAGTAGGTGTTTTGTTCATCATTGCCAGGGCCAAAAGGAAGCTTCGCCCCCGTGTGGGGAAACTGTTTGATTTTTTTCCAGACTGAATACTCGTCCGTTTGACCTGAAACCCGTCGCGTTTTGTCCCAGATTCTACCGGGACCCTTCCACAGGACTTTCAGCAGAAAATCCTTCCGGGAGAATTTTTCATAAATTTGGGGCAATCCAAGGCTATCCTCTTTCCAGATTTTTGAAATCTGGCCCTGGTTTCTGGAATTTTTCCCGGAGCCCGTATTGCGTTGAAAAATTCCGAAAAAATTCACACGAGTACCTTCATATGTTGTTTGCATCCAGCCAAGGAGGCACGTCCAAAAGCAAAACTCAAGAAAAAGATATGAGGAGAAGAAGCCAGGACGTTTCGTTTTCGGAGAAACAAGTTTTCCAATTTTGTTTCCTCTCGGTCCGGGACCTATTCCTTGGATTTTTTTATCTGAAACTTTTACCAGACGTTCCTTATTGTTTCTACTGTGTTGTGGCCAAGGTTTCAGCCTAAAATTGGGTCCACAGGACTCGCAGTAGATGTTTTGTTCATCATTGCCAGGGCCGAAAGGAAGGTTTGCCCCCGTGTGGGGAAACTATTTGATTTTTTTCCAGACTGAATACTCGTCCGTTTGACCTGAAACCCGTCGCGTTTTGTCCTAGATTCTACCGGGACCCCTCCACAGGACTTTCAGCAGAAAATCCTTCCGGGAGAATTTTTCATAAATTTGGGGCAATCCAAGGCTATCCTCTTTCCAGATTTTTGAAATCTGGCCCTGGTTTCTGGAATTTTTCCCGGAGCCCGTATTGCGTTGAAAAATTCCGAAAAAATTGACACGAGTACCTTCATATGTTGTCTGCATCCAGCTAAGGAGGCACGTCCAAAAGCAAAACTCAAGAAAAAGATATGAGGAGGAGAAGCCAGGACGTTTCGTTTTCGGAGAAACAAGTTTTCCAATTTTGTTTCCTCTCGGTCCGGGACCTATTCCTTGGATTTTTTTATCTGAAACTTTTACCAGACGTTCCTTATTGTTTCTACTGTGTTGTGGCCAAGGTTTCAGCCTAAAATTGGGTCCACAGGACTCGCAGTAGGTGTTTTGTTCATCATTGCCAGGGCCGAAAGGAAGGTTCGCCCCCGTGTGGGGAAACTGTTTGATTTTTTTCCAGACTGAATACTCGTCCGTTTGACCTGAAACCCGTCGCGTTTTGTCCCAGATTCTACCGGGACCCTTCCACAGGACTTTCAGCAGAAAATCCTTCCGGGAGAATTTTTCATAAATTTGGGGCAATCCAAGGCTATCCTCTTTCCAGATTTTTGAAATCTGGCCCTGGTTTCTGGAATTTTTCCCGGAGCCCATATTGCGTTGAAAAATTCCAAAAAAATTCACACGAGTACCTTCATATGTTGTTTGCATCCAGCTAAGGAGGCACGTCCAAAAGCAAAACTCAAGAAAAAGATATGAGGAGGAGAAGCCAGGACGTGTCGTTTTCGGAGAAACAAGTTTTCCAGTTTTGTTTCCTCTCGGTCCGGGACCTATTCCTTTGATTTTTTTATCTGAAACTTTTACCAGACGTTCCTTATTATTTCTACTGTGTTGTGGCCAAGGTTTCAGCCTAAAATTGGGTCCACAGGACTCGCAGTAGGTGTTTTGTTCATCATTGCCAGGGCCGAAAGGAAGGTTCGCCCCCGTGTGGGGAAACTGTTTGATTTTTTTCCAGACTGAATACTCGTCCGTTTGACCTGAAACCCGTTGCGTTTTGTCCCAGATTCTACCGGGACCCTTCCACAGGACTTTCAGCAGAAAATCCTGCCGGGAGAATTTTTCATAAATTTGGGGCAATCCAAGGCTATCCTCTTTCCAGATTTTTGAATTCTGGCCCTGGTTTCTGGAATTCTTCCTGGAGCCCGTATTGCGTTGAAAAACAACGAAAAAATTCACACCAGTACCTTCATATGTTGTCTGCATCCAGCTAAGGAGGCACGTCCAAAAGCAAAACTCAAGAAAAAGATATGAGGAGGAGAAGCCAGGCGTTTCGTTTTCGGAGAAAAAGGCTTTCCAATTTTGTTTCCTCTCGGTCCGGGACCTATTCCTTGGATTTTTTTATCTGAAACTTTTACCAGACGTTCCTTATTGTTTCTACTGTGTTGTGGCCAAGGTTTCAGCCTAAAATTGGGTCCACAGGACTCGCAGTAGGTGTTTTGTTCATCATTGCCAGGGCCGAAAGGAAGGTTCGCCCTCGTGTGGGGAAACTGTTTGATTTTTTTCCAGACTGAATACTCGTCCGTTTGACCTGAAACCCGTCGCGTTTTGTCCCAAATTCTACTGGGACCCTTCCACAGGACTTTCAGCAGAAAATCCTTCCGGGAGGATTTTTCATAAATTTGGGGCAATCCAAGGCTATCCTCTTTCCAGATTTTTGAGATCTGGCCCTGGTTTCTGGAATTTTTCCCGGAGCCCGTATTGCGTTGAAAATTTCCGAAAAAATTCACACGAGTACCTTCATATGTTGTCTGCATCCAGCTAAGGAGGCACGTCCAAAAGCAAAACTCAAGAAAAAGATATGAGGAGGAGAAGCTAGGACGTTTCGTTTTCGGAGAAACAAGTTTTCCAATTTTGTTTCCTCTCGGTCCGGGACCTATTCCTTGGATTTTTTTATCTGAAACTTTTACCAGACGTTCCTTATTGTTTCTACTGTGTTGTGGCCAACGTTTCAGCCTAAAATTGGGTCCACAGGACTCGCAGTAGGTGTTTTGTTCATCATTGCCAGGGCCGAAAGGAAGGTTCGCCCCCGTGTGGGGAAACTGTTTGATTTTTTTCCAGACTGAATACTCGTCCGTTTGGCCTGAAACCCGTCGCGTTTTGTCCCAGATTCTACCGGGACCCTTCCACAGGACTTTCAGCAGAAAATCCTTCCGGGAGAATTTTTCATAAATTTGGGGCAATCCAAGGCTATCCTCTTTCCAGATTTTTGAAATTTGGCCCTGGTTTCCGGAATTTTTCCCGGAGCCCGTATTGCGTTGAAAAATTCTGAAAAAATTCACACGAGTACCTTCATATGTTGTTTGCATCCAGCTAAGGAGGCACGTCCAAAAGCAAAACTCAAGAAAAAGATATGAGGAGGAGAAGCCAGGACGTTTCGTTTCCGGAGAAACAAGTTTTCCAATTTTGTTTCCTCTCGGTCCGGGACCTATTCCTTGGATTTTTTTGTCTGAAATTTTTACCAGACGTTCCTTATTGTTTCTACTGTGTTGTGGCCAAGGTTTCAGCCTAAAATTGGGTCCACAGGACTCGCAGTAGATGTTTTGTTCATCATTGCCAGGGCCGAAAGGGAGGTTCGCCCCTGTGTGGGGAAACTGTTTGATTTTTTTCCAGACTGAATACTCGTCCGTTTGACCTGAAACCCGTCGCGTTTTGTCCCAGATTCTACTGGGACCCTTCCACAGGACTTTCAGCAGAAAATCCTTCCGGGAGAATTTTTCATAAATTTGGGGCAATCCAAGGCTATCCTCTTTCCAGATTTTTGAGATCTGGCCCTGGTTTCCGGAATTTTTCCCAGAGCCCGTATTGCGTTGAAAAATTCCGAAAAAATTCACACGAGTACCTTCATATGTTGTTTGCATCCAGCTAAGGAGGCACGTCCAAAAGCAAAACTCAAGAAAAAGATATGAGGAGGAGAAGCCAGGACGTTTCGTTTCCGGAGAAACAAGTTTTCCAATTTTGTTTCCTCTCGGTCCGGGACCTATTCCTTGGATTTTTTTGTCTGAAATTTTTACCAGACGTTCCTTATTGTTTCTACTGTGTTGTGGCCAAGGTTTCAGCCTAAAATTGGGTCCACAGGACTCGCAGTAGATGTTTTGTTCATCATTGCCAGGGCCGAAAGGGAGGTTCGCCCCTGTGTGGGGAAACTGTTTGATTTTTTTCCAGACTGAATACTCGTCCGTTTGACCTGAAACCCGTCGCGTTTTGTCCCAGATTCTACTGGGACCCTTCCACAGGACTTTCAGCAGAAAATCCTTCCGGGAGAATTTTTCATAAATTTGGGGCAATCCAAGGCTATCCTCTTTCCAGATTTTTGAGATCTGGCCCTGGTTTCCAGAATTTTTCCCGGAGCCCGTATTGCGTTGAAAAATTCCGAAAAAATTCACACGAGTACCTTCATATGTTGTTGCATCCAGCTAAGGAGGCACGTCCAAAAGCAAAACTCAAGAAAAAGATATGAGGAGGAGAAGCCAGGACGTTTCGTTTCCGGAGAAACAAGTTTTCCAATTTTGTTTCCTCTCGGTCCGGGACCTATTCCTTGGATTTTTTTGTCTGAAATTTTTACCAGACGTTCCTTATTGTTTCTACTGTGTTGTGCCCAAGGTTTCAGCCTAAAATTGGGTCCACAGGACTCGCAGTAGATGTTTTGTTCATCATTGCCAGGGCCGAAAGGGAGGTTCGCCCCTGTGTGGGGAACATGTTTGATTTTTCTCCAGACTGAATACTCGTCCGTTTGACCTGAAACCCGTCGCGTTTTGTCCCAGATTCTACTGGGACCCTTCCACAGGACTTTCAGCAGAAAATCCTTCCGGGAGAATTTTTCATAAATTTGGGGCAATCCAAGGCTATCCTCTTTCTAGATTTTTGAGATCTGGCCCTGGTTTCCGGAATTTTTCCCGGAGCCTGTATTGCGTTGAAAAATTCCGAAAAAATTCACACGAGTACCTTCATATGTTGTTTGCATCCAGCTAAGGAGGCACGTCCAAAAGCAAAACTCAAGAAAAAGATATGAGGAGGAGAAGCTAGGACGTTTCGTTTCCGGAGAAACAAGTTTTCCAATTTTGTTTCCTCTCGGTCCGGGACCTATTCCTTGGATTTTTTTATCTGAAATTTTTACCAGACGTTCCTTATTGTTTCTACTGTTTTGTGGCCAAGGTTTCAGCCTAAAATTGGGTCCACAGGACTCGCAGTAGATGTTTTGTTCATCATTGCCAGGGCCGAAAGGGAGGTTCGCCCCTGTGTGGGGAAACTGTTTGATTTTTTTCCAGACTGAATACTCGTCCGTTTGACCTGAAACCCGTCGCGTTTTGTCCCAGATTCTACTGGGACCCTTCCACAGGACTTTCAGCAGAAAATCCTTCCGGGAGAATTTTTCATAAATTTGGGGCAATCCAAGGCTATCCTCTTTCCAGATTTTTGAGATCTGGCCCTGGTTTCCGGAATTTTTCCCGGAGCCCGTATTGCGTTGAAAAATTCCGAAAAAATTCACACGAGTACCTTCATATGTTGTTTGCATCCAGCTAAGGAGGCACGTCCAAAAGCAAAACTCAAGAAAAAAGATATGAGGAGGAGAAGCCAGGACGTTTCGTTTCCGGAGAAACAAGTTTTCCAATTTTGTTTCCTCTCGGTCTGGGACCTATTCCTTGGATTTTTTTGTCTGAAATTTTTACCAGACATTCCTTATTATTTCTACTGTGCTGTGCCCAAGGTTTCATCCTAAAATTGGGTCCGCAGGACTCGCAGTAGATGTTTTGTTCATCATTGCCAGGGCCGAAAGGGAGGTTCGCCCCTGTGTGGGGAAACTGTTTGATTTTTTTCCAGACTGAATACTCGTCCGTTTGACCTGAAACCCGTCGCGTTTTGTCCCAGATTCTACTGGGACCCTTCCACACGACTTTCAGCAGAAAATCCTTCCGGGAGAATTTTTCATAAATTTGGGGCAATCCAAGGCTATCCTCTTTCCAGATTTTTGAGATCTGGCCCTGGTTTCCGGAATTTTTCCCGGAGCCCGTATTGCGTTGAAAAATTCCGAAAAAATTCACACGAGTACCTTCATATGTTGTTTGCATCCAGCTAAGGAGGCACGTCCAAAAGCAAAACTCAAGAAAAAG
>JAAFYQ010000087.1:0-27563 GCA_013389735.1 Phaseolus lunatus | reverse complement strand
CCAGCATATAGGACCAATCCCAAAGAGGCCAAAGAAATTCAACAACAAGTTGAGGGTTTAATTGCTAAGGGATGGGTACATGATAGCATGAGCCCATGTGCTATCCTGTCATCCTTGTTCCTAAAAAAGGATGGGTCATGGAGGGGATGTGTAGGATTGTAGAGAAATAAACATATAACCATCAAATATAGGCATCCCATTCCTAGGTTAGACGACTTGTTAGATGAATTGTATGGGTCTAAAATATTTACTAAAATTGATCTAAAAAATGGTTATAACCAAATCCGGATTAAACCGGGGGATGAATGGAAAACCACTTTTAAGACCAAATTTGGTTTATATGAGTGGTTGGTCATGCCTTTTGGCTTGACTAATGCTCCTAGTACCTTCATGCGACTCATGCATCATGTCTTAAGAGCATTCATTGGCAAGTTTGTTGTAGTTTACTTTGATGATATTCTCATATATAGCTTGTCTTTAGAACAACATGAGCAGCATGTTAGGGAAGTTCTTGAAACCCTTAGGAAGGAGAAGTTATATGCTAACCAAGCTAAATGTTTCTTTGCATTAGATCATATAGACTTCCTATGGTTTGTTGTAAGTTATAAAGGGGTGCATGTTGATCAAACAAAGGTTGCAGCAATTCAACATTGGCCAACACCCACCAATGTTAATGAAGTACGAAGCTTTCATGGACTTGCTAGTTTTTATAGGCGGTTTGTGAAAGACTTCAGTATTATTGCCGCACCTCTCAATGCTATAGTAAAGAAGGATGTGGTCTTTAAGTGGGGACAAGAGCAAGAAAAAGCTTTTGTGGCTTTGAAAGAAAAATTGACTAAGGCCCTCATCTTATCCCTTCCTAACTTTGCTAAAACATTTGAGATAGAGTGTGATGCCTCTAATATAGGCATTGGGGCTGTCCTCCTTCAAGAGGGCCACCCCATAACTTATTTTAGTGAGAAACTTAAAGGGAGTCATATCAATTACTCCACTTATGATGAAGAACATTATGCTCTTGTTTGAGCTTTGCAAAATTGGCAACATTATCTTTTTCCTAAGGAATTTGTGATCCACAGTGATCATGTCCCTAAAATATTTGAAAGACCAAAGCAAGCTTAATAAGAGACATGCTAAGTGGGTGGATTTTATTGAACAATTTCCTTATGTGATCAAACATAAACAAGGTAAAATTAATGTGGTTGCTGATGCTCTTTCAAGAAGACATACCTTGTTAAATGTTTTGGATGTTCAATATTTAGGTTTTGATCACATAAAGGAACTATATCATGATGACTTAGATTTCTCATTTATCTATCAAGAGTGTTCCAAAGGAGGACACAAAGACTTTTTCTTATATAATGGTTTTCTTTTTAAAGGAAAAAGACTTTGTGTTCCCCATGGTTCTATAAGCCAATCTCTTGTTAGAGAGGCTCATGAGGGCGGGCTTATGGGACATTTTGGGGTTGCTAAGACTTTAGAAACATTGCATAAACATTTCTTTTGGCCTCACATGCGAAAATCCGTACATAGCTTCTGTGGTAAATGTATAACATGTAGGAAGGCTAAATCTAATGTCCATCCCCATAGTTTATATACCCCTCTTCCTATCCCATCAATGCCTTAGGTAGATATTTCAATGGATTTTATCTTAGGTCTTCCCAAGATATCGACGGGTAAGGATTCTATCTTTGTGGTAGTGGACCGCTTTGCTAAGATGGCTCATTTTATTCCTTGCCACAAAGTAGATGACGCTTGTTATATTGCAAATCTCTTCTTTAAGGAAGTTGTTCGTTTGCATGGGCTTCCTAGAAGTATTGTATCCAACAGGGATTCAAAGTTTTTAAGCCACTTTTGGAGGACCTTGTGGGGAAAACTTGGCACAAAACTTTTGTTTTCTACTACTTGCCACCCCCCAAACTGATGGTCAAACAGAGGTGGTCAATAGAACTTTGGGTCAAATGTTAAGATGCTTTATTTCCGGGAACCCAAGGGTATGAGAGAATTTACTACCTCATATTGAGTTTGCTTATAATAAAGTAGTAAATTCTACAACTGCCCATTCTCCTTTTGAGGTTGTTTATGGGTTTAACCCCTTAACACCTCTAGATCTTCTTCCAATTCTTGTACTTGATGAGATTTTATGCAAGGATGGTTTTGAAAAAGCTTCTTTTATTAAAGACTTGCATAATCACATCAAGTTACAAATTGAGAAGAAAGTTGGCAAATATACTAAAAATGCCAACAAGAGGCAAGGCATTAATCTTTGAACCTGACGATTGGGTTTGGCTACAATTGAGGAAGGATAGATTCCCTACTCAAAGGAAGTCAAAACTTATGCCTTGTGGTAATGGTTATTTTTAGGTCATCAAGAGGATTAATGATAATGCCTATGAGTTAGATATGCCTGATACATTTCTTGATAGTAATTCTTTTAATATCAGTGATCTAACTCCCTTTTCTGCAGGTTTTCCAAATTCATGGACGAATTCTCTCCAACCCGGGGAGCATGATGAAGACCAAGTAGAGGAGGCGTCTGAGGCCCAACTCCAAGAAGCCCAAGCCCAACCAATTAGCTCAACATCCTTCATGCCTCAAAGGATGAGTAGGAGCAAAGCTAAAGCTTTGGGAGAAGAGCATCAATGGATGTTTTATTTTTTGTAATTTCTTTTGTGTAGTTTTTTAGTAGAACATTAAAGGAAGGTGTAGATATTAAAATAAGGGGTGTTAATGTACAAAGATAAGTCACACCTTCCATGTGACATAGAAAGAGGGTGTAGGTGTAGATTTAGGGGGTGCCAATGTGAGAAACCAAGTCACACCTTCTATATGAGATGTGTTTTGGCTCCAAATTCAAATGCTTCTCATTTATATTTTCCCACTTTAATTTCAGCTCTCTCACACTATAAATAGAGGTTCTATGCTCATGTAAAATAATATTGAAATTAGAAGAAAAGTTACTATACTCAAATTGTGAGTGAATTTTGTGAGACTTGTTCTCCTCTTCCTTGTCTCATCTTGTGATGCTTTGGGAGCTCTTAAGTGGTGGCATTCCAACACTTATCTTGGATCATTCATCTCCAAGTGGCGTGTCCATTCCCATCCATGACTACTACCACATAAGTTTCATCTTCTTTCATCTTCCATAGTTATCTCAATCGGTTGTTCTTCTTTGTTTTCAATTCTAACCGGTTCAATTGTCTTTCATTTGTGTTTCCATTTTCTTTTTCCATTCTATTTTTTTGTTTAAATTCCGCGCCTATTCTGTTTTGAGTTCAACACCTTGTTCTTCATTCATTCATCACCACTAATTTTGTTTTAACCTTGGACCTTTGGAAATGAACCTTCACATCCACTTAACACTTGTTAAGTTAATGTCCAGTGGGGATTTTCCTTAGGTGACTCACTCTAAATTGCTAAGAATCTTGATCCTAATTCTAAGAAAGTGTCACAAAGCTAATGAATCTAAAATCAACTCACATCAACAAGGCACACACAAGGCGTCACATAAGCTTCCAACATGGCACCTTCCTTCTCCACAAGGTGACTTTTCCTCTTCTTCTTAGAGCATACAAAGTGGCTGCTTCCTTGTTTTATCATTTCCCTTGTGCCACATGTCAAATTGTTAATGAAAAGCTTTTGGAGACATGAATTGTCACATGGCAATACACCAATGGAGGGTTTTTGAGGTGCCACAGGTCATTCCACTAATGGAGAGTTTTTTAGAGTTGTAATAGTCACTTTAGGAGACTTATAGCTCTATGAATAGAGAGCTTCTCTTGTGTAATTCTTAGACTTGAATTGTTTAATGAACTTTTGCCTGTTTTGTTTCATAATTTATCTCAAGTCTCTATTTTCTCTTCCTCTCACTCTTACAACACCCATTGATCCAAACCCATTTTTGAGCATTTTTTATTCTATCTTCTGTTGCCATGTCATCTCCATTCAACAAAATCATTCCAACCTGAAAAACTTTAGAAGAAGCCAAGGAGAACTCCATCAACTTCTCTAGGGCTACTATAAATCTACATGCAATAATGCATTTCAAACTTTATGTGTCCAAGCCTCAATAAACATTAGAGAAAAATTCCTCAACAAAAAGAAGCATCAAACAAATTTAATATTTTAGATGCAATAATCACATGGCCACATATAAGAGCATCTTTAGAGATATTTACAAAGCAATGATTTTTGTGACAAAGACAAAAAAAGGCTAAGTGTTTAAACCAACAAAGCATATATCAAGGTACAGTTGCATCTAATAGACATTGAAGGAAAAATGCAGATCATGCAAGTGCAAGTACTTCGTTTTACAAATGATAAAGCATTTTGCAAACTTTACATTCCATCTAGTTAGTCTTAATGAACATCGGACGATCAATGCAAACATATCTTAAAGATAACGTGATGCAACCCAAGGTGATGGATTGTAGAAGTTGAATGCAGTGGCTGCAGAAGGGAGAAGAGTTTGCATTGAGAATAAATGGTTTTGGTGAAGAATTGGAGTAGTTTTTGTGCTTGGAAGTAGAAAGTGGTTTGCCCAACTTTCTAGGGATTACTAGGCCTTGGAGGCTCTCCAGCAAAAGGAGATTTGGGAAAGAATGAATTTCAAATTCAGAGTCCTTCACTCTCATACTTAATTTAATATCTATGTCAAAATAGTCTTCAACTATCTCGCCAAGTCCTTAAAAAACCCATGGGTCCAAACCTCACCTTATAAACCGATTTTATAAGATTGAGATCAAAATCAAGATTTTTTTTCTAAATTAATTTATGTAAACATTTAAAACGAAATAAAAAGTTATATAAAACAATTTCTATTAAAAAAATATGGAAAAAAAAGTTTTAAATTATAAAAAAGATCATTTAAATTTTTTCTTCTTAATTTTATCTCACAACAAAATTTATACAAAAAAAAAATTGTACAAACATGTCCAGATTATTTAACTAAGATCAACCATACTTGTTATTCTATCTAAATTCTTCACGTAATCAAATTTTTTACACACACAAGATAAAATAACAAAATTTAAACTTACTCGGTATATAACCAAGTGTTTGTTGAGCTTATCAGGCCACCCGCTAATGGACCCATAATAAATAGTCTCGCTATGGAGATCCCACATCGACTTTAAATTAGGATATTTCATAGTTTATAATTGGGTGCAAACCTAACCAGATTAGCCGGTTTATGACGTGGAGGTAGGCTTAGAGCCCCATACTTAATTCAATATCTATATCAATATACTCTTCCACTCTCTCCCCAAGTCCTTACAAAACCCATGGGTCCAAACCTCACCCTATAAACCGGTTTTATAAGATTGAGATGTCCAATCAATTTTTTTTGTCTAAATTAATTTATGTATACATTCAAAATGAAATAAAAAATCATAATAGAATTTCTATAAAACAAATATGCAAAAAATAGTTTTAAATTACAAAAAAAGATCATTTCATTTTTTTCTTCTTAATTTTATCTCTCAACAGTATTTAGAAAAAAAAAATTGTACAAACATGTCCACAATATTTAACTCAGATCAACCATAATTCTTATTCTATTTAACTTCTTTACGTAATCAAATTTGATACAGACACAAGTTAAAATAATAAAAATTAAACTTACTCGGTATATAATTGAGTGTTTGTTGAGCTTATCAGACCACGTGCTATTGGACCCATAATATATAGTCTTCCTATAAGATCCCACATCGACAACAAATTAGAAGATTTCATAGTTTATAAGTAGGGGCAAACCTAGCCTTATTAGCCAGTTTATGAGGTCGAGGTAGGTTTAAAGCCCCATACTTAATTTAATATCTATATCAAAATAGTCTTCCTCTCTCTCGCAAGGTCCTTACAAAACTCATGGGTCCAAACCTCACCTTATAAATCGGTTTTATAAGCTTGAGATCAAAAATCATATTTTTTTTCTCTAAATTATATTATATATACATTCAAAACGAAATAAAAATTCATACATTAGAATTTCTATAAAAAAATATGTATAAAATAGTTTTAAATAACAAAAAAAGATCATTTCATTTTTTTCTTCTTAATTTTATATCTCAATAGTACTTAGAAAAAAAAATTGTACAAACATGTCCACAATATTTAACTAAGATCAACCATACTTGTTATTCTATTTAACTTCTTTACGTAATCAAATTTGTTGCAGACACAACTTAATAATAAAAATTAAACTTACTCGGGATATAACTGAGTATTTCTTGACCTTATCAGGCCTCCTGCTATTGGACCTATACTATATAGTCTTGCTATAAGATCCCACATCGACTATAAATTAGGAGATTTCATAGTTTATAAGTGGGTGCAAACCTAGCCTTATTACCCGGTTTATGAGGTTGAGGTAAGCTCAGAGCCCCATACTTAATTTAATATCTATACCAAATTAGTCTTCCTCTCTCTCACAAGGTCCTTACAAAACCCATTGGTTCAAACCTCACCTTATAAACCGGTTTTATAAGATTGAGATCAACAATCATCTTTTTTTTTTTTTTATAAATTAATTTCTCTATACATTCAAAACAAAATAAAAGGTCATATAATAGAATTTCTATAAAAAAAATGCAAAAAATTAGTTTAAAATTTTAAAAAAAATCATTTCATTTTTTTTTACTTAATTTTATCTCTCAACAGTATTTATACAAAAAAAAAAATTGTACAAACATGTCCAGATTATTTAACTAAGATCAACCATATTTGTTATTTTATCTAAATTCTTTACGTATTCAAATTTGTTATACACACAAGATAAAATAATAAAAATTCAACTTACTCAGTACATAACCGAGTGTTATTTGAGCTTATCAGGCCACCCGCTAGTGGAGTAATATATAGTCTCGCTATGGCCATCCCATATCGAATACAAATTAGGAGATTTCATAGTTTAAAGGTCGGTGCCAACCTAGTCTTATTAGCCAATTGATGAGGTGGAGGTAGGCTTAGACCCCCATACTTAATTTAATATCTATATCAAAATAGTCTTCCACTCTCTCGCCAAGTCCTTACAAAACCCATAGGTTCAAACCTCACCTTATAAACCCATTTTATTAGATTGAGATCAACAATCAAATTTTTTTTTTATACATTAATTTATGTATATATTCAAAACGAAATAAAAAGTCATATAATAGAATTTGCATAAAATAAAATATGCAAAAACATAGTTTTAAATTATAAAAAAAGATCATTTCATTTTTTTCTTCTTAATTTTATCTCTCAACAGTATTTAGAAAAAAAAAATTGTACAAACATGTCCACAATATTTAACTAAGATCAACCACACTTGTTATTCTTTTTAACTTCTTTACGTAATGAAATTTGTTACAGACACAAGATAAAATAATAAAAATTAAACTTACTCGGTATATAACCGAGTGTTTGTTGAGCTTATCAGGCCACCTGCTATTGGAGCCATAATATATAGTCTTGCTATAATGTCCCACATCGAATTCAAATTAGGAGATTTCATAGTTTATAAGTGGGTGCAAACCTAGCCTTATTAGCCGGTTTATGAGGTCGAGGTAGGCTCAGAGCCCCATACTTAATTTAATATCTATATCAAAATAGTCTTCCACTCTCTCGTAAGGTCCTTACAAAACCCATGGGTCCAAACCTCACCTTATTAACCGGTTTTATAAGATTGAGATAAAAAATAGGATTTTTTTCTATATTATATTATGTAAACATTCAAAACAAAATAAAAAGTTATATAAAAGATATTCTATTAATAAAATATCCAAAAAAAAAAGTTTTAAATTATAATAAAAGATCATGTCATTTTTTTATTCTTAGTTTTATCTCTCAATAGTATTTATTAAAAGAAAAAAAGAAATTGTACAAACATGTCCAGATTATTTAACTAAGATCAACCATACTTGTTATTTTATCTAAATTCTTTACGTATTAAAATTTGTTACACACACAAGATAAAATAATAAAAATTAAACTTACTCAGTACATAACCGAGTGTTATTTGAGCTTATCAGGCCACTCGCTAGTGGAGTAATATAAGTCTCGCTATGGCCATCCCATATCGAATCCAAATTAGGAGATTTGATAGTTTATAAGTCGATGCCAACCTAGTCTTATTAGCCAATTTATGAGGTGGAGGTAGGCTTAGACCCCCATACTTAATTTAATATCTATATCAAAATAGTCTTCCACTCTCTCGCCAAGTCCTTACAAAACCCATGGGTCCAAACCTCACCTTATAAACCCATTTTATAAGATTGAGATCAACAATCAAATTTTTTTTTAATAAATTAATTTATGTATATATTCAAAACGAAATAAAAAGTCATATAATAGAATTTGCATAAAAAAAAATATGCAAAAACATAGTTTTAAATTATAAAAAAAAAGATCATTTCATTTTTTTCTTCTTAATTTTATCTCTCAACAGTATTTAGAAAAAAAAAATTGTACAAACATGTCTACAATATTTAACTAAGATCAACCATACTTGTTATTCTTTTTAACTTCTTTACGTAATGAAATTTGTTACAGACACAAGATAAAATAATAAAAATTAAAATTACTCGGTATATAACCGAGTGTTTGTTGAGCTTATCAGGCCACCTGCTATTGGAGCCATAATATATAATCTTGCTATAAGATCCCACATCGAATTCAAATTAGGAGATTTCATAGTTTATAAGTGGGTGCAAACCTAGCCTTATTAGCCGGTTTATGAGGTCGAGGTAGGCTCAGAGCCCCATACTTAATTTAATATCTATATCAAGATAGTCTTCCACTCTCTCGCAAGGTCCTTACAAAACCCATGGGTCCAAACCTCACCTTATAAACCGGTTTTGTAAGATTGAGATAAAAAATAGGATTTTTTTCTATATTATATTATGTAAACATTGAAAACAAAATAAAAAGTTATATAAAAGATATTCTATTAATAAAATATCCAAAAAAAAAAGTTTTAAATTATAATAAAAGATCATGTCATTTTTTTATTCTTAGTTTTATCTCTCAATAGTATTTATTAAAAAAAAAAAAGAAATTGTACAAACATGTCCAGATTATTTAACTAAGATCAACCATACTTGTTATTCTATGTAAATTCTTTACGTAATCATATTTGTTACACACAGAGGTTAAAATAATAAAAGATAAACTTACTTGGTATATAAATGAGTGTTTGTTGAGCTTATCAGGCCATCTTCTATTGGACCCATAATATATAGTCTTGCTATGGAGATCCCACATCAACTACAAATTAGGATATTTTATAGTTTATAAGTTGGTGCAAACCTAACTTTATTAGCTGGTTTATGAGGTGGAGGTAGGGTTAGAGCCCCATACTTAATTTAATATCTATATCAAAATAGTCTTCGACTCCCTCGCCATGTCCTTACAAAACCCATGGGTCCAAACCTCACCTTATAAACTAGTTTTATAAGATTGAGATCAACAATTAGATTTTTTTTTTTCTAAATTAATTTATGATTACATTCAAAATGAAATAAAATGTCATATAATAGAATTTCTATAAACACATATGGAAAAAAAAAAGTTTTAAATTACAAAAAAGATCATTTCAATTTTTTCTTCTTAATTCTATCTCTCAACAGTATTTAGAAAAAAAAAATTGTACAAACATGTCCACAATATTTAACTAAGATTAACCATACTTTTTATTCTATATAAATTCTTTATTTTACACACACAAGATAAAAATTAAAGTAATCGGTATATAACCAAGTGTTTGTTGAGCAATCAAATTTGTTACACACTGAAGATAAAATAATAAAAATTAAACTTACTCGATATATATCCGAGTGTTTGTTGAGCTTCTCGGGCCACCCGCTATTGGACCCATAATATATATTCTCACTATGGAGATCCCACATCGACTACAAATTAGGAGATTTCATAGTTTATAAGTGGGTGCAAACCTGACCTTATTAGCCGGCTTATGAGGTGGAGGTTGGCTTAGAGCCCCATACTTAATTTAATATCTATATCTAAATAGTCTTCCATTCTCTCGCAAGGTCCTTACAAAACCCATGGGTCCAAACCTCACCTTCTAAACCAGTTTTATAAGATTGCGATAAAAAATCATAATTTTTTTTCTAAATTAATTTATGTATATATTGAAAATAAAATAAAAAGTTGTATCAGAAAATTTCTACTAAAAATATATGCACAAAAATAGTTTTAAATTATAAAGACAGATTATTTATTTTTTTTCTTCTTAATTTTATCTCTCTACAGCATTTATTAAAAACTAAAAATTGTACAAATAAATATATATATATATATATATATATATATATAAATTATTTAACTAAGATTAACCATAGTTGTTATTTTATCTAAATTCTTTACGTAATCAAATTTGTTACCCATACAAGATAAAATAATAAAAATTAAACTTAGTCAGTATATAACCGAGTGTTTGTTCAACTTATTAGGCCACCTGCTATTGGACCCATAATATATAGTCTCGCTATGGAGTTCCCACATCGACTACAAATTAGGAGATTTCATAGTTTATAAGTGGGTGCAAACCTAGCCTTATTAGCCGGTTTATGAGGTGGAGGTAGGCTTAGAGCCCCAAACTTAATTTAATATCTATATCTATATCTATATCTAAATAGTCTTCCCCTCTCTCTCAAGGTCCTTACAAAACCCATGGGTTCAAACCGCACCTTAGAAACCGGTTTTATAAGATTGAGATCAACAATCATATTTTTCTTCTAAACTAATTTACGTATACATTCCAAACGAAATTGAAAGACATATAATAGAATTTCTATAAAAAAAATATGCAAAAAAATAGTTTTAAATTTCAAAAAAACATGATTTCATTTTTTTCTTGTTAAATTTATCTCTCAGCAGTATTTATACCAAAAAAAAATTGTACAAACATGTCCAAATTATTTAACTAAGATCAATCATACTTGTTATTTTATCTAAATTCTTTACGTGTTCAAATTTGTTATACACACAAGATAAAATAATAAAAATTAAACTTACTCGGTATATAACCGAGTGTTATTTGCACTTATCAGGCCACCCGCTAGTGGACATATAATATATAGTCTCGCTGTGGAGATCCCACATCGACTACAAATGAGGAGATTTCATAGTTTATAAGCTGATGCAAACCTAGACTTATTAGCCGGTTTATGAGGTGGAGGTAGGCTTGGAGCCCCATACTTAATTTAATATCTATATCAAAATAGTCTTCCACTCTCTCCCCAAGTCCTTACAAAACCCATGGGTCTAAACCTCAACTTATAAATCGGTTTTATAGGATGGACATCAACAATCAATTTTTTTTGTCTAAATTAATTTATGTATATATTCAAAACGAAATAAAAACTGATATAATAGAATTTCTATAAATCAAAAATTCCAAAAAATAGTTTTAAGTTACAAAAAAAGATCATTTCATTTTTTTCTCCTTAATTTTATCTGTCAACAGTATTTACAAAAAAAAAATTCTACAAATATGTCCACAATATTTAACTAAGATCTACCATACTTGTTATTCTATTTAACTTCTTTAGGTAATCAAATTTAATACAGACACAAGTTAAAATAATAAAAACTAAACTTACTCGGTATATAATCGAGTGTTTGTTGAGCTTATCAGGCCACACGCTATTGGACCCATAATATATAGTCTTGTTATAAGATCCCACATCGACTACATATTACGAGATTTCATAGTTTATATGTGGGTGCAAACCTAGCCTTAGTAGCCGGTTTATGAGGTCGAGGTAGGTTTAGAGCCCCATACATAATTTAATATCTATAACAAAATAGTCTTCCTCTCTCTCGCAAGGTCCTGACAAAACCCATGGGTCCAAACCTCACCTTATAAACCGGTTTTATAAGATTGAGATCAAGAAACAATTTTTTTTTCTAAATTCATTTATGTATATATTCAAAACGAAATAAAAAGTCATATAATAGAATTTCTATAAAAAAAATTATGCAAAAAATTAGTTTTAAATTAAAAAAGAAAAGGGATCATTTCATTATTTTATTATTAATTTTATCTCTCAACATTATGTAGGAAAAAAAAAATTGTACAAACATGTCCACAGTATTTAACTAAGATCAACAGTACTTGTTATTCTATTTCACTTCTTTACGTAATCAAGTTTGATACAGACACAAGCTCAAATAATAAAAATTAAACTTACTCGGTATATAATCGAGTGTTTGTTGAGCTTATCAGGCCACCCGCTATTGGACCCATAATATATAGTCTTGATATAAGATCCCACATTGACTACATATTAGGAGATTTCATAGTTTATAAGTGGGTGCAAACTTAGCCTTGTTAGCCGGTTTATGAGGTCGAGGTAGGGTCAGAGCCCCATACTTAATTTAATATCTATAACAAAATAGTCTTCCTATCTCTCGCAAGGTCCTTACAAAACCCAGAGGTCCAAACCTCACATTATAAACTGGTTTTATAAGATTGAGATCAAGAATCATATTTATTTTCTAAGTTAATTTATGTATATATTAAAAACGAAAGAAAAAGTCATGTAATAGAATTTCTATACAAAAAAATATTCAAAAAAATAGTTTTAAATTTCAAAAAATATCATTTCATCTTTTCTTCTTAATTTTATCTCTCAACAATATTTATACACAAAAATAAAAAAATTGTACCAACATCTCCAGATTATTTAACTAAGATCAACCATACTTTTTATTTTATCTAACTTCTTTACGTAATAAAATATTATACAGACACAAGCTAAAATAATAAAAATTAAACGTACTCAGTATATAATCGAGTGTTTGTTGAGCTTATCAGACCACGTGATATTGGACCCATAATATATAGTCTTGCTATAAGATCCCACATCGACTACAAATTAGGAGATTTCATAATTTATAAGTGGGTGCAAACCTAGCCTTATTAGCCGGTTTTTGAGCTCGAGGTAGGTTTAGAGCCCCATACTTAATGTAATATCTATATCAAAATAGTCTTCCTCTCTCTTGCAAGGTCCTTACAAAACCCATGGGTCCAAACCTCCCCTTATAAACCGGTTTTATAAGATTGAGATCAACAACCAATTTTTTTTTCTACATTAATTTATGTATATATTCAAAACGAAATAAAAAGTCATATAATAGACTTTCTATAAAAAAAATATGCAAAAAAATAGTTTTAAATTAAAAAAAAAGATCATTTCATTTTTTTATTCTTAATTTTATCTCTCAACAGTATTTAGAAAAAAATATTGTACAAACATGTCTACAATATTTAACTAAGATCAACCATACTTGTTATTCTATTTAACTTCTTTACGTAATGAAATTTGATATAGACAAAAGTTAAAATAATAAAAATTAAACTTACTCGGTGTATGATCAAGTGTTTGTCGAGCTTATCAGCCCTTCCGCTATTGGACTCATAAGATATAGTCTTGCGATAAGATCCCACATCGACTACATATTAGGAGATTTCATAGTTTATAAGTGGGCGCAAACCTAGCCTTATTAGCCGGTTTATGAGGTTGAGGTAGGTTTAGAGCTCCATACTTAATTTAATATCTATATCAAAATAGTCTTCCTCTCTCTCGCAAGGTCCTTACAAAACCCATGGGTCCAAACCTCAGCTTATAAACCGGTTTTATAAGATTGAGATCAACAACCAATTTTTTTTCTAAATTAATTTATGTATATATTCAAAATGAAATAACAAGTCATATAATAGAATTTCTATAAAAAAAAATATGGAAAAAAATAGCTTTAAATTAAAAAAAAAGATCATTTCATTTTTTTATTCTTAATATTATCTCTCAACAGTATTTAGGAAAAAAAAATTGTACAAACATGTCCACATTATTTAACTAAGATCAACCATACTTGTTATTCTATGTAACTTCTTTATGTAATCAAATTTGTTACAGACACAAGTTAAAAAAATAAAAATTAAACTTACTTGGTATATACTCGAGTGCTTGTTGAGCTTATCAGACCACGTGTTATTGGACCCATAATATATAGTCTTGCTATAAGATCCCATATTGACTAGAAATTAGGAGATTTCGTAGTTTATAAGTGGGTGCAAACCGAGCCTTACTATCCGGTTTATGAGGTCGAGGTAGGCTCAGAGCCCCATACTTAATTTAATATCTATAGCAAAATAGTTTTCCTCTCTCTCGCAAGGTCCTTACAAAACCCATGGGTCTAAACCTCACCTTATAAACCAGTTTTATAAGATTGAGATAAAAAATAATTTTTTTTTCTCTAAATAAATTTATGTATACATTAAAAATGAAATAAAAAGTCATATAATAGAATTTCTATAAAAAAAAATGCATAAAAATAGTTTTAAATTTCAAAAAAACATCATTTCATTTTTTTCTTCTTAATTTTATCTCTCAACAGTAATTAAACAAAAAAAAAATTGCACAAAGATGTCTAGATTATTTAACTTAGATTAACCATACTTGTTATTTTATCTAACTTCTTTACGTAATCAAATTTGATACAGGTACCACTTAAAATAATAAAAATTAAACTTACTCGGTGTATAATCGAGTGTTTGTTGAGCTTATCAGACCACGTGCTATTGGACCCATAATTTATAGTCTTGCTATAAGATCCCACATCGAATACAAATTAGGAGATTTCATAGCTTATAAGTGGGGGCAAACCTAGCCTTATTGGCCGGTTTATGAGGTCGAGGTCTGTTTAGAGCCCCATACTTAATTTAATATCTATATCAAAATAGTCTTCCTCTCTCTCGCAAGGTCCGTACAAAACCCATGGGTCCAAACCTCACCTTATAAACCGGTTTTATAAGATTTAGATCAACAATAAAAATTTTTTTTCTAAATTAATTTATGTATATATTCAAAACGAAATCAAAAGTCATATAATAGAATTTCTATAAAAAAAATATGCAAAAAATAGTTTTAAATTAAAGAAAAAGATCATTTCATTTTTTTATTCTTAATTTTATCTCTCAACGGTATTTAGAAAAAAAAAATTGTACAAACATGTCCAAAATATTTAACTAAGATCAACCATACTTGTTATTCTATTTAACTTCTTTACGTAATCAAATTTGATACAGACACAAGTTCAAATAATAAAAATTAAACTTACTCGGTATATAATCGAGTGTTTTTTGAGCTTATCAGGCCACCCACTATGGGACCCATAATATATAGTCTTGTTATAAGATCCCACATCGACTAAATATTAGGAGATTTCATACTTTATAAGTGGGTGCAAACCTAGCCTTACTAGCCGGTTTATGGGGTGGAGGTAGGTTGAGAGCCCCATACTCAATTTAATATCTAAAACAAAATAGTCTTCCTCTCTCTCGCAAGGTCGTTATAAAATCCATGGGTCAGAACCTCACCTTATAAACCGATTTTATAATATTGAGAGCAACAATCACATTTTTTTTTCTATGTTAATTTATGTATAAATTAAAAACGAAATAAAAAGTCATATAATAGAATTTCTATAAAAAAAAATATGGAAAAAATACTTTTAAATTTCAAAAAAACATCATTTCATTTTTTTCTTATTAATTTTATCTCTCGAACAGTATTTATATATATAAACAATTGAACAAACATGTCCAGATTATTTAACTAAGATCAACCGTACTTGTTATTTTATCTAAATTCTTTACGTAATCAAATTTGTTACACACACAAGACAAAATAATTAAAATTAAACTTACTCCGTATATACTCGAGTGTTATTTGAACTTATCAGGCTACCCGCTAGTGGTCCCATAATATATAGTCTCGCTATGGAGATCCCACATCGACTACAAATTAGGAAATTTCATAGTTCATAAGTCGGTGCAAACCTAGTCTTATTAGCTCGTTTATTAGGCGGAGGTAGGCTTAGAGCCCCATACTTAATTTAATATCTATATCAAAATAGTCTTCCTCTCTCTCTCAAGGTTCTTACAAAACCTATGGGTCCAAACCTCACCTTATAAACCGGTTTTATAAGATTGAGATCTACAATCAATTTTTTTTTTCCTAAATTAATTTTTGTATATATTCAAAACGAAATAAAAAGTCATACAATAGAATTTCTATAAAAAAAATATGGAAAAAATTGTTTTAAATTAAAGAAAAAGATCATTTCATTTTTTTATTCTTAATTTTATCTCTCAACAGTATTTAGAAAAAAAAAATTGTACAAACATGTCCAAAATATTTAACTAAGATCAACCATACTTGTTATTCTATTTAACTTCTTTACGTTATCAAATTCGATACAGACACAAGTTAAAATAATAAAAATTAAACTTACTCGGTATATAATCAAGTGTTTTTTGAGCTTATCAGGCCACCCGCTATTGGACCCATAATATATAGTCTTGTTATAAGATTCCACATCGACTAAATATTAGGAGATTTCATAGTTTATAAGTGGGTGCAAACCTAGCCTTACTAGCCGGTTTATGGGGTGGAGGTAGGTTGAGAGCCCCATACTTAATTTAATATCTAAAAAAAATAGTCTTCCTCTCTCTCGCAAGGTCCTTACAAAATCCATGGGTCAGAACCTCACCTTATAAACCGATTTTATAATATTGAGAGCAACAATCAAATTTTTTTTTCTAAGTTAATTTATGTATAAATTAAAAACGAAATAAAAAGTCATATAATAGAATTTCTATAAAAAAAAATATGGAAAAAATAGTTTTAAATTTAAAAAAAACATCATTTCATTTTTTTCTTCTTAATTTTATCTCTCGAACAGTATTTATATATATAAACAATTGTACAAACATGTCCAGATTTTTTAACTAAGATCAACCGTACTTGTTATTTTATCAAAATTCTTTACGTAATCAAATTTGTTACACACACAAGATAAAATAATTAAAATTAAACTTACTCGGTATATAATCGAGTGTTATTAGAACTTATCATGCTACCCGCTAGTGGTCCCATAATATATAGTCTCGCTATGGAGATCCCACATCGACTACAAATTAGGAAATTTCATAGTTTATAAGTCGGTGCAAACCTAGTCTTATTAGCTCGTTTATTAGGCGGAGGTAGGCTTAGAGCCCCATACTTAATTTAATATCTATATCAAAATAGTCTTCCTCTCTCTCTCAAGGTTCTTACAAAACCTATGGGTCCAAACCTCACCTTATAAACCGGTTTTATAAGATTGATATCAACAATCAATTTTTTTTTCTAAATTAATTTATGTATATATTCAAAACAAAATAGAAATTCATATATTAGAATTTCTATAAAAGAAAATATGCAAAAAAATAGTTTTAAGTTAGAAAAAAAGATCATTTCATTTTTTTCTACTTAAGTTCGTCTCTTAACAGTATTTAGAAAAAGAAAATTGTACAAACATGTCCACAATATTTAACTAAGATCAACCGTACTTGTTATTCTATTTAACTTCTTTAAATAATCAAATTTGATACAGACAAAAGTTAAAATAATAAAAATTAAACTTACTCGGTATATAATCGAGTGTTTATTGAGCTTATCAGGTCACCCGCTATTGGACCCATAATATATAGTCTTGCTATAAGATCCCACATCGACTACATATTAGGACATTTCATAGTTTATAAGTGGGTGCAAACCTAGCCTTATTAGCCGGTTTATGAGGTGGAGGTAGGATGAGAGCCTCATACTTAATTTAATATCTATATCAAAATAGTCTTCCTTTCTCTCGCAAGGTCCTTACAAAACCCATGGGTCCAAACCTCACATTATAAATCGGTTATATAAGATTGAGATCAACAATCATATTTTTTTTCTAAGTTAATTTATGAATACAGTAAAAACGAAATAAAAAGTCATATAATAGAAGTTCTATAAAAAAAATATGCAATAAAATAGTTTTAAATTTCAAAAAAAACATCATTTCATTTTTTTCTTCTTAATTTTATCTCTCAACCGAATTTATCCAAAAAAAAAAAATTGTACAAACATGTCCAGATTATTTAACTAAGATCAACGATAGTTTTTATTTTATCTAAATTCTTTACGTAATCAAATTTGTTGCACACACAAGGTAACATAATAAAAATTAAACTTACTCCGTATATAACCGAGTGTTATTTGAGCTTATCAGGCTACCCGCTTGTGGACCCATAATATATAGTCTCGCTATGGAGATCCGACATCGACTACAAATTAGGAGATTTCAAAGTTTATAAGTGGGTGCAAACCTAGTCTTATTAGCTGGTTTATGAGGTCAAGGTAGGCTTAGAACTCGATACTTAATTTAATATTTATATCTATATCAAAATAGTCTTCCTCTCTCTTGCAAGGTTCTTACAAAACCCATGGGTCCAAACCTCACCTTATAAACCGGTTTTATAAGATTGAGATCAACAATCATATTTTTTTTCTAAGTTAATTTATGTATACATTCAAAAAGAAATAAAATGTCATATAATAGAATTTATATAAAAGAAATATGGAAAAAAATAGTTTTAAATTTCAAAAAAAACATCATTTCATTTTTTTCTTCTTAATTTTATCTCTCAATAGTATTTATATATATAAAAAATTGTACAAACATGTCCAGATTATTTAACTAAGATCAACCATACTTGTTATTTTATCTAAATTCTTTACGTAATCAAATTTGTTACACATACAAGATAAAATAATAAAAATTAAACTTACTCCGTATATAACTGAGTTTTTGTTGACCTTATCAGGCTACCCGCTAGTGGATCCATAATATATAGTCTCGCTATGGAGATCCCTCATCGACTACAAATTAGGAGATTTCATAGTTTATAAGTCGGTGCAAACCTAGTCTTATTAGCTCGTTTATTAGGCGGAGGTAGGCTTAGAGCCCCATACTTAATTTAATATCTATATCAAAATAGTCTTCCTCTCCCTCTCAAGGTTCTTACAAAATCCATGGGTCCAAACCTCACCTTATAAACTGGTTTTATAAGATTGAGATCAACAATCATATTTTTTTTTCTACATCAATTTATGTATACATTCAAAACGAAATAAAAAGTCATTTAATAGAATTTCTATAAAAAAAAATATGTAAAAAAATAGTTTTAAATTTCAAAAAAACATCACTTCATTTTTTTCTTCTTAATTTTATCTCTCAACAGTATTTAGAAAAAAAAAATTGTACAAACATGTCCACAATATTTAGCTAAGATCAAGCATACTTGTTATTCTATATAAATTCTTTACGTAATCAAATTTGTTACGCACACAAGATAAGATAATAAAAATTAAACTTACTCGGTATACAACCGAGTGTTTGTTGAGCAATCAAATTTGTTACACACACAAGATAAAAATATAAAAATTAAACTTACTCGATATATAACCGAATGTTTGTTTAGCTTATCAGGTCACCTGCTATTGGACCCATAATATATAGTCCTGCTATGGAGATCCCACATCGACTACAAATTAGGACATTATCAAGGATGTTGCATGAAGAAGATAATAATAGTTAATGTTACATGAAGTGCATGTAATGCTTTTTAACATTCAAGCTCGATACATGATAAAAGAAGAAGAAAAATATATTCAAATGAGTTCAAAGCTGCTCAAAAGTTATAAAATGGATTGCATCGACTATATTATTGAAGCCTATATGAAATCTACATACTGAAATTATTTCCCAAATTTTTCACCCTTCCTAACTATGTTTGGAACTTCAAACACTAATAATATTCCCCCAAAATACTAATAACCATTCAACGAGAACTGCTTACAAAAAACAAAATACATTTCAATTGGAGGAAAAATATATTTTGAAATGTTTTTGGATGCTAAGATTTAGAAAGGGATATATTAAAGAATTCTTGTATAGGTTTAGGGAATGAAATAGAGGAGAAATGCTAAAATTTATTTAAACTTGTTTGGATGCTCAAAATATTTTGGTAATATTGTGGTACGCTTATAGTTTCATATCGTTTAAGAGTCGAGATCAAATGAAGTACACTTTATTTCCTTATAAAGTTAAGAACATATCAAAAGCTTCATCCATATGTTTAATTAAATACATGTTGCTGTATCTAGAAAAATCATCTATAAATGGTACAAAGTAATTTTTACCACCTCTAGACATGATTTGTTTTAAATCAACAATATCGATATGAATTAAACCAAAAAGTTCAGTTTGACGTTCTACAGAATGACACATTTTCTTCGTTATTTTAGATTATACACATATATCACATTTACTATTTTATTTGTCATTCATGTTGATTAATCCTAGTCGTTGCAATTTTATAACATATGAATAATTCACATGCCCTAATCTAGCATGCCACACATCATTCGAATCATAATATAAACAGAAGACCCAAATTCATTAATAGCTTCAGAAATGTTCAATACAAAAAGATTTTGATCACAATATCCCTTCCCCACAAAAACATAGTTTTTTGTCATAGCAATCTTGTAGGATTCAAATGACAGTTTAACCCCAACTTTGCCTATCAATGCTGCAGGGATAAAATTAACTCTAATTGATGGCACATGTAGCACATCACTCAAAGCTAGACTTTTACCAGATGTAAGCTTTAGAAGAACCTTTCCTTTTCCTAAGACAGGAGTTGTCCTGGAATCACCAAGATAAACTTGTTCTTCTCCATCCCCCACAATTATGTAAGAGGTAAACACATTTCTGTTTGCACAGATGTGTTTGGTAGCTCCAAAGTCTACCACCCATTTACTCACATTGGTCATAAGATTTACTTGTGAAATGAATGCAATAATGGTATTTCTTCTTCGGCTATATTTTCCTTAGAAGAATTGTCCTTTATGGCCCTATGTCTGCACTGAGGTGCATGATGACCTGGCTTTCCACAGACAAAACAATTTCCCTTTTTCTTGAAGGTGGAGTTAGTTCCACTAGGAAGAGAAAATTTATTATTATATTTCTTTTTGTGATCAAGTTTTTTATCATACCTTTTTGGAGCTGGTTTGTCTTCTACCATGTTTGCTTTGGCAGACAAAGTTTTGGCCCTTGCAACAACACACTCCTTTCTATTTGTGTCTTCAATGATGATGTGGGTGATCGGATCTGGTAGTGACATTTGTTTGTGCATCTGCTTCAGTTGTTGTTTGTAATCAATTTATAAATACTTCAATTTTTCTAGAAAAATAATTTTTTAACACAAAGGCTTGCATAATAAAGAGGAAAAAAAAACACAATACTGAAGAAAAAAGAAAATGAAGAAATGCCTTTAAAATTCATTGGCGTGCTTGCTTCTACTCTGAAACAACAACTAGAATAATTTTTGAATTTGATCAAAGTAAGAGGTAAGAAACTTTTGGGTGAAAGAAAATTCCTAAAATGAATTGCTTAAATATTAGAAATGAAAATTTTGAACATTGTCTTCTACTTGTATTGTGATGTTAGAAGTTCAACACCAACCAAAGTATTGGCCAAAAAATTTGAGTTTCGTGCTTATCTAACTATGCTAGCCTCAGGTTTAAAAGTCAATTGTCACAAATCTTACATTGGAGGGTTAGGTGTGCAAGAAGCTATGCTATTTACTTATTCTGAATTCCTTAATTGCAAAATCATGTCACTACCTTTTATTATCTAGTAATCCCCGTAGGAGGAAACCATAGAAAGAAAGACTTATGTTTAGGAATGGTAGATAGAATAAAGAAACGCCTTTCAAAATGGAAAGCAAAGCATATATCTTTTGTTGGTAGAATTATTTTGATAAAATCTATCATTTTGGCAGTACCAATATTTTACTTATCCATCTTCAAAATGCCTATATCAATTTGGACACAAATTGTCAAAATTCAAAGAGACCTTTTGTGGGAATGGGGACATGAAGAAAGGAAAATTGCATGGGTGATGTGAGTTGATTTTAGATTCATTAATTTGGTGACACTTTTTTAAGAATTAGGATCAAGATTCTTAGTAATTTAAGGTGAGAAATCTAAGGAAAATCCCCACTGGACATTAACTTAACAAGTGTTAAGTAGATGTGAAGGTTCATTTCCAAAGATCAAAGGAAAAACACAAGTATATGAGATGAATGATGAGAGATAGGTGCGGTAAACACAATAAGGAAGCTTAAGGAGACATCAATGGAGTACAAAGCCTTCCAAATGATGATCCAAACTCATGAACATGAGTGTTATCTCCTTACACAACAATTGAATGGAAAGAAAACAAGAACAAGCAATAGAGAAAGAATATGGTGCGGAAACTTAAAGGAAAGCCATAACAAGACAAACAACGGAATAGAAACACAAACTAAAATACTTTAACCGATTGAATTGAACAAAGAATACAATCTAACCGGATAGAATGAAGAACAAACACATTTGAGCCGATTGAAATGATTTAAAAGGTGCAGAAATGGAAATGGAAGATGAAGCAAGAAGAAACTTATGTGGTTGAAGCCATGGAAGGGAAGAACACGCCACTTGGAAGGTGATTGATCCAAGATAAGTGCAAGATGCCGCCACTTGAGAGCTTCCCAAACACTCACAAGATGAGACTAGATTAGGAGAAACAATTCTCTCACAATTTGTGTAGAGTTTCTTTACTTCAAATTCAATGTAATTTTACAAGAGCCAAGCACCTCTATTTATAGTGTTTAGAGGGCTGAAAATGAAGAGGGAAAATTCAAACACAAGGTATTCAAAATCGACGCCTATTCAAGTCACAAGGGAGGTGTGACTTGATTTCTTACTTTGGCACCTCCTAAAACTACACCTACACCTTCTTTTTATGTCACATGGAAGGTGTGACTTATCTTTGTACATTGACACCCCTTATTTTAATATCTACACCTTCCCTTAATGTTCTACTAAAAATTACTTAAAAGAAATTACAAAAAGAGACATCCATTGATGCTCATCTCCCAAAGCCTTGGCCTTGCTCCTAGTAATCCTTTGAGGCATGAAGGATGTTGAGCTTATGGGTTGGGCTTGGGCTTCTTGGGCTTGGGCCTCAGGCGCCTCCTCTACTTGGTCTTCATCAATGGGTGAGCTGGGAAACAATTTGTAAAAGTAAAAATGAAGAGGGTTTAGGTATTAAAGATCTTAGAATGTTTGACATAACCTTATTAGCAAAGTGGTCGTGGAGAATAGGCAGGGAGGTTAAGAGATTGTGGTGTGGATCAACATAATAAAATCTAAATATGGATCAGGGAGAAAGTTGTTTGAAAATAAAAGAAGCAAATATAAATCCTTATGGTGGCAAGACATTAAGAAGATATTTAATCCCCAAAATGAGAGATTGTGGTTTAAAGACAATATTTTCTGGAAAATAGGAATGGGAAATAAGAGTCATTTTGGGAAGACATTTGGTTTGGACAGGTAGCTTTGAAAGTGATGCAAATCAAGTCAACAAGGAGATGCCCAAGGATGCTAATTTACACAATGAAAAGCCATCTCAAAGTGGAGAGCTCACTAGAGGGAGAATTGGCCATAGACCAGAGCATCTAAAGTTCTTCCTGCTGGTCTTCTTAAATGATTAGAAAATGTTGTAAATAATTTGGACTCACTTTGGGAGTCCAAATAGCAAAGGTGTATTTAGTATAATAGGGGGTGTAGTTAGCATTTTAAGATGTTCTTGTATAATTATACTTTTTGCATAATTAATTATGTTTTTCTATAATAATTGGTTAGTTGATAAATTATATTGTAAATATTTTAATATGATTTATTAATAAATTATATGAGGACATAATAAATGGTAACTATTTTATTAATGTTTATGTTTTTAACTATTATACAATAAATAGTTTAAAATATGTATTGAAATAAAAAATAATTCAAAATATATTAAAATAATAAATAAATAAATTATTAATAATAAAAGGATTTATTTAAATATTTTTCTTATTTTCGTTCTCTTTTTTAGTTTAAACAATTTATTTACTTTATTCTGTCAAGTTTTATTATCTAATTCAAACAAAGTATAATAATCTATTAGCACGAGTCGTCTCTTATTTGATTTTATTAATTTATATAAATGATGTAAATTTCAAGATAAAAAAAGGCTTGCTGACTTTTCACTGCAAAGAAAAAATATGCAGAAGAAAATTAATATAATCATTTACTTAATTAATTAGATAATAAGTATAATATAAAAAAAATTAATAGCTAAAATTTTGATAGTTAATTGAATATCAATCAATCTAAAAATTAGTTTAAAAATTTTGTTAATAATAAAAATTATTTTAAATATTAATATTTTTTAATTTATAAAATAATATTTAATTTAATTAATATAGTGATTAACTATTTTTTAACTCTAACATTAATTTTATTTAATAATATTTTTTAGTGTCATTTATTTTTTTTTTGAGACTTTGTTTTCTTCTCTCCTTCTCCAAACATTTCATGAAATATCCCATTAGAAGCATAATCCTAAAGAAAATTTATAATTTGAAGATTAGTTATTTTACTTATATTTTTATTTTTAAAATTTCTTATTTATTTTTCTGTGGTTGAAACTGTAAATTTAATGCACAAACCTTTACAATATATATTGTTATAATACAATAACAAATTTATTTTCTATTATTTTTACCTTCAAGATAAAAATAAAATTGTTATTTTTTAAATACATTTATCAGCATGACTTTAATTTTGGGAATATATATATACAAGTGAAAGTACTACTTTATAAATAAAATACTTCTATCCAATAGAAATGTGGTTGGTCACCAACTATAAGTCTAATATACTAGAGACAAATGAAAAATACTCATTTCTGTATTAAATAAATTGTGTATACAAATTTTTCCTACCATTCAAATATCAATCCCACTATATTCTAAATTTGATTTACATGTAATTGGCGCTTTTTTTCAATTTTTTATAAATATTTATGAACACAATATTAATATATGAAAATATAAATTGATTGTTAAATAATATTCCTTAAATTATAAGTAGATTACATCACTAATTAATGGTCAAAATAAACTGTATATCGTTTATAAAACATATCTTAAATCCTTAAAATAACATATTAGTTCTAACTGATTAAACAATACACATAAATTAGGATATTAATAATATGATAGATAGTTAAATTACTTAAAAAGATATAATATTGTTGGAGAAGTTATTTATTGATATAACTCATTGATATTATTAGCATATTTTGCATTATAAAACAAGTTATTACTAAACATCTCATATGTAGAAAAAGAAAGCAAAATTGAGACACATAGATATCCATTTAAAATATAAAATTTTAAGAGATGGCTGGTGGAACTTTTGCTACTTTAGAAAATGGAAGACAATATGAAAGTAAGATAACAATGTATGTGTTGGTGACATGTTTTGTAGCAGCCATGGGCGGTCTACTCTTTGGTTATGATCTTGGAATTACGGGAGGAGTCACTTCTATGGAACCATTCTTGATAAAATTCTTTCCAAATGTTTATAAACAAATGAAAGAGGAATCTAACCATGAGAGTCAATATTGCAAATTTAACAACCAGATCCTTACTTTATTCACCTCTTCTTTATATCTTGCTGCATTAGTAGCTTCTTTTTTTGCTTCCACCACCACAAGAATGATGGGACGCAAGACCTCGATGTTTGCAGGTGGTTTATTTTTCCTTCTTGGTGCATTGATCAATGGTTTTGCCATCAATGTTCAAATGCTCATCATAGGTCGTTTATTGCTTGGTTTTGGCGTTGGATATTGTAATCAGGTGAGACTTTGTGGTTGTCAATGCTTTCAACTTTGGTTATGAACATGGAGAAACTTTCATGATTAAACTTTTTTTAACATTCCCTTTGTTTTATTATTATTATTGTTATTTCCAATAGTCTGTACCTGTGTATTTGTCTGAAATGGCTCCAACATCAATAAGAGGTTCACTTAACATTGGATTTCAAATGATGATCACAATTGGCATCTTGGTTGCAAATCTCATTAATTATGGCACTTCCAAACTAGAATCCGGTTGGAGAATTTCTTTAGGTGTTGGTGCAGTTCCTGCAATCATGTTATGTGTAGGATCTCTTTTCTTAGGTGACACCCCTAACTCCTTAATTGAAAGAGGTAAGAAAGAAGCAGCTAAGAAAATGTTGCAAAAGATTCGTGGTATGGATAATGTTGATGAGGAGTTTCAAGCCCTTATTGATGCCACTGAAGCAGCCAAAGAAGTGGAACACCCATGGAAGAACATTACACAACCAAAATATAGACCTCAACTCACGTTTTGCTCTCTCATTCCATTTTTCCAACAATTCACTGGCATCAATGTCATCATGTTTTATGCACCTGTCCTATTTAAAACTTTAGGATTTGGTAACGATACTTCCCTTATGTCTTCTGTTATCACTGGAGGTGTTAACGTGGTTGCCACTTTTGTTTCCATTTTCTCTGTGGACAAGTTCGGAAGAAGGATATTGTTCCTTGAAGGTGGCATTCAAATGCTTATTTGTCAGGTAAAAACCTTTACTTAATCTATAAACAATGTATGTTATTTTAATATTTAAAAAATAACACTTTTATGACTTAAGTCATTTGCTAGCATGAACAACTAATTTGAAGGCCATAATAATTGTTTGTAGCTTGCTGTTGGAGTACTAATTGCTTTGAAGTTTGGAGTGAGTGGTGAAGGACATTTCAGTACTGGAGAAGCTACTATTCTCTTATTTTTTATATGTGCATATGTTGCAGCATATGCATGGTCATGGGGTCCACTAGGGTGGTTGGTTCCTAGTGAAATATGTTCTCTTGAGGTTCGATCTGCAGGTCAAGGCACCAATGTTGCTGTAAACATGTTATTTACCTTTGTTATTGCTCAAGTTTTCCTAACCATGCTTTGTCACTTGAAGTTTGGTCTTTTCTTTTTCTTTGCTGGATTTGTGCTCATCATGACCATTTTTGTTGCCTTGTTCCTACCGGAGACAAAAAATGTTGGGATTGAAGAAATGAATAAAGTTTGGAAGTCACACTGGTTTTGGAGCAAGTTCATACAGGATGATGTAGTCATAAATGCACATTCTCATATGGCCACAGTTGAATTAACCAAGAACTGATTTAATCTCACAAACAAAATTTGTCTCATTTTTCAAATAACTCATTGTAATTAAGTAATTCCTATGGTTTGTAACAATTATATTTATTCAAATTTGTACTAAATCCATCAAAAAGTATTTAGATATATTCTCTTAAAACATTGCTTGAATCTTGCTCGATTATTGTATTAAAAGCTACACTACTCACCAATTATCTTAACACAAGCGTATTTCAACCTTGGCCTAACTATTTGTCCAATACAGTGTGCACTTTACCATAGTTTTGTGCAAAATGTTCTGCTACTGAGGAAGATATGTACTTTCAACTATCAAGGATGTTGCATGAAGAAGAGAAGAGCAATTAATGTTTCATGAAGTGCATGTAATGCTTCTTAATGTTCAAGCTCGATGGATGATAAAAGAAGAAGAAGAATATATTCAAATGAGTTCAAAGCTACTCAACAATTATAAAAAAGATTGCATGACAATATTCTTCAATTCTTCAGATGTATATAAAGACATGCTTCAAGGAGAAGAAAACAAAAGCAATTAATTGCAAGTGCTAAAACTCTACTAATT
>JAAFYQ010000086.1:0-137719 GCA_013389735.1 Phaseolus lunatus | reverse complement strand
GAAGAATGGAACAAGAAGAATGGAAGAAGAAGATCGGAAGAGGAAGAATGGAACAACAAGAATGGAAGAAGAAGAACGGAAGAAGAAGATCGGAAGAAGAAATGGAAGAAGAAGAATGGAAGAGGAACAATGGATGAAGAAGATCGGAAGAAGAGGATCGAAGGAAGAAGAATGGAAGAAGAAGACTGGAAGAAGAAGATCGAAAGAAGAAGAATGGAAGAAGTGTTAGAAATTTTGGCTTTAAACTAGAGGGGGGGTGAATTGTTTAAAGAGGTTTCGCAAACTTTTTGAAGCTAGAATGAGTTTATCTCAGAAACCAATTGATCAAGCAATTCAGTTAGCCAAAACAGTAAGCAAAACTGCACTGTCAGAAAAACAATCGGTTGTTTTTATCAGCAAACAACAAACAAACTGAATTTAAAGAGTAAGGGATAGAGAGATTGTACACAGTTGTTTATACTGGTTCACTCCAACCCAGAGCTACATCCAGTCTTCTCAGAACCCCTGAGGAAATCCACTAAGCAATCACACCTTGATCACTTACACACCAACCAAGGGAATGACCTTGAAAACCTCAAGACACACACACTCTCCTTGGTCAACACTAAGATTGTTGATCTTGAACACCTTAAGAACACACAGCCAATCTCAGCAACAATATAGAAAAGAAATGTTTCAGCAGTTACACAGATTACACTTGTTACAGATGAAGATCTGAAATCAATACAAGTAGAATCCTATTCCAACACTTTGATCAATCTCTCTAGCACTTAAGCAATCTCAGCAATTTTCCAAAACTCTCTTAGTTCTTAGTTCCAACTTTTTTCAAAAGCATTCTCACCTTTAAAAAAGATTTTCTGAATTTATATAAAAGGAAGTTTTTTTATCAAATCTTAACAAACCCATAAAAGCTTTCAGAAAGATTGGTCAAAGCATTTAATGACTAGAGCGTATTCAGTTTCAAATCATTTAAAGCTCAGTCAAAGAAAACAGTTTTTCTGTTATGGTTCCAAAACAAACAATCGGTTGTTTCCTCGAATCAATCGGTTGTTTTGTAACTTAACAGTTTTCTCCATTCAAAAACAATTTTCAAACTTTCTCAAAACATCTAAGTATAAACAATCGGTTGTTTCGATAGAACAATCGGTTGTTTCAACTTAGTTTGAAAAACACTTTTGTGTTATCAAAAACTGAGATGCTAATTGCTTTGAGATTTAATCTAAGGTTGGATTACACTTTAAACTACCCCAGAACAAAACAACAAAGCAGCACAGCAGCAGCAAGCAAGCAAAAGCTTCATCATCCTTCAAAGGATTTGGATTCTTCAAAACCTTGAACACCACTAGGTTCAACAATCTCCCCCTATTTGATGAAGACAAATCCCTGGTGCTTGTGTTGTACTGATTAAATCTGAAGCAGTTCCTGCAAAGAAAACATTTGTACTATCCAAAGCTTCTTACAGCAGCAAGTTAGATTATACCTCTTTTAACATAAAATTCAATCGGTTGTTTACACGAAACAATCGATTGTTTCTATCAGCAGCAGCAGAAAACACTTTTATACTCAGAGATTTAAACATTTTTATGCATATAAGATACAAATATACAAGTACCAATAATTCTCCCCCTATTTGTCTTCACAAATAGATTTTAACATGTACCAAACACAGATTTTAAGAAAGATTATTTAGATCAAGAATACCTAACTCATTTCTTAAGAAGAAAAACCTCTCTTTTGGCAAGGGCTTTGTGAAGATGTCAGCTAACTGCAGTTTGGTCTCCACAAACTTCACTTCACAGTTCCCATTTTGCACATGATCTCTGATGAAATGATGTCTTATTTCAATATGTTTGGTCCTTGAGTGCTGGATTTGATTTTTGGTAAGATTGATTGCACTTGTGTTATCACACATCAAAGGAACTTTGCTGATTTGTACACCAAAATCTGCAAGTTGTTGTTTGAGCCATAGGATCTGTGCACAGCAGCTACCAGCAGCTATATATTCTGCCTCAGCATTTGAGAGAGCAACACATGCTTGTTTCTTGCTATGCCATGAGATTAGGCTAGAGCCAAGAAGGTGACAAGTGCCACTTGTGCTTTTTCTATCTAGCTTGCAACCTGCGAAATCATAATCTGAATAACCAATTAAATGTATTGGAGAATGAGAGGGATACCATAATCCTACAGATGATGTTCCTTTGAGATATTTCAGAATCCTCTTTGCAGCTTTGAAGTGTGACTCTTTAGGATTTGCTTGAAATCTTGCACATAGACACACCGCAAACATGATGTCCGGTGTAACATCCCGCCAAAATACTATTCATATTTATATAATGAAAATAAAGGTAAACAAATATTTTGAAGTTAACAAAATTATATATATGTAATGAGGTTTCTCCTCACAGGGAGTTTAATACATATTCGGTCAATTTTCCAAAAATGTAACAAAATTACATTAAAATAGAAAGACAGGCGATCTCCTAACAGCAAAAGGCGATCTCCTATCAGAGAACGGCGATCTCCTAACAGAAAACAGAAGAAGGGTGATCGCCTAACAGAAATAGGAACAGGCGATCTCCTTCCGGCGACCACTCACTGATGAGCTCTACTACCTGCAACCTCGTCTGCTCCCGTGTAAAAATACACGATCATCACAGGTTTTAGAAAGCAATCACAATACCAGATGAAAGGGTAAGCTAGATGTTTTAAAAACTTTAAATATGAAACTTTAAATCCATAGAAAACATAAATCTTCACGCCATTCATAATCCATATCAATTTCAACCATCAACATTCCCATATTCCACAAACTCGTCAAGTGTCTATTCACTACTTTCAATATTCATGGTTCACACGTCAGACTTTCCACTGACTCATAAGATATAGACACATGACTCCACTTCCGGAAGACTCGTGCGTTGACTCAGGCCCAGAGATCTGCACCTGTCATACCACACCACTGTGAAATCCACACAGGGTCGCTGTGAAATCCACACAGCCATGCGCATACATAGTCTCAATATCATCACTCTCCCGGTATGACAGGGTTAATTCATATAACAGGCCGAGCTCGTTCTTTTTCACACGACTCACCCATTCATATGAACCTCATTCGACTCTCCACAACTGAATAACTTCGTCTATGTGATTCCATTATATCAGCAGAGTCAGGATATCTCCTTCTAGACAAGCCCCTAGTCAATACACATTTCACACGATCTTACACGGTATTTTCTTTCCTGAAAATACTATGCCTTGATCCCACATTCACAACAATCAATACATCATACAACACTGAATGAACGGTTTAGTCACAGCAACATTCATTCCACGGCTCAGATTTTCAAATATCACATTTACATCTCAAACAGTTTTCAACAGCACTAAAACAGGGGAGTTCGAAAAACAACGCCAAAACCGGCGATCACGTCCAAAACGCATAAGAACAGAACATAATGAAAAAGGGGTTTAAAACCGGCGACCACGTCGCCCAAACACATAGAACAGAGAATCACGAAAAAGAATATGAAATCGGCGACCACGTCGCCCTCACTTCAGAAACAGCAAATCTACGGCTTTTATTGAAAATAAAGCTAGCTTCCCTTACCTGGACTTGCGTAAAACCTCACTTCGAGCTCTAACCCACCGAACTTAAAGGATGCCTTGGCTCTGTTTTAGCGTCTGGTTTGTAGAACTTGCAGAAAACCTCCCAGGTGCTCCAAGGGCAGTCGTCGATAGCTAAGCAGGAACGTGATAAGGCCTGAATGGCAGAGTGAAGGAGAGAAAAGAGAAGGATGAAGGTAACTCACTCACTCACTCTGTCACTCTTGAACCACAGCACCTTCTTTGCCTCTCAGAAGTGGGTTTTTTGTATCTTAAACCAACTTGCCCCCAAAAGCCGCTGCCACCACCCACTCTGCAGGGAAGTTTGCGTGTACGCTTCCCTGAACAGTACGACTACGCGTGCTTCTGCGCAGGCTAACACTCTGAGGTCACTATTCTGAATCACCCTTTTTGTCTACGTGTCGCGCGTGCAGTACGTCTGATGCTGCGAGCCTGGGTCCCACCTTATCTGCGTGAAACTCGACATCGTGCGATAACCTTCCACCGATGACCGCTCGCGCGATGACTATCCACCAAGGCCTCATCCTGGAGGACGACCGATGTCTCTCCCTGGGAGGCGACCGATGTGCCTCTCATACCGACGATGACTGATGTGCCTCATCCCGGTGATGACTGATTCCTCACACTGGCAGACAACCGATGTCTCTCCCTGGCAGACCACCGATGTCTCACCCTGGAAGACAACCGATGTCTCAACCTGGCAGACCACCGATGTCTCCCATCCTGGCTGATGACCGATGTTACTCTCATCCTGTTGGCGATCTCTTATCGCCCTTGTGTGTGACGAGAACACATCGCCTTACTCTGCTCACCGATGTCATATCGTCACACCTTGCTGAAGGTTCTCCATCCCACTATGTTACGTCCAAGGTATTTCCTCCACATGGCTTGGTGACATCGGTAACTTCACATTTCCAATAGTAGATCAGCAATACTCCTCGTGCTCCCATGCATGCAACACTAAGGATAGAGCTTTGCATGCACAGCGTATCTAAGGCTTAACCCACACCTTGATACGTGTGGTTTTGTGGAACCCACTCTGGTTGATCCAGTATCTAGACCACATACTACGTGCACTCCCGTCGATCACGTACGCCATAGGCGATTGGCGGTCATGTCTCCTCTAGGCGACAGGCGATTATGTGCCAGAGAAGTCGGAGATTGCCTCCGTCTTCAATAACGGCGATCTCGTAGGAGACTTCTTAGCTACACTTTTCTTCCTTTACTCTTCTTGATCCGCATGCCAGCCGATCGACCTCTACCAGCTGACCCTAGACGTTGGGCGACGTCCGATGTCCGACTACTACGAAACTTCATTTACCAGCTCTTTGTATTTTAAATAATAACATCTTCTGAAATTATTTAAATATAACACTTTCATTCCAATAAAATTTTATGGGTCCTTACATCCGGTCTACTTGCTGTTAGATAAAGCAATGATCCAATCAATCCTCTGAATTTTGTTTGATCTATACTCTTTCCAGCAGTATCTGCATCCATGTAGCAGCTTGATGGCATTGGAGTGCTTGCCTCTTTGCAATTCTCCATTTCAAACTTTTTGAGAATCTCCTTGCAATACTTTGATTGACTTAAGAAGATCCCATCCTTTGTTTTTTTAACCTGCAATCCAAGAAAGAAAGATAGTTCTCCCATCATAGACATTTCAAACTCACCTTTCATAGCAGCCACAAATTCTTCACACAACCTATCTTGTGTAGCACCAAAGATGATGTCATCAACATATATTTGCACTAGAATTATTTTTGCATGTGACTTCTTGATGAAGAGAGTCTTGTCTATCATTCCTCTTTCATAGCCAAGAGATAGCAGAAAGTTGCTAAGCCTCTCATACCACTGCCTTGGAGCTTGTTTCAGACCATACAAAGCTTTCTTCAACTTGAAGACATGGTTGGGATACTTGTGGTCTTCAAAACCCAGTGGTTGATCTACATAGATTTCCTCATTGATGTAGCCATTCAAGAAGGCACTTTTTACATCCATTTGGAAGAGTTTAAAACCACTCATACATGCAAAAGCCAGCAGCAGCCTTGTAACATCCCGCCAAAATACTATACATATGTATATAATGAAAATAAAGGTAACAAATAGATTGAAGTGAACAAAATATTATATATATAAAATGTAGTTTCTCCTCGCAGGGAGTTTAATACAAATTCGGTCAAATTTTCCAGAAACATAAACAAATTACAGTAAAAGAAACAAAGCAGGCGATCTCCTATCGGAAGAGACCGATCTCCTATCGGACGAGGCCGATCGCCTATCAGAGGACCCAAAACAGCCGATCGGCTACCAGAACAGAAATCAGGCGATCTCCTTCCGGCGACCACACACTAAGGAGCTCTACTTCCTGGAAAATCATCTGCTCCCGTGTAAATTATACACGATCATCACAATTTTAAGAAAAACAACCACAGAACCAAAATACGCAGGGTAAGCTAGATATTTTAAAGAGAGTATATATATAACCATTAAAATCAAGGTAAAACAATTTCAAGGTAACCACGTAAAACTATACATTTTCTCATTTCCTTCACCTGATCGCCAAGAAGTCATACATTTCACAATATTTTCCAGAGTCATTCTATTTCACAACTGTATCAAGTGTCTATCAATTTCAAGTTCCTCATTTCACATGTCAGACCACCACTGACTCAGCACACAAGACACTTGACACTACTTCCGGAAGACTCATGCATTGATTAGACTCAGAGATCTGCACCTGTCATACCATACCACTGTGAAATCCACACAGGGTCGCTGTGAATCCACACAGCATGCGCATATATAATCTCAATGTCAATAGTTCTCCCGGTATGACAGGGTTAATCCATAGAACAGGCCGAGCTCGTTCTGTTTCACACGACTCACCCATTCCTATGAACCTCCTTCGACTCTCCACAACTGAGTAACTTCCTCTATGGGATTCCATTATCTCAGCAGAGTCAGGATATCTCATTAGGAATCACCGATCAATGCACATCCTACACGATCTTACACGGTATTTTCTTTCCTGAAAATACTATGCCTCGATCCCACATTCCCCACATTCAACACATCACATAGCACTTAAAGGAACAATTTCAATCACAGCAAAACTCAATCCAAGGTTCTTATTTTCGAATATCTCATTTAAGTCTCAGACAGTTTCAAAGTAGCACCAAAAACAGAGAGTTCGCAAACAACGCCAAAAACCGGCGATCTGGTTCAAAAACAAGGTATTTCGAAGTCTGTATATAAAACCGGCGACTACGTCGCCCAAAACACATAGAAACAGAGTATTCACGAAGATGAAAACGAAACCGGCGACCACGTCGCCCTCACTTCAGAAACAGCTAAACTATGGCTTGTATTGAAAATGAAGTCTAGCTTCCCTTACCTGGACTTGCGTAAAATACCGCGAGCTCAAAACCCACCGAGCCTGAAGGATGCCTTAGCTCTGTTTTCAGCGCCTGGTCTGTAGAACTTGCAGAGAACCTCTTAGGTGCTCTAAGGGCAACGTCGCTTGTCGCACTGATGCTGGAGGTTGCCTGAGTCTCAACGCAAGGAAGGGAAGAAGGGAGGGAGGAAGTTGCACTCACTCTAACACTCTTGAGTCTGTAACGCTCTTTGCCTTCCCGCAGTGGCTTTTGAATCCCAACTTACCTGTCCACGCATGCTGCTGCTGCCACCCCTTCTGCAGGAAAGCCTGAGAACCACTGCCCTGAACAGTACGACCACTGTTGTCTCTGGTGCATGCTGTAACATCCCACCAAATACATTTCATATTTATATAATATAAATGAAAATAAACAAGTATTTTGAAATAAACATAATCATATATATATAATGGAGTTTCTCCTCATCGGGAGTTTAATACACAAACTGTGAATCTTTCAAAAAAAAAAAAAAAAAAAAAAAAAAGAAACTTAACCAAAAATACAACAAAAAGACAAATCGGGCGATATGCTAACAAAAGGGCGATCTCCTAGTCAATCAGGTGATCTCCTATCAGCCAGGCGATCTCCTATCAGACCGGCGATCTCCTATCAGACCGGCGATCTCACTTTCCTGCAACGTCATCTGCTCCCGTGTAAATCATACACGATCATCACAAGTTTTAAGAAGAACATCCACAAACGAAAACGCAGGGTAAGCTAGACAGTTTTAAAAGAGAATTTAGATATGAACTTTAAAATCAAGATAAATTAATTTAAGGCACCCACGTAAAAACATCAGCTTTCTCATTCTTCCCACATACCATCAAGTAAAAACCCACATTTCACAATTCCTCAAGAGTAGTTCATATCACACAGTGCAGCAAGTGTCTATCCACATACAGTGTTCCTCATTTCTCACGTCAGGTTTTCCACTGACTCACAATACATAGACACAAGACACTAATTCCGGAATACTCGTGCATTGATTAGACTCAGAGATCTGCACCTGCCATATTGCCCACTGTGGAATCTCTCACATCCACAGGGTCGCCGTGAAATCTCTCACATTCATCAGCGTATAATGAATCTCACACATCACCATACAGCATGACAGGGTTAATCCACGCAAAACAGGTCGGTTTGTTCTCTTTCAAACAACCCACCCATACAGGTGAACCTCCTTCGACTCTCAACAACTGAGTAACTTCCTCTACGTGAGTCCATTACCTCAGCAGAGCCAGGATATCTCGTTCTTAATCACCGATCAATGCACCTACTACAAGATCTTACACGGTATTTTCTTTCCTGAAAATACTATGCCTCGACCTCACACTCACCACATCCAACACATCATACCATTCAAATAAATCATTCAAATCACATCAACAACCATTTCAAAGCTTCAGATCTTCGAATACCTCATGTAAATCTCAAGTAGTTTCAAAACAGTATCAAAAACAGAGGAGTTCGTAAAACAGCGCCAAAACCGGCGATCTAGTTCAAAAACAGAGTGTTTTGAAGATTGTATATAAAACCGGCGACCTCGTCGCCCAAGCACACAAACAGAGCATTTTACGCAGATGAAAACGAAAATGGCGACCACGTCGCCCTCACTTCAGAAGATAGCTAAACTATGGCTCGTATGGAAAAGAGGTCTAACTTCCCTTACCTGGACTTGCGCAAACACCAGGAGTTCCGAAATCCAACGAAGCTTGAAGAACGCCTTGACTCTGTTCTTGTGTCTGGTTTTGAAGAGCTTGCAGAGAACCACCCAAGTGCTCAAATGGTGGCTGTCGCTCGTCGTATTCCCGCGTGAAGGTGTACTAGAATCGCAGTGCGAAGGAGAGAATGGAGGAGAAGGGAGATAAACGCACCCTTTAGCTCTGGAACCACAGCAACGTTTCTTTCCTTCTCCCTCAGAAATGGGTTTTTGCATCTTAAGCTGACTTCTCCACAAAAACCGCTGCCACCACCCACTCTGCAGGGAGTTTGCGTGTACGCTTCGCTGAACAGTACACCTAAGCGTGCCTCTGCGCAGGCTACGCTATGAGGTCACTATTCTGAACCACTTTTTCGTCTACGTGGCGCGCGTGCAGAACGTCTCTTGCTGGGAGTCTGGGGCCCACGTTCTCTGGGTGTAACTCAACGTCGCGCGATGACCTTTCGCCGATGACTACCAGCTCGAAGAGAAACCACTGATGACCTCTCGCGCGAAGACGATCCACCGATGACCTCGCGCGAAGACTACCACCGATGACCTCGCGCGAAGACTACCACCGATGACCTCGCGCGAAGACTACCACCGATGACCTCGCGCGAAGACTACCACCGATGACCTCGCGCGAAGACTACCACCGATGACCTCGCGCGAAGACTACCACCGATGACCTCTTCCTGGCGAACGACCGATGTCTTCCTCTGGGAGACAACCGATGTCTTCCCTGGCGACGCCCTCATAACTCTCGCGCCTTGGCCACGTCCACATGCATCGCGCCCTGGCAATGCCCGCGTGCCTCGCGTCCGCGCGATGCCTGCATGCCTCTCACGCCCGCGCGATGCCTGCATGCCTCTCACGCCCGCGCGATGCCTGCATGCCTCTCGCGCCCGCGCGATGCCTGCATGCCTCTCGCGCCCGCGCGATGCCTGCATGCCTCTCGCGCCCGCGCGATGTCCACCTGGCGCTCATGTGTAGCAGGCGACCGGCGACCTCGTAGCCTTCTAAACTTAACTTTTTCCTCCCTTTCTATTCTAAATAAAAACATACTTAGAATTTATTTAAAATATAACTCTTTTATTCCAATAAATTTTCAGGTCCTTACATTCTCCCCAACAACAAAAATTTTCGTCCTCGAAAATTGGATTACAAGGAAAAGAGGTATGGATAAGCCTCCCTCATGGGTTCTTCTAACTCCCAAGTAGAATCCCCCGATTTCTCATCCCACACCACTTTCACCATGTCGATGGTCTTGCCTCTGAGCTGTTTACATTGCCGATCGTCAATCCTGACTGGTTTTGCTTCAAAGGACAAGTCATCCCTAATCTGCACGTCGTCTACATCCAGCACATGACTAGGGTCTGCCATGTACTTCCTCAGCTGTGACACGTGAAACACATTGTGCAGATTCGCCAGATGGGGAGGTAGGGCGATCTCATACGCCACTGGGCCAATCCTTCTTAAGATCTGATATGGTCCCACAAACTTAGGGGACAACTTCTTTGACCTGATCGCCCGCCCTACACCCTTGGTTGGTGTCACTTTCATGAATACGTGATCTCCAGCAGCAAACTCCAAAGGCTTTCTCCTCTGATCTGCATAGGACTTCTGCCTACTCTGAGAGGCTTTCATTCTGCTTTGTATCTGCTTCACCTTCTCGGTCGTCTGCTGAATCAACTCTGGCCCAACCAAGACTGCCTCGCCCTCCTGGTACCAACATAAGGGAGTTCTGCATTTCCTCCCATACAGGGCTTCATATGGCGCCATCCCAATGCTGGCGTGGTAGCTATTGTTATAGGTAAACTCCACTAGTGGCAACACCTCCTCCCAACTTCCCAATTGATCCAAAACGCATGCCCTCAGCAGATCTTCCAAAGATTGGATCGTCCTCTCTGACTGACCATCTGTTTGGGGATGATATGCAGAGCTCATCCTCAACTTAGTTCCCAAACACTCTTGCAGGGTCTGCCAAAACCGTGAAGTAAACCTGGGATCTCTATCTGAAACGATGCTGGAAGGCACTCCATGCAGCCTCACTATTTCTTGGATGTATAGCTGTGCCAGCTTGACCATAGGCATCTTCATATTTACTGGGAGGAAGTGGGCACTCTTCGTCAGCCTATCAATGATGACCCAGATTGCATCATGGCCCTTGACCGATCTGGGTAAATGGGTGACAAAATCCATTGCAATGCTGTCCCATTTCCACTCAGGGATATCCAATGGTTGTAATAACCCACCAGGCCTTTGATGTTCTACCTTCGCCTTTGACACGTTAAGCAGGTTGTCACGTACTGGGCGATGTCCCTCTTCATGCCCGACCACCAAAATGACTCCTTCAAGTCATGGTACATCTTGTTCATGCCTGGATGAAGGTTAAGGCGACTCTTATGACCTTCCTCTAGGATCATCTTCTTCAACTCATCATTTGCAGGTATGCAAATTCTGCCATCAAACCTCAAGATCCCATCATCGCCCATCTCAAAGCCTCTCGCCTGATCTGTCCCTAGTGACTCCACAGTGCGCTTTAGGCTAGGGTCCTCCAATTGTTTATCCTTCAACATCCCAAGGAAGTCATTAGTTATAGTCAGCTTACTACAACTAATGTGATTCACGTGAAATTCCACTCCAAAGTTTAAGTCTCTGAACTGCTCGATCAGTTTCTGCTCTTCCATCATCATGGTGGCGACTTGTATAGACTTCCTACTCAAGGCATCTGCCACTACATTGGCCTTCCCTGGGTGATACATGAGTTGAAAGTCGTAGTCCTTTAGGAATTCCATCCACCTTCTTTGTCTCATGTTTAGTTCCTTCTGATCGAACAGGTACTTCAAGCTCTTGTGGTCACTGAATACCTGGAACCGAGCTCCATAAAGATAATGCCTCCAGATCTTCAAGGCAAACACTACCGCTGCCAACTCCAGATCATGAGTAGGGTAGTTTCTCTCATGCACCTTGAGTTGCCTTGAAGCATATGCAACCACTCTCTTCTCTTGCATCAAGACGCATCCTAAGCCTTGATGTGAAGCATCACAGAAGACATCAAAAGGTATTCCTACTTCTGGAATCACCAGCACTGGAGCACTGGTCAGCCTCTCCTTTAGTTCCTTGAAGCTCTGCTCACATCGGTCGGTCCAAGCAAAGGGTTGGTCCTTGCGGGTCAGTTGTGTTAAAGGAGCCACAACTTTGGAAAAATCCTCAATGAACCTCCGATAGTAGCCCGCCAACCCCACAAAGCTCCTTATCTCTGTGACTGTCTTAGGGCGTTCCCACTGTAGCACTGCCTCTACCTTGGCTGGATCTACCGAGATCCCCTGGGCAGATATCACGTGCCCTAAGAAGTTGACTTCCTTTAGCCAGAACTCACACTTAGAGAATTTGGCATAGAGCTGCTTCTCCCTCAGTATCTCCAATACTGTCCTCAGGTGTTCCTCATGCTCCTCCTCGGTCCTTGAGTAAATGAGGATGTCATCTATGAAGACCACCACAAACTTGTCCAAGAAAGGGCGAAAAATCCTATTCATGTAGTCCATGAATAGAGCTGGAGCATTGGTGACTCCAAATGGCATCACTACATACTCGTAGTGCCCATACCGAGACCTAAAAGCTGTCTTCTGAACGTCTTCAGCTTTTACCAAGATTTGGTGATACCCCGATCTCAGGTCGATCTTGGAGAACACCGAGGCCCCATGAATCTGGTCCATCAAATCGTCAATCCGAGGTAGGGGGTACTTGTTCTTGATGGTCAATTTGTTCAATTGCCTGTAGTCTATACACAACCGAGACCCTCCATCCTTCTTCTTGACTAGGAGCACTGGAGCTCCCCACGGAGATACACTGGGTCTGATGAACTGTTTCTCCAGCAGCTCTTCCAACTGCTTCTTTAACTCTACTAACTCGGCTGGTGCCATCCTGTAAGGTGCCATTGATATTGGTCCAGCTCCAGGTACCAAGTCAATAGAGAATTCTAATTCTCTCTTAGGGGGTAACCCAGGCACCTCTTCTGGAAATACCTCCGTGAAATCCCTCACCACGTGTATTCTGCTTACGTCCCCTTCATTCCTCACTTCCAACCGAGCTAGCATCACGAAGCACCTCGCCCCTTCTTCCAACTCTGATCGCCCTCTTTGAACTGGCCACACCTCTGATTCTTGGGGGTCTGGAAATGCTACCTTCTGCCTACCACAGTCTATGAGAACATGATTGGCAGCTAGCCAATCCATTCCCAGGATAACATCCAGGTCCTGAAGAGGTAGGCAGATCAAGTTCACTTTGAATCTACGTCCCTCTACTATCACTGGACATTCAGGGCAAACTGTGGAGGTCAACACCTGTCCTGACGCAGGTGTAGAGACCAACAGTTCGAAGGGTAACTCTCTCACCATAAGGCCCAACTCGGCTACACACATGCTTGACACAAAGGAGTGTGTCGCTCCAGAATCAAACAAAGTTTTTACACCTCTACCAGCTATAAAGCAAACATTCTGCACAAGGTTACCTGATTGGGACGCCTCAGCTCCTGACATGGCAAACACCCTCCCGGTTGCCTGAGGTCTGTTGCCTTCGTTCCTCATCTGCTGGGAACCACTGGGTTGAGTCATTCTGTGCTGAGTAGGACAATACTTGGCAACGTGCCCCGTCTTCTGGCAGGTAAAGCATCTCCTCTCTGAGTCTTTCTTGGGACACACATTGGCTGCGTGTGGCCCACCGCAATGGAAACATTGAAATTTCCTGGTTTGCTGCTGATGAGACTGGGGTGGTGCTGCTCTCGCCCTATGCTGTGGAGGCCTCGCGTAGGGCTTAAACTGCTGTTGCTGTACCCTTGCCTTCCCATTGGAGGAACCGCCTGGGTGGGACCTGCTCACCCGAGACTCACCCTTCTCTAGAGTCTCCACCATTTTCGCCTTCTCCACTAAGGCATGAAATTCTCTAATGCACATCGGGGCTATGGTTCTCTTCAGCCCATGCTTCAGTCCTTCTTCGAATTTCCTACACCTCCAAGCCTCAGAGGTGGCTTGGGTATAAAACCTGGCGAGGTACTCGAACCGAGCAGCATAGGCATTCACAGACATATCCCCCTGCTCCAACCTCAGGAACTCAGCTTCCTTCGCAAATCTTGCGCTGTCTGGGAAGTACTTCTCCAGGAACCTCACTCTGAAGCTTTCCCAATCCATCACTTCCTCTCGGGCCTCCATCATCTGTTGAGTTCCCATCCACCAGAACTCAGCTTCCCCAGACAGGAGGTATGTGGCAAACACCAGCTTCTTGTCTTCAGGGCAGGAAGTCGCCCTGAATATCTTCTCTAACCCCCTGACCCACTGATCTGCTTGATCAGGGGTAACGTTCCCACTGAACTTAGGTGGGTTGTGCCTGAGGAATTCAGTCAGTCCCATATGCTCCTGAGGCTGACCGACGTCGGGGTTTGTTGCGGCCGATCTGGCGGTCTCCCACTGTTGCATTGTAGCTTGGTGATTTTGAGACATCGCCGCATTCTGCTGCTGGATGGCACTTGCCATCATCTCGATGGCCTTGGCGATCTGACCCATTTCAGAAGAAGGTTGGGGAGGGGTAGAGGGTCTACGTGCCATCACTCTTGTTTCGGATCTTGAAGCTATGAGTTTTCTATATTCCCTACAACTACAGGAATGAGATTGATAAGAAATCAATTCATTCAGGAGGTAATAACTAGACCTTACAAAGGTCAGCATCTCAAAGTCATCAAGAATTTGAGCTTAACAACATACTCGTAATACTTAGAATCTCAAGCAAGGTATTAGAACAGCTACTGATATCATCACTATCAGTTCAAACAACCATTTTCAGTCAATTGCAGAAACACTCAATAAGCTAAACTAGATCACACCAGCATTCAATGTATACTAAACATCAAATCTTTGGAATTAAGATTGAGAATCATCTCGATCCAGTTATGAGTGTGCACCCTCACCACTTTATCAAGACCTTCTTATTCTTAATACTAAGATTTTCAGTTAGGCATACATTCACCAAAGCACACGCAAGAGTTCAATACAAAAACGTTTGAAAACCTCCCACTATAGTGGTTATTTAAAACTCAAATAAATTTTATGAGCAGAAGAAACACAATGGATCCACAGCCCTCAGGTCATCCTAAGGACAAACTGCTCTGATACCATTAATGTAACATCCCACCAAATACATTTCATATTTATATAATATAAATGAAAATAAACAAGTATTTTGAAATAAACATAATCATATATATATAATGGAGTTTCTCCTCATCGGGAGTTTAATACACAAACTGTGAATCTTTCAAAAAAAAAAAAAAAAAAAAAAAAAGAAACTTAACCAAAAAAACAACAAAAAGACAAATCGGGCGATATGCTAACAAAAGGGCGATCTCCTAGTCAATCAGGTGATCTCCTATCAGCCAGGCGATCTCCTATCAGACCGGCGATCTCCTATCAGACCGACGATCTCACTTTCCTGCAACGTCATCTGCTCCCGTGTAAATCATACACGATCATCACAAGTTTTAAGAAGAACATCCACAAACGAAAACGCAGGGTAAGCTAGACAGTTTTAAAAGAGAATTTAGATATGAACTTTAAAATCAAGATAAATTAATTTAAGGCACCCACGTAAAAACATCAGCTTTCTCATTCTTCCCACATACCATCAAGTAAAAACCCACATTTCACAATTCCTCAAGAGTAGTTCATATCACACAGTGCAGCAAGTGTCTATCCACATACAGTGTTCCTCATTTCTCACGTCAGGTTTTCCACTGACTCACAATACATAGACACAAGACACTAATTCCGGAATACTCGTGCATTGATTAGACTCAGAGATCTGCACCTGCCATATTGCCCACTGTGGAATCTCTCACATCCACAGGGTCGCCGTGAAATCTCTCACATTCATCAGCGTATAATGAATCTCACACATCACCATACAGCATGACAGGGTTAATCCACGCCAAAACAGGTCGGTTTGTTCTCTTTCAAACAACCCACCCATACAGGTGAACCTCCTTCGACTCTCAACAACTGAGTAACTTCCTCTACGTGAGTCCATTACCTCAGCAGAGCCAGGATATCCGTTCTTAATCACCGATCAATGCACCTACTACAAGATCTTACACGGTATTTTCTTTCCTGAAAATACTATGCCTCGACCTCACACTCACCACATCCAACACATCATACCATTCAAATAAATCATTCAAATCACATCAACAACCATTTCAAAGCTTCAGATCTTCGAATACCTCATGTAAATCTCAAGTAGTTTCAAAACAGTATCAAAAACAGAGGAGTTCGTAAAACAGCGCCAAAACCGGCGATCTAGTTCAAAAACAGAGTGTTTCGAAGATTGTATATAAAACCGGCGACCTCGTCGCCCAAGCACACAAACAGAGCATTTTACGCAGATGAAAACGAAAATGGCGACCACGTCGCCCTCACTTCAGAAGATAGCTAAACTATGGCTCGTATGGAAAAGAGGTCTAGCTTCCCTTACCTGGACTTGCGCAAACACCAGGAGTTCCGAAATCCAACGAAGCTTGAAGAACGCCTTGACTCTGTTCTTGTGTCTGGTTTTGAAGAGCTTGCAGAGAACCACCCAAGTGCTCAAATGGTGGCTGTCGCTCGTCGTATTCCCGCGTGAAGGTGTACTAGAATCACAGTGCGAAGGAGAGAATGGAGGAGAAGGGAGATAAACGCACCCTTTAGCTCTGGAACCACAGCAACGTTTCTTTCCTTCTCCCTCAGAAATGGGTTTTTGCATCTTAAGCTGACTTCTCCACAAAAACCGCTGCCACCACCCACTCTGCAGGGAGTTTGCGTGTACGCTTCGCTGAACAGTACACCTAAGCGTGCCTCTGCGCAGGCTACGCTATGAGGTCACTATTCTGAACCACTTTTTTGTCTACGTGGCGCGCGTGCAGAACATCTCTTGCTGGGAGTCTGGGGCCCACGTTCTCTGGGTGTAACTCAACGTCGCGCGATGACCTTTCGCCGATGACTACCAGCTCGAAGAGAAACCACTGATGACCTCTCGCGCGAAGACGATCCACCGATGACCTCGCGCGAAGACTACCACCGATGACCTCGCGCGAAGACTACCACCGATGACCTCGCGCGAAGACTACCACCGATGACCTCGCGCAAAGACTACCACCGATGACCTCGCGCGAAGACTACCACCGATGACCTCGCGCGAAGACTACCACCGATGACCTCTTCCTGGCGAACGACCGATGTCTTCCTCTGGGAGACAACCGATGTCTTCCCTGGCGACGCCCTCATAACTCTCGCGCCTTGGCCACGTCCACATGCATCGCGCCCTGGCAATGCCCGCGTGCCTCGCGTCCGCGCGATGCCTGCATGCCTCTCACGCCCGCGCGATGCCTGCATGCCTCTCACGCCCGCGCGATGCCTGCATGCCTCTCGCGCCCGCGCGATGCCTGCATGCCTCTCGCGCCCGCGCGATGCCTGCATGCCTCTCGCGCCCGCGCGATGTCCACCTGGCGCTCATGTGTAGCAGGCGACCGGCGACCTCGTAGCCTTCTAAACTTAACTTTTTCCTCCCTTTCTATTCTAAATAAAAACATACTTAGAATTTATTTAAAATATAACTCTTTTATTCCAATAAATTTTCAGGTCCTTACACATGCCAACCACTACTCTGAACAGTACTACCACTGTTGTCGCTTGTGCATGCCAACCACTGCTCTGAACAGTACGACCGCGAGTGTCTCCTGCGCATGCCAACATTCTGATGTCACCACTCTGAACCACCCTTTTTGTCTACGTGGCGCGTGTGCAGGATGTTTCATGCTGGGAGTCTGGGTCCCACTTTACTCTGTGTGAAACTCGACGTCGTGCGATAACTTTCCACTGCTGACTCATCCTGGCGAACGATCGATGTCTCCTTCGCCTTGGAAGACGACCGATGTCTCCTTCGCCCTGGAAGACGACCGATGTCTCCTTCGCCCTGGAAGACGACCGATGTCTTCCCTGGCGATGCCCTCATAACTCTCGCGCCCTGGCTACGTCCACATGCATCGCGCCCTGGCGATGCCCGCATGCCTCTCGCGCCTTGGCCACGTCACATGCCTCGCGCCCTGGCAATGCCCGCATGCCTCGTGCCCTGGCAATGCCTGCATGCCTCGCGCCGCGCGCGATGCCTGCATGCCTCGCGCCCTGGCGACGTCCACCTGGCGCTCATGTGTAGCAGGCGACCGGCGATCCCATAGCCTTCTAAACTTAACTTTTCTTCCTTTACTCTTCTTGATCCACACATCATCCGACCGACCTCTACCAGCTGACCCCAGATCTTGGGCGACGTCCGAGGTCCGACTACTACGAAACTTTATTTACCAGCTCTTTGTATTTTAAATAATAACATCTTCTGAAATTATTTAAATATACCACTTTCATTCCAATTCAATTTTACAGGTCCTTACATTCTCCCCAACAAGAAAAATTTTCGTCCTCGAAAATTGAATCACAAGGAAAAGAGGTAGGGATAGGCTTCTCTCATGGTTCCTTCTAATTCCCAAGTTGTATCACCCGATCTCTCATCCCACACCACTTTCACCATATTGATGGTCTTGCCTCTGAGCTGCCTACTCTGCTGAACGTCAATCCTGACTGGTTTCGCTCCCAACAACAAGTCATCCCTGATCTGCACATCGTCTACTTCTAACACGTGACTAGGGTTGTGACACGTGAAAGACATTGTGCAGATTCGCTAAATGGGGAGGTAGGGCGATCTCATAAGCCACTAGACCGATCCTCCTTAAGATCTGATATGGTCCACGAACTTAGGGGACAACTTCTTTGGTCTGATAGCTCGTCCTACACCCTTGGCTGGTGTTTCCCTCATAAAGACATGATCTCCAACAGCAAACTCCAAAGGTCTTCTCCTCTGATCTGCATAGGACATCTGTCGACTTTCAGAAGCTTTCATTCTGCCTTGCATCAGTTTCACCTTCTCGGTTGTCTGTTGAACCAACTCTTACTACTCCAATACTTCATCAATTTCCATTCTCCATCTGCTGGTATGCAAATTCTGCCATTAATCTCAATATTCCATCTTTACCCGTTACAAAGCCCTTTAGCCTGATCGGTGCCTAGCAAATTCCACAATACGTTTCAGACTAGGATCCTCTAACTGTTCAATCAAAACTGATTCGCCCTCCTGGTTCCAACAATAAGGGAATTCTGCATTCCCTCCCATACAACGCTTCACACAATTACTGTCTTCAAATCTCCATAACAACACTACCACTGCCGATTCTAAATCATAAGTAGAATAATTTCTCTCATGAAATTTGAGTTGCATTGAACATATGCAACTCCTGTCTTCTCTTGTATTCAGACTCAATTCGAACTTTGATGTGAGGCATCATACTAAACCTCAAAAGGCTTGTCTTCTGCACATCTTCTGTCTTAGCAAAATCTGGTTTTATCCAGATTTCCGATAAAACTTTGAGGACACTGAAGTTCCATCTAACTGATCCCTCAACTCATCAATTACGGGTAGAGGGTAGTTGTCCTGGATGGTCAACTTATTCAACTTCCTGTAGTCCCTACACAGTTGAGGTCCTTCCTCTTCCTTTTTAACCAACAACGCTGGAACTCCAAGGAGATATATTGGGCTTGACTAACTGCGTCTCTAACAACTCTTCCACTTATTTTCTTCAATTTAATCAACTCGGCTGAACTTTGGAAACACTATCTTTCGTTGAGCTTAACCTTTGGAAACGTGATTGACAGATCACTAATCCCTTTTTTTGGAATAACATCCAATTCATCTCCTACATACTCAACATAAACTAGTGTCCAATTTCGAATCACATACAGCTTTCAAATCCAAATCAATTAAACAACATCCATCCCACGTGAGACTTTCTCTCTCATCCAAGCAATTTCTCCGCCTGTTGCTTTTCAACAATTTTCTTTGCCTAACTGTAACTTTAAACACAATTAAGATATTTCATCTTTCCTCTTTACCAAAATCATTGATACATCTCAAGATGATATAATCATCTTGTAAACTTATTCTCTACCAAATCTCAAATTTCCATTTCAAGCCTTGTGTCCAGCTAGAGGTCATCACCAAGCTCCAGATCAAAGAAAGATTCCTACTTTCATCTTGGAACTTAACTCCAGTACTTCCCATGGATACACATGCTTAAGTCTTTAAACCCTCAACATTCTGCTTACATACTCTCCATAACTTATATGTAGCTGAACCTACACCTTGGTACACTAAATCTAACTTACACTTCCTTCTTTGATTCCACCAACTCAGCTGGAGTCACTGACACTGGTCCAGCTCCAGGTACCAAAACAATAGAGAGTTCCACCTCTCTCTTAGGAGGTAATCCAGGTACCTCTTCTGGAAATACATCCGTGAAATCTTTCACCACGGGTATCTTGCTTACGTCCTCTTCATTCTTCATTCCCAACCGAGCTAGGATCATGAAGCACCTCGCTCCTTTCTCCCAACTCCGACTACCCATGCTGAGCAGATATCACCTCTGACTCTTGGAGATCTGGAAACGCTAATTTTCTGCCTACCGCGACCCATGAGAATGTGATTGGCAGATAGCCAATCCATTCCTAGGATAACATCCAGATCCTGAAGAGGTAGGCAGATCAAATTCACTTTGAATCTGCGTCCCTCTACTATCACTGGACATTCGGGGCAAACTGTAGAGGTCAACACCTGTCCTGACGCAGGTGTAGGGACCAACAGTTCAAATGGTAACTCCTTCACTAGAAGGCCCAACTCGGCTACACACAGGCTTGACACAAAGGAGTGTGTCGCTCCAGAATCAAACAAAACTTTTACACTCCTATCAGCTATAAAACATATACTCTGCACGAGGTTACCTGACTGAGACGCCTCTGCTCCTGACATGGCAAACACTCTCCCTGTTGCCTGAGGTCTGCTGCCTTCATTCCTCAACTGCCGAGAACCACTGGGTTGAGTCATCCTTTTTCTGTTAGGACAATCTCTAGAAATGTGCCCTATTTCTTGGCATGTGAAACACCCTTTCTCTGAATTCCTCTTGGAGCACACCTTGACATTATGTAACCCACCACAACGGAAACATTTTGGTTTCCATGGTTGTTGCCGCTGAAACTGGAGCGGAACTGCTCCTGCCCGATGTGGTGGAGGTCTCGCATAAGGCTTGCTTTGTGGGTGCTGCACCTTGGCCTTCCCACTGAAGGGACCCCCTGGGTGTGATCTGATTATCCTGGAATCACCCCTCTCCAGGGTCTCCACCCTCTTTGCCTTCCCCACTAAGGCATGGAACTCCCTGATCCACCGATCTGGTTGGTTCGGAGAAACGTTCCCACGGAACTGGGTTGGGTTGTGCCTCATGAACTCGGTCATCCCCACCTGCTCCTGAGGCTGATTGACATGAGAAGCTGTTGCAGCCGATCCAGCAGTTTCCAAATGATGCATTACAGCTTGATGAATCTGGACCATTACCGTATTCTGCTGTTGGATGGCAGTTGCCATCATCTCCATGGCCCTGGCGATCTGGCCCATCTCTGAAGAAGGTTGGGGAGGGGTAGGAGGTTTACTTGCCATCACTCTTCGTTTCAGATTTGGAACTATAGGTTTCTATATTCCCTACAACTACAAGAATGAGATCGATAAGAAATCAATTCATTCAGGAGGTAACAGCTAGACCTTACAAAGGTCAGCCTCTCAAGGTCATTGAGAATTTGAGTTCATCAACAGAATCATAATGCTTATAACATCAAGCATAACACCAGAACAACTACTGGTATGCAGTCATCAATCCAATCAACCATTTTCAATCAATTACAAAGACACTCAAGAGAATGAAATAGCTCACACCAAAATTCAATATATGCTAAACATCAAACCTTTGGAATTAAGGTTGAGACTCATCCCGATCCAGTAATGAGTGTGCACCCTCACTACTTTATCAAGACCTTCTCATTCCTAATACTAAGATTTTCAGTTATAACATATATTCACCAAAGCACACACAAAATCTCAATACAAAACGTTTGAAAACTTTTCACTATAGTTGTTATTTTAAACTCAAATAAATTTCATGAGCAGAAGAAACACAATGGATCCACAGCCCTCAGGTCATCCTAAGGACGAACTGCTCTGATACCATTAATGTAACATCCCGCCAAAATACTATACATATGTATATAATGAAAATAAAGGTAACAAATAGATTGAAGTGAACAAAATATTATATATATAAAATGTAGTTTCTCCTCGCAGGGAGTTTAATACAAATTCGGTCAAATTTTCCAGAAACATAAACAAATTACAGTAAAAGAAACAAAGCAGGCGATCTCCTATCGGAAGAGACCGATCTCCTATCGGACGAGGCCGATCGCCTATCAGAGGACCCAAAACAGCCGATCGGCTACCAGAACAGAAATCAGGCGATCTCCTTCCGGCGACCACACACTAAGGAGCTCTACTTCCTGGAAAATCATCTGCTCCCGTGTAAATTATACACGATCATCACAGTTTTAAGAAAAACAACCACAGAACCAAAATACGCAGGGTAAGCTAGATATTTTAAAGAGAGTATATATATAACCATTAAAATCAAGGTAAAACAATTTCAAGGTAACCACGTAAAACTATACATTTTCTCATTTCCTTCACCTGATCGCCAAGAAGTCATACATTTCACAATATTTTCCAGAGTCATTCTATTTCACAACTGTATCAAGTGTCTATCAATTTCAAGTTCCTCATTTCACATGTCAGACCACCACTGACTCAGCACACAAGACACTTGACACTACTTCCGGAAGACTCATGCATTGATTAGACTCAGAGATCTGCACCTGTCATACCATACCACTGTGAAATCCACACAGGGTCGCTGTGAATCCACACAGCATGCGCATATATAATCTCAATGTCAATAGTTCTCCCGGTATGACAGGGTTAATCCATAGAACAGGCCGAGCTCGTTCTGTTTCACACGACTCACCCATTCCTATGAACCTCCTTCGACTCTCCACAACTGAGTAACTTCCTCTATGGGATTCCATTATCTCAGCAGAGTCAGGATATCTCATTAGGAATCACCGATCGATGCACATCCTACACGATCTTACACGGTATTTTCTTTCCTGAAAATACTATGCCTCGATCCCACATTCACCACATTCAACACATCACATAGCACTTAAAGGAACAATTTCAATCACAGCAAAACTCAATCCAAGGTTCTTATTTTCGAATATCTCATTTAAGTCTCAGACAGTTTCAAAGTAGCACCAAAAACAGAGAGTTCGCAAACAACGCCAAAAACCGGCGATCTGGTTCAAAAACAAGGTATTTCGAAGTCTGTATATAAAACCGGCGACTACGTCGCCCAAAACACATAGAAACAGAGCATTCACGAAGATGAAAACGAAACCGGCGACCACGTCGCCCTCACTTCAGAAACAGCTAAACTATGGCTTGTATTGAAAATGAAGTCTAGCTTCCCTTACCTGGACTTGCGTAAAATACCGCGAGCTCAAAACCCACCGAGCCTGAAGGATGCCTTAGCTCTGTTTTCAGCGCCTGGTCTGTAGAACTTGCAGAGAACCTCTTAGGTGCTCTAAGGGCAACGTCGCTTGTCGCACTGATGCTGGAGGTTGCCTGAGTCTCAACGCAAGGAAGGGAAGAAGGGAGGGAGGAAGTTGCACTCACTCTAACACTCTTGAGTCTGTAACGCTCTTTGCCTTCCCGCAGTGGCTTTTGAATCCCAACTTACCTGTCCACGCATGCTGCTGCTGCCACCCCTTCTGCAGGAAAGCCTGAGAACCACTGCCCTGAACAGTACGACCACTGTTGTCTCTGGTGCATGCCAACCACTGCTCTGAACAGTACTACCACTGTTGTCGCTTGTGCATGCCAACCACTGCTCTGAACAGTACGACCGCGAGTGTCTCCTGCGCATGCCAACATTCTGATGTCACCACTCTGAACCACCCTTTTTGTCTACGTGGCGCGTGTGCAGGATGTTTCATGCTAGGAGTCTGGGTCCCACTTTACTCTGTGTGAAACTCGACGTCGTGCGATAACTTTCCACTGCTGACTCATCCTGGTGAACGACCGATGTCTCCTTCGCCTTGGAAGACGACCGATGTCTCCTTCGCCCTGGAAGACGACCGATGTCTCCTTCGCCCTGGAAGACGACCGATGTCTTCCCTGGCGACGCCCTCATAACTCTCTCTCGCGCCCTGGCTACGTCCACATGCATCGCGCCCTGGCGATGCCCGCATGCCTCTCGCGCCTTGGCCACGTCCACATGCCTCGCGCCCTGGCAATGCCCGCATGCCTCGCGCCCTGGCAATGCCTGCATGCCTCGCGCCCGCGCGATGCCTTCATGCCTCGCGCCCTGGCGACGTCCACCTGGCGCTCATGTGTAGCAGGCGACCGGCGATCCCATAGCCTTCTAAACTTAACTTTTCTTCCTTTACTCTTCTTGATCCACACATCATCCGACCGACCTCTACCAGCTGACCCTAGATCTTGGGCGACGTCCGAGGTCCGACTACTACGAAACTTCATTTACCAGCTCTTTGTATTTTAAATAATAACATCTTCTGGAATTATTTAAATATACCACTTTCATTCCAATTCAATTTTACAGGTCCTTACAAGCCTCACAGCCTTTAATCTAGCCACAGGAGCAAAGGTTTCACCATAGTCTAAGTCCTCTTCTTGATTGTAGCCCTTGGCAACTAGCCTTTCTTTGTTTCTTGTGATCACTCCTTCCTCATCTAGCTTGTTCCTGAAAACCCATTTTGCACCAATAATATTCATTTCATTAGTTCTAGGAACAAGAAACCATACCTCATTTCTTTCGAATTGATTTAGCTCTTCTTGTATAGTGTTCTTGCCGGTTGACTCGCTTGTCAGTTGACTCCACGACACTCACGCACCACCTTCCTCACGTTGATATGTGCTTGGTTGCGAAACAATCTGCACCTGCAAAAGAGAAAGGGGCGCCCTAGAGGCCGTTTGCACTCTGACGCTCAAGTCAGTGTAGGGCAAGAAACACCAAGTGTATTGAGCTTCTCTGTGTTTAGGTCTAGAAACTGCGTACCTTTGTGAAGTATTTTACTGTCCCTTATATAGTCTAGGGTTTACTGCGTCGCTAGCCCTAATTAGGGTTTACTACGCTGCTAGCCATATTTAGGGTTTACTGGAATACCCTTGCGCCGCTATCACCCAATCTTAGGGTAATATGGCACATACGGTTTCCTTCTCTGGAGTGCAAACTTTAACAGGGTGACCACCTGGGTGCCTCCTTGTGCACCTAGTCTCTGGGGCCACCTTTTCTGGGAGTGCCTTCACTGTTCACGTGCCATGCATGTAGCTTCACTGGGAAAACCCTAGTTCTGATGAGTTCTCGTCCCCTCAGGACTCTACACCTAACTGTGCTCTCCCTGCTACCCGCATAGGCACTTCGTGATCCAGGCCCCTCCCTACCTCTGGGTATTTAACTGGTCATTGGCCCACACTGGGAACCAATCTTAACTATTCTGGTTACGTTGTTCAAATCACCCAAGATCGATATCACCTCGCCACACTCTGTTGCCGAGGACTGATCACCCTGCGAAGTGACGAGGACACATCAGCCCTTTCTAGTGACCATCACGCTGATGACTACTCACCCTTCTTTGTGGGAACATGCTGATGACTCATCACCCTTCTCTGTAGGCTGATGACTAATCACCCCTTTCTGTAGGCTGATGACTAATCACCCCTTTCTGTAGGCTGATGACTCATCGCCCTTCTCTGTAGGCTGATGACTAATCACCTCTCTTTGTTCAATACCCCCTGTGGGGTCCATTCCACGTGGCTTTGGCCCATGCTGTGGGACCCAGCTGACGTCCGAGGACTGGTCAGTACACAAGCCCCCCAGTCTCAAGCTGTTAACTTGTTTCAGCGAAGAGACTAAGTCATGGGCGAGGACTGATCGGTACACAAGCCCCCCTAGTCTCGAGCTGTTACCTTGTTTCAGCGAAGAGACTAAGTCATTGACTCGGGCGACCTACGTGGCTCTACGCATAAGTACATGAACAGTGCGCTGAAAGGACACTTCACCAACCCCCTTTCATCCGCTAACACGTGGCTGCATTAACGGTTTGAGATTCATAACGTTTGCGCTCCCTAGGGCTACGTTAAACCTCTTCAAAACCCCGCGCCACTTCACTGTTTCATCACTTTGCATTCTCACCTTCTGTAAACTCTATCTTCCAACGCACGCTCTCCTCCTCTCACCAAGCTTTTCGAACTTCTTCCCCCTCACTCAACCAAAGGTATAATTTTTATGTCTTCTCCACCTTCTAAACATAATCTCTGTTCTTCATATTGCATGCTGCTGTTTTGGGCCTGTGTGTGGTTTGTGCATTCTAGGGTTTTGTTCTTCTTTTCTGGGTTCGTTCTACCCTCGAGTCTTTGTCCACCATTGTTTTCTTCTAAGCCTTTTTCTTTTCCTGCCTCTCATTTGTTTAGATTCGAGATGGCCAGAACCAAAACTACCTCCAACCCTCCTCCAAACGTAGCGGTCGATTACAAGGCCCTCTACCCATGGGCTTCTGAGGATCTCCTTGCTGAGACCTCCAGACTCACATCCTGCGAGGATCTTCGCAAGCACAGGGATGATGAGAATGAGATCAAAGGACGCGTCTTTGGCAGGGAGACTGACGCGTATGTAACATCCCGCCAAAATACTATACAAATGTATATAATGAAAATAAAGGTAACAAATAGATTGAAGTGAACAAAATATTATATATATAAAAGGTAGTTTCTCCTCACAGGGAGTTTAATACAAATTCGGTCAAATTTTCCAGAAACATAAACAAAATACAGAAAAAAAAAACAAAGCAGGCGATCTCCTATCGGAAGAGACCGATCTCCTATCGGACGAGGCCGATCTCCCATCGGAGGACCCAAAAACAGCCGATCTGCTTCCGGCGACCACTCACTAAGGAGCTCTACTTCCTGGAAGATCATCTGCTCCCGTGTAAGTTATACACGATCATCACAGTTTTAAGAGAACAGCCACAGAACCAAAAAAACACGCAGGGTAAGCTAGATATTTTAAAGAGAGTTTAAATAAGGGTAATTAAAATAAAATCAAGGTAAACAATTTCAAGATATTCACGTAAAGTTATCAAGTTTCTCATACTCTTCACCTGATCGCCCAGAAATCACACATTTCGCAATACTTTCCAGAGTCATTCTATTTCACAACTGTATCAAGTGTCTATCAATTTCAAGTTCCTCATTTCACATGTCAGACCACCACTGACTCAGCACACAAGACACTTGACACTACTTCTGGAAGACTCATGCATTGATTAGACTCAGAGATCTGCACCTGTCATACCATACCACTGTGAAATCCACACAGGGTCGCTGTGAATCCACACAGCATGCGCATATATAATCTCAATGTCAATAGTTCTCCCGGTATGACAGGGTTAATCCATAGAACAGGCCGAGCTCGTTCTGTTTCACACGACTCACCCATTCCTATGAACCTCCTTCGACTCTCCACAACTGAGTAACTTCCTCTATGGGATTCCATTATCTCAGCAGAGTCAGGATATCTCATTAGGAATCACCGATCAATGCACATCCTATACGATCTTACACGGTATTTTCTTTCCTGAAAATACTACGCCTCGATCCACATTCACATCATGCAACACATCTCATAACACTTAAAGGAAAGATTTCAATCACAGCAGAAGCTCACTCCAAGGTTCTTATTTCCTAACATCTCATTTAAATCTCATACCGTTTCAAAGCAACATCAAAAACAGGGAGTTCGTAAACAACGCCAAAACCGGCGATCTAGTTCAAAAACAGGGTATTTCGAAGTCTGCATTTAAAACCGGCGACCACGTCGCCCAAACACATAGCACAGAGCATTTTGCAAAGATGAAAACGAAAACCGGCGACCACGTCGCCCTCACTTCAGAAATAGCTAAACTATGGCTTGTATGGAAAATGAAGTCTAGCTTCCCTTACCTGGACTTGCGCAAAACACCAGGAGCTCCGAAACCCAACGAAGCTTGAACAACGCCTTGGCTCTGTTTTTGCGTCTGGTTGAAGGACTTGCAGAGAATCTCCCAGGTGCTCTAATGGTGCTGCCTCTCGTCGTACTCTTGTGTGAAGATGCTAGAATCGCAGCGCGAAGGAGATATCTGGAGGAGAAGGGAGGTAACTCACTCTTTCTCTCTTTGAATGTTGCAACGTTTTTGTTCTCTCAGCAGTGGGTCTCTGCATCTTAAACCAACTTATCCACCAAAAGCAGCTGCCACACCCACTCTGCAGAGAAGTCTGAGAACCACTGCCCTGTACAGTACGACCACTGTTGTCTCTGGTGCATGCCAACCACTGCTCTGAACAGTACGACCGCGAGTGTCTCCTGCGCATGCCAACATTCTGATGTCACCACTCTAAACCACCTTTTTTGTCTACGTGGCGTGTGTGCAGGACGTTTCATGCTGGGAGTCTGGGTCCCACTTAACTCTGTGTGAAACTCGACGTCGCGCGATAACTTTCCACTGCTGACTCATCCTGGCGAACGACCGATGTCTCCTTCCCCCTGGAAGACGACCGATGTCTTCCTCTGGGAGACGACCGATGTCTTCCCTGGCGACGCCCTCATAACTCTCGCGCCTTGGCAATGCCCGCATGCCTCGCGCCCGCGCGATGCCCGCATGCCTCGCGCCCGCGCGATGCCCGCATGCCTCGCGCCCGCGCGATGCCCAAATGCCTCGCGCCCGCGCGATGCCCGCATGCCTCGCGCCCTGGCGACGTCCACCTGGCGCTCAAGTGTAGCAGGCGACCGGCGATCTCATAGCCTTCTAAACTTAACTTTTCCTCCCTTTTTATTTTAAATAAAACATACATAGAATTTCTTTTAAAATATAACCCTTTTTATTCCAATTCAATTTTACAGGTCCTTACATTCTCCCCAACAAGAAAAATTTTCGTCCTCGAAAATTGAATTACAAGGAAAAGAGATATGGATTGGCTTCTCTCATGGGTTCTTCCAACTCCCAAGTTGAGTCACCCGATCGCTCATCCCACACCACTTTCACCATGTTAATGGTCTTGCCTCTGAGCTGTTTACTTTGACGATCTTCAATCCTGACTGGTTTCGCTTCAAAGGACAAGTCATCCCTGATCTGCACGTTGTCCACTTCCAGCACATGACTAGGGTCTGCCATGTACTTCCTCAGCTGTGAAACGTGAAAGACATTGTGCAGATTCGCTAAATGGGGAGGCAGGGCGATCTCATAGGCTACTGGGCCAATCCTCCTTAAGATCTGATATGGTCCCACGAACTTAGGGGACAACTTCTTTGGCCTGATCGCTCTTCCTACCCCCTTGGTTGGTGTCACTTTCATGAACACGTGGTCTCCAGCAGTAAACTCCAAAGGCTTTCTCCTCTGATCTGCATAGGACTTCTGCCTACTCTGAGAAGCTTTCATTCTGCTTTGTATCTGTTTCACCTTCTCGGTCGTCCGCTGAATCAACTCTGGCCCAACCAAGACTGCCTCGCCCTCCTGGTACCAACATAAGGGAGTTCTGCATTTCCTCCCATACAGGGCTTCATATGGTGCCATCCCAATACTGGCGTGGTAGCTATTATTATAGGTAAACTCCACCAGTGGCAACACCTCGTCCCAATTCCCCAATTGATCCAAGACACACGTCCTCAGCAGGTCTTCCAAGGACTGGATCGTTCTCTCTGACTGACCATCTGTTTGGGGATGATATTCAGAGCTCATCCTCAACTTAGTTCCCAAGCACTCTTGTAAGGTCTGCCAAAACCGTGAGGTGAACCGGGGATCCCTATCTGAAACAATGCTGGAAGGCACTCCATGCAGCCTCACTATTTCCTGGATGTACAACTGTGCCAACTTGGCCATGGGCATCCTCATATTCACTGGGAGAAAATGAGCACTCTTCGTCAGCCGATCAGTGATGACCCAGACTGCATCATGGCCCTTTACCGATCTGGGTAAATGGGTGACAAAATCCATGGCAATGTTGTCCCATTTCCACTCAGGGATATCCAATGGTTGTAACAACCCGCCAGGCCTTTGATGTTCTACCTTTGCCTTCTGGCACGTCAAACAGGTAGCAACATACTGGGCGATGTCTCTCTTCATGCCTGACCACCAAAATGACTCCTTCAAGTCATGGTACATCTTGGTCATGCCTGGATGTAGGCTAAGGCGACTCTTGTGACCTTCCTCTAGGACCATCTTCTTCAACTCTTCATTTGCCGGTATGCAAATCCTGCCCTCAAATCTCAAGATCCCATCATTGCCCATCACAAAGCCTTTAGCCTGGTCGGTCCCTAGTGACTCCACAGTACGCTTCAGACTAGGGTCCTCCAACTGCTTGTCCTTTATCATTCCAAGGAAGTCATTAGTTATAGCCAGCTTACTACAACTAATGTGATTTACGTGGAACTCTACCCCAAGGTTTAAATCTCTGAATTGCTCGATCAGTTTCTGCTCTTTCATCATCATGGTGGCTACTTGTACTGATTTTCTACTCAAGGCATCTGCCACTACATTGGCCTTCCCTGGATGATACATGAGTTGAAAATCGTAGTCCTTTAGAAACTCCATCCACCTTCTCTGTCTCATGTTTAGTTCCTTCTGATCGAACAGATATTTCAGGCTCTTATGGTCACTGAACACCTGGAACCGAGCTCCATATAAATAGTGCCTCCAGATCTTCAAGGCAAATACCACAGCCGCCAACTCCAAATCATGCGTGGGGTAGTTTCTCTCATGAATCTTGAGTTGCCTTGAAGCATATGCAACCACTCTCTGCTCTTGCATCAAAACACATCCCAAGCCCTGATGTGAAGCGTCACAGAAGACATCAAAAGGTCTTCCCACCTCGGGGATCACCAGCACTGGAGCACTAGTCAGCCTTTCCTTTAGTTCCTTGAAGCTCTGCTCACATCGGTCGGTCCAAGCAAAAGGTTGATCCTTGCGGGTCAGCTGTGTTAAAGGAGCCACTACCTTGGAAAAGTCCTGAATAAACCGCCGATAGTAGCCAGCTAGGCCCACAAAACTCCTTATTTCAGTAACTGTCTTAGGACGTTCCCATAGAAGCACTGCCTCCACTTTGGCTGGATCAACCGAGATCCCCTGGGCAGATATCACATGTCCCAAGAAGTTGACTTCCCTCAGCCAGAACTCACACTTCGAGAACTTGGCATAGAGCTGCTTCTCCCTCAGTATCTCCAATACTGTCCTCAGGTGTTCTTCATGCTCTTCCTCGGTCCTTGAGTAAATGAGTATGTCGTCTATGAAGACCACCACAAACTTATCCAAGAAAGGGCGAAAAATTCTATTCATGTAGTCCATGAACAGGGCTGGAGCATTTGTGACCCCAAATGGCATCACCACATACTCATAATGCCCATACCGAGACCTAAAAGCTGTCTTTTGCACATCATCAGCTTTAACCAAAATTTGGTGGTACCCCGATCTCAGGTCAATCTTGGAGAACACCGAGGCTCCATGTATTTGATCCATCAAATCATCAATCCTAGGTAGGGGGTACTTGTTCTTGATGGTCAACTTGTTCAACTGCCTGTAATCTATACACAGCCGAGACCCTCCATCCTTCTTCTTAACTAGGAGCACTGGAGCTCCCCATGGAGATACACTGGGTCTGATGAATTGCTTCTCCAGCAACTCTTCCACTTGCTTCTTTAACTCCACTAACTCGGCTGGTGCCATCCTGTAAGGTGCCATTGACACTGCTCCAGCTCCAGGTACCAAGTCAATAGAGAATTCCACTTCTCTCTTAGGGGGTAACCCAGGTACTTCTTCTGGGAATACATCCGTGAAATCTTTCACCACGGGTATTCTGCTTACGTCCCCTTTATTCTCCACCTTCGACCGAGCGAGTATCACAAAGCACCTTGCCCCTTCTTCCAACTCTGACTGCCCTTGCTGAGCAGAAATTACATCTGATCCTTGGAGGTCTGGAAACGCAATCTGTAAGGACCTGAAAAATTTATTGGAATAAAAGAGTTATATTTTAAATAAATTCTAAGTATGTTTTTATTTAGAATAGAAAGGGAGGAAAAAGTTAAGTATAGAAGGCTACGAGGTCGCCGGTCGCCTGCTACACATGAGCGCCAGTGGGCATCGCGCGGGCGCGAGAGGCATGCAGGCATCGCGCGGGCGCGAGAGGCATGCAGGCATCGCGCGGGCGCGAGAGGCATGCAGGCATCGCGCGGGCGCGAGAGGCATGCAGGCATCGCGCGGGCGCGAGAGGCATGCAGGCATCGCGCGGGCGCGAGAGGCATGCAGGCATCGCGCGGGCGCGAGAGGCATGCAGGCATCGCGCGGGCGCGAGAAGCACGCGGGCATTGCCAGGGCGCGAGGCATGTGGACGTGGCCAAGGCGCGAGAGTTATGAGGGCGTCGCCAGGGAAGACATCGGTCGTCTTCCAAGGCGAAGGTGACATCGGTCGTCTTCCAGGGTGAAGGAGACATCGGTCGTTCGCCAGGATGAGTCAGCAGTGGAAAGTTATCGCGCAACGTCGAGTTTCACACAGAGAAGGTAAGACCCAGACTCCCAGCATGAAGCGCAGTGCACGCACGCCACGTAGACAAAAAGGGGTGTTCAGAGTGGTGACATCAGAATGTTGGCATGCGCGGGAGACACTCGCGGTCGTACTGTTCAGAGCAGTGGCTGGCATGCACAAGCGACAACAGTGGCAGTACTGTTCAGAGCAGTGGTTGGCATGCACCAGAGACAACAGTGGTCGTACTGTTCAGGGCAGTGGTTCTCAGACTTCTCTGCAGAGTGGGTGGTGGCAGCTGCTTTTGGGGGATAAGTTGGTTTAAGATGCAGAAAACCCACTACTGAAGAGGAAGAAAACGTTGTTGTAGTCGAAGAGAGAAAGAGTGAGTTCCCTCCTCCGCGTTGCGATTTCAGCCTCTCCACACAAGAGTACGACGAGAAGCAACACCATTGGAGCACTTGGGTAGTCCTCTGCAAGTTCTTCAGACCAGACGCGAAAAACAGAGCCAAGGTATTCTGCAAGCTTCGTTGGATTTCGAAGCTCCTGGTGGTTGCGCAAGTCCAGGTAAGGGAAGCTAGACCTCTTTTTCCATACAAGCCATAGTGTAGCTATCTCTGAAGTGAGGGCGACGTGGTCGCCATTTTTGTTTTCATCTGCGTAAAATGCTCTGTTTGTGTGCTTGGGCGACGTGGTCGCCGGTTTTATATACAGTCTTCGAAACACCCTGTTTTTGAACTAGATCGCCGGTTTTGGCGCTGTTTTGCGAACTCCTTGTGTTTGATGTTGTTTTGAGAACTGCTTGAGATTTACATGAGATATTCGAAAATATGAATCCTTTGAAATGGCTATTGCTGTGTTTGAAATCATTCTTTTAAGTGTAGCATGATGTCTTTGAATGCTGTGAATGTGGGATCGAGGCATAGTATTTTCAGGAAAGAAAATACCGTGTAAGATCTTGTGGTAGGTGCATTGATCGGTGATTCCTAAGGGGATATCCTGACTCTGCTGAGGTAATGGAATCACGTAGAGGAAGTTACTCAGTTGTTGAGAGTCGAAGGAGGTCTATATGATGGGCGTCTCGTGTGAAAAAGAACGAGCTCCGTCTGTCCTATGGATTAACCCTGTCATACCAGGAGAACTATGGTAACATTGAGATGATATATGCGCATGCTGTGTGGATTCACAGCGACCCTGTGTGGATTTCACAGTGGTGTGGTATGACAGGTGCAGATCTCTGAGTCTAATCAACGCACGAGTCAATCCGGAAGTAGTGTCAAGTGTCTTGTGTGGTGAGTCAGTGGAAAGTCTGACATGTGAAATGAGAAACTTGAATATTGATAGACACTTGATGCTGTATTGTGAAATGGAATGACTATGGGTGAATGTTGTGAAGTTTGTGATTTTGGGCGATCAGCTGAATGCTATGAGCAGCTCTACGTTTTACATGGATATTTTGGAACTTGGTTTACTTGGATTTTCATGTTCATGATTTAAACTTCTTTTAAATTATCTAGCTTACCCTTTTATCTGTTATTGTGGTTGTGTTCTCAAAACTGTGATGATCGTGTAATTGTTACACGGGAGCAGATGATCTTCCAGGAAGAAGGGCTCCCTAGTGAGTGGTCGCCGGGGAAAGAGATCGCCTATTTCCACCTCTCGGGGGTGATCGCCGGATTTGTGTCCTGATAGCAGATCGCCTGTTTTGAGGTCTTCTGTTTTGGGATCGCCGGTTTGTGTTGGAGATCGCCGTTTTTATGTATGGAGACCGCCGGTCTTGCTGTATTTGATTTTCTTTCTTTAAATTTTGAAAACATTTGAAGGATTATGTACTAATCTCCCTAAGAGGAGCAACTCCATTATTTTATATATATATTATCTTGTATTCTTCAACATTATTGGTTTACCTTATTTTCATATTACATGTATGAGATTGTTTCATCTGGCGGGATGTTACATTAATGGTATCAGAGCAGTTCGCCTTAGGATGACCTGAGGGCTGTGGATCCATTGTGTTTCTTCTGCTCATAAAATTTATTTGAGTTTTAAATAACCACTATAGTGGAAGGTTTTCAAACGTTTTAGTTTTGAACTCTTGCGTGTGCTTGGGTGAACGTGTGCCTAACTGAAAATCTTAGTATTAAGAATAAGAAGGTCTTGATAAAGTGGTGAGGGTGCACACTCATAACTGGATCAAGATAATTCTTAATCTTAATTCCAAAGGTTTGATGTTTAGCCTACATTGAATTCTGGTGTGATTTTTGAGTGTTCTTGAATTTGACTGAGGTGGTAGTTTGGACTGATGTTTGCACACCAGTAACTGTTCTGGTGTTTTGTGTGAAGTTATAAGTGTTATGATTCTGTTGATGAACTCAAATTCTAGATGACTTTGAGATGCTGACCTTTGTAAGGTCTAGCTGTTACCCCTTGAATGAATTGATTCTTATCGATTTCATTCTTATAGTTGTAGGGAATATAGAAGTCAATAGATTCAGAAGATGGCACGTAGACCTGCTACCCCACCCCAACCTTCCTCAGAGATGAGTCAGATCGCCAAGGCCATCGAGATGATGGCGACTGCCATTCAGCAGCAGAATGCGGCGATGGCTCAGAACCATCAAGCCACAATGCAGCACTGGGAAACTGCCCGATCTGCTGAGACAAACTCCCACGTCGGTCAGCCCCAAGAACAGATGGGACTGGCCGAGTTCATGAGGCACAACCCACCTAAGTTCAGTGGGAATGCTACCCCTGACCAGGCAGATCAGTGGGTCAGGGAGGTGGAGAAAATCTTTAGGGCAACCTCCTGCCCTGAAGAGAAGAAGCTGTTGTTTGCCACGTATCTGCTATCAGGAGAAGCTGAGTTCTGGTGGATGGGAGCTCAGCAGATGATGGAGGCCCGAGAGGATGTTCTGGATTGGGAGAGCTTCAGGGTGAAGTTCTTGGAGAAATACTTCCCAGACAGCGCCAAGTTTGCAAGGGAAGCTGAGTTCTTAAAGTTGGAGCAGGGGGACATGTCAGTAAACGCCTATGCTGCCCGTTTTGAGTACCTCGCCCGGTTCTATACCCAGGCGACCTCCGAGGCCTGGAGGTGTAGGAAGTTCGAGGAAGGGCTGAAGCATGGGCTGAAGAAGACCATAGCCCCGATGTGCATCAGGGAGTTCCACGCCTTAGTGGAGAAGGCGAAGATGGTGGAGACCCTGGAAAAGGGTGAGTCTCGGGTGATCAGGTCACACCCAGGAGGTCCCTCCAGTGGGAGGGCTAAGGCACAGCACCCACAAAGCAAACCCTATGCGAGACCTCCACCACATCGGGCAGGAGCAGCACCTCCCCAGTTTCAACAGCAGCAACCTTGGAAATCCAAGTGTCTTCACTGTGGTGGACCACACGCCTCCAATGCTTGTTTCAAGAAGATTTCAGAGAGGAGATGTTTTGTCTGCCAAAAGACAGGGCACGTTGCTAGAGAGTGCCCTAGCAGGAATGGGGCGACCCAACCCAGTGGCTCCCAACAGTTGAGGAACGAGGGCAACAGACCTCAGGCAACAGGGAGGGTGTTCGCCATGTCTGGATCAGAGGCAGCTCAGTCAGGTAACCTCATCCAAGGTGTTTGTTTTATTGCTGGTAGAGGTGTAAGGGCCTTGTTTGATTCTGGAGCGACACACTCCTTTGTGTCAAGCCTGTGTGTAGCCGAGTTGGGCCTCCTAGTGAAGGAGTTACCTTTCGAGCTGTTGGTCTCTACACCTGCGTCAGGACAGGTGTCGACCTCTACAGTGTGCCCTGAATGTCCAGTGATTGTAGAAGGACGCAGATTCAAGGTGAACTTGATCTGCCTACCCCTTCAGGACCTGGATGTCATCCTGGGAATGGATTGGTTAGCTGCCAATCACGTTCTCATAGACTGTGGTAGGCAGAAAGTAGCGTTTCCAGACCTCCAAGAATCGGATGTGTTATCAGTTCAACGAGGGCGATCAGAGCTGGAAGGAGGGGCGAGGTGCTTCGTGGTGCTCGCCTGGTTGGAAGTGGAGAATAAAGGGGACGTAAACAGGATACAAGTGGTGAAAGATTTCACAGATGTATTCCCAGAAGAGGTGCCTGGGTTACCCCCTAAGAGAGAAGTGGAATTCTCTATTGACTTGGTACCTGGAGCTGGACCAATATCAATGGCACCTTACAGGATGGCACCAGCCGAGTTAGTGGAGTTAAAGAAGCAAGTGGAAGAGTTGCTGGAGAAGCAATTCATCAGACCCAGCGTATCTCCATGGGGAGCTCCAGTGCTCCTAGTCAAGAAGAAGGATGGAGGGTCTCGGCTGTGTATAGACTACAGGCAATTGAACAAATTGACCATCAAGAACAAGTACCCCCTACCTCGGATTGATGATTTGATGGACCAAATTCATGGGGCCTCGGTGTTCTCCAAGATTGACCTGAGATCGGGGTATCACCAAATCTTGGTAAAAGCTGAAGATGTTCAGAAGACAGCTTTTAGGTCTCGATATGGGCACTACGAGTATGTAGTGATGCCATTTGGAGTCACCAATGCTCCAGCTCTATTCATGGACTACATGAATAGGATCTTTCGCCCTTTCTTGGATAAGTTTGTGGTGGTCTTCATAGATGACATCCTCATTTATTCAAGGACCGAGGAAGAGCATGAGGAACACCTGAGGACAGTATTGGAAATACTGAGGGAGAAGCAGCTCTATGCCAAGTTCTCTAAGTGTGAGTTCTGGCTAAGGGAAGTCAACTTCTTAGGACACGTGATATCTGCCCAGGGGATCTCGGTAGATCCAGCCAAGGTAGAGGCAGTGCTGCAATGGGAACGTCCTAAGACAGTGACTGAGATAAGGAGCTTTGTGGGGTTGGCGGGCTACTATCGGAGGTTTATTGAGGATTTTTCCAAAGTAGTGGCTCCTTTAACACAACTGACCCGCAAGGACCAACCCTTTGCTTGGACCGACCGATGTGAGCAGAGCTTCAGGGAACTAAAGGAGAGGTTGACCAGTGCTCCAGTGCTGGTGATTCCAGAAGTAGGAAGACCTTTTGATGTCTTCTGTGATGCCTCACATCAAGGCTTGGGATGCGTCTTGATGCAAGAGAAGAGAGTGGTTGCATATGCTTCAAGGCAACTCAAGGTGCATGAGAGAAACTACCCTACTCATGATTTGGAGTTGGCGGCGGTAGTGTTTGCCTTGAAGATCTGGAGGCATTATCTTTATGGAGCTCGGTTCCAGGTATTCAGTGACCACAAGAGCTTGAAGTACCTGTTCGATCAGAAGGAACTAAACATGAGACAAAGAAGGTGGATGGAATTCCTAAAGGACTACGACTTTCAACTCATGTATCACCCAGGGAAGGCCAATGTAGTGGCAGATGCCTTGAGTAGGAAGTCTATACAAGTCGCCACCATGATGATGGAAGAGCAGAAACTGATCGAACAGTTCAGAGACTTAAACCTTGGAGTGGAATTTCACGTGAATCACATTAGTTGTAGTAAGCTGACTATAACTAATGACTTCCTTGGGATGTTGAAGGATAAACAATTGGAAGACCCTAGCCTGAAGCGCACTGTGGAGTCACTAGGGACAGATCAGGCGAGAGGCTTTGAGATGGGCGATGATGGGATCTTGAGGTTTGATGGCAGAATTTACATACCTGCAAATGATGAGTTGAAGAAGATGATCCTAGAGGAAGGTCATAAGAGCCGCCTCAACCTTCACCCAGGCATGAACAAGATGTACCATGACTTGAAGGAGTCATTTTGGTGGTCAGGCATGAAGAGGGACGTCGCCCAGTACGTGGCAACCTGCTTAACGTGTCAAAAGGCGAAGGTAGAGCATCAAAGACCTGGCGGGCTGTTGCAGCAACTGGATATCCCTGAGTGGAAGTGGGACAGCATCGCCATGGATTTTGTCACTCATTTACCCAGATCGACAAAAGGTCATGATGCAATCTGGGTCATCATTGATAGGCTGACGAAGAGTGCCCACTTTCTTCCAGTGAATATGAAGATGCCTATGGTCAAGCTGGCACAGCTATACATCCAAGAAATAGTAAGGCTGCATGGAGTGCCTTCCAGCATCGTTTCAGATAGAGATCCCAGGTTTACTTCACGGTTTTGGCAGACCTTACAAGAATGCTTGGGAACTAAGATAAGGATGAGCTCTGCATATCATCCCCAAACAGATGGTCAGTCAGAGAGGACGATCCAATCTTTGGAAAATCTGCTGAGGGCATGCGTTTTGGATCAATTGGGAGGTTGGGAGGAGGTGTTGCCACTAGTGGAGTTTACCTATAACAATAGCTACCACGCCAGCATTGGGATGGCGCCATATGAAGCCCTGTATGGGAGGAAATGCAGAACTCCCTTATGTTGGTACCAGGAGGGCGAGGCAGTCTTGGTTGGGCCAGAGTTGATTCAGCAGACGACCGAGAAGGTGAAGCAGATACAAAGCAGAATGAAAGCCTCTCAGAGTAGGCAGAAGTCCTATGCAGATCAGAGGAGAAAGCCTTTGGAGTTTGCTGCTGGAGATCACGTGTTCATGAAAGTGACACCAACCAAGGGTGTAGGGCGGGCGATCAGGTCAAAGAAGTTGTCCCCTAAGTTCGTGGGACCATATCAGATCTTAAGAAGGATTGGCCCAGTGGCGTATGAGATCGCCCTACCTCCCCACTTAGCAAATCTGCACAACGTCTTTCACGTGTCATAGCTGAGGAAGTACATGGCAGACCCTAGTCATGTACTGGATGTAGACGACGTGCAGATCAGGGATGACTTGTCCTTTGAAGCAAAACCAGTCAGGATTGACGATCGGCAATGTAAACAGCTCAGAGGCAAGACCATCGACATGGTGAAAGTGGTGTGGGATGAGAAATCGGGAGATTCTACTTGGGAGTTAGAAGAACCCATGAGGGAGGCTTATCCATACCTCTTTTCCTTGTAATCCAATTTTCGAGGACGAAAATTTTTCTTGTTGGGGAAAATGTAAGGACCTGAAAAATTTATTGGAATAAAAGAGTTATATTTTAAATAAATTCTAAGTATGTTTTTATTTAGAATAGAAAGGGAGGAAAAAGTTAAGTATAGAAGGCTACGAGGTCGCCGGTCGCCTGCTACACATGAGCGCCAGTGGGCATCGCGCGGGCGCGAGAGGCATGCAGGCATCGCGCGGGCGCGAGAGGCATGCAGGCATCGCGCGGGCGCGAGAGGCATGCAGGCATCGCGCGGGCGCGAGAAGCACGCGGGCATTGCCAGGGCGCGAGGCATGTGGACGTGGCCAAGGCGCGAGAGTTATGAGGGCGTCGCCAGGGAAGACATCGGTCGTCTTCCAAGGCGAAGGTGACATCGGTCGTCTTCCAGGGCGAAGGAGACATCGGTCGTTCGCCAGGATGAGTCAGCAGTGGAAAGTTATCGCGCAATGTCGAGTTTCACACAGAGAAAGTAAGACCCAGACTCCCAGCATGAAGCGCAGTGCACGCACGCCACGTAGACAAAAAGGGGTGTTCAGAGTGGTGACATCAGAATGTTGGCATGCGCGGGAGACACTCGCGGTCGTACTGTTCAGAGCAGTGGCTGGCATGCACAAGCGACAACAGTGGCAGTACTGTTCAGAGCAGTGGTTGGCATGCACCAGAGACAACAGTGGTCGTACTGTTCAGGGCAGTGGTTCTCAGACTTCTCTGCAGAGTGGGTGGTGGCAGCTGCTTTTGGGGGATAAGTTGGTTTAAGATGCAGAAAACCCACTACTGAAGAGGAAGAAAACGTTGTTGTAGTCGAAGAGAGAAAGAGTGAGTTCCCTCCTCCGCGTTGCGATTTCAGCCTCTCCACACAAGAGTACGACGAGAAGCAACACCATTGGAGCACTTGGGTAGTCCTCTGCAAGTTCTTCAGACCAGACGCGAAAAACAGAGCCAAGGTATTCTGCAAGCTTCGTTGGATTTCGAAGCTCCTGGTGGTTGCGCAAGTCCAGGTAAGGGAAGCTAGACCTCTTTTTCCATACAAGCCATAGTGTAGCTATCTCTGAAGTGAGGGCGACGTGGTCGCCATTTTTGTTTTCATCTGCGTAAAATGCTCTGTTTGTGTGCTTGGGCGACGTGGTCGCCGGTTTTATATACAGTCTTCGAAACACCCTGTTTTTGAACTAGATCGCCGGTTTTGGCGCTGTTTTGCGAACTCCTTGTGTTTGATGTTGTTTTGAGAACTGCTTGAGATTTACATGAGATATTCGAAAATATGAATCCTTTGAAATGGCTATTGCTGTGTTTGAAATCATTCTTTTAAGTGTAGCATGATGTCTTTGAATGCTGTGAATGTGGGATCGAGGCATAGTATTTTCAGGAAAGAAAATACCGTGTAAGATCTTGTGGTAGGTGCATTGATCGGTGATTCCTAAGGGGATATCCTGACTCTGCTGAGGTAATGGAATCACGTAGAGGAAGTTACTCAGTTGTTGAGAGTCGAAGGAGGTCTATATGATGGGCGTCTCGTGTGAAAAAGAACGAGCTCCGTCTGTCCTATGGATTAACCCTGTCATACCAGGAGAACTATGGTAACATTGAGATGATATATGCGCATGCTGTGTGGATTCACAGCGACCCTGTGTGGATTTCACAGTGGTGTGGTATGACAGGTGCAGATCTCTGAGTCTAATCAACGCACGAGTCAATCCGGAAGTAGTGTCAAGTGTCTTGTGTGGTGAGTCAGTGGAAAGTCTGACATGTGAAATGAGAAACTTGAATATTGATAGACACTTGATGCTGTATTGTGAAATGGAATGACTATGGGTGAATGTTGTGAAGTTTGTGATTTTGGGCGATCAGCTGAATGCTATGAGCAGCTCTACGTTTTACATGGATATTTTGGAACTTGGTTTACTTGGATTTTCATGTTCATGATTTAAACTTCTTTTAAATTATCTAGCTTACCCTTTTATCTGTTATTGTGGTTGTGTTCTCAAAACTGTGATGATCGTGTAATTGTTACACGGGAGCAGATGATCTTCCAGGAAGAAGGGCTCCCTAGTGAGTGGTCGCCGGGGAAAGAGATCGCCTATTTCCACCTCTCGGGGGTGATCGCCGGATTTGTGTCCTGATAGCAGATCGCCTGTTTTGAGGTCTTCTGTTTTGGGATCGCCGGTTTGTGTTGGAGATCGCCGTTTTTATGTATGGAGACCGCCGGTCTTGCTGTATTTGATTTTCTTTCTTTAAATTTTGAAAACATTTGAAGGATTATGTACTAATCTCCCTAAGAGGAGCAACTCCATTATTTATATATATATATTATCTTGTATTCTTCAACATTATTGGTTTACCTTATTTTCATATTACATGTATGAGATTGTTTCATCTGGCGGGATGTTACACAATCCTCTGACTACCGCAGTCAATGAGAACGTGATTGGCAGCTAACCAATCCATTCCTAGGATAACATCTAGGTCCTGAAGAGGTAGGCAGATCAAGTTCACCTTGAATCTGCGTCCCTCTACAATCACTGGACATTCGGGACAAACTGTAGAGGTCGACACCTGTCCTGACGCAGGTGTAGAGACCAACAGTTCGAAGGGTAACTCCTTCACTAGAAGACCTAACTCGGCTACACACAGGCTTGACACAAAGGAGTGTGTCGCTCCAGAATCAAACAAAGCTTTTACACCTCTACCAGCAATAAAACAAACACCTTGTATGAGGTTACCTGACTGAGATGCTTCTGCTCCAGACATGGCAAACACTCTCCCTGTCGCCTGAGGTCTGCTGCCTTCGTTTCTCATCTGCTGGGAGCCACTGGGTTGGGTCGCCCCATTCCTGCTAGGGCATTCTCTAGCAACGTGCCCTGTCTTTTGGCAGGCAAAACATCTCCTCTCAGAAGTCTTCTTGAAGCATGCATTGGAGGCGTGTGGTCCACCACAATGGAGACACTTGGGTTTCCAATGTTGTTGTTGCTGAAACTGGGATGGCGCTGCTTCCGCCCGACGGGGTGGAGGTCTCGTATAAGGCTTGCCTTGTGGGTGCTGCACCTTAGCCTTCCCACTGGAAGAACTCCCTGGGTGTGACCTCATCACCCGAGAATCACCCTTTTCCAGGGTCTCCACCATCTTCGCCTTTTCCACTAAGGCGTGAAATTCCCTGATGCACATCGGGGCTATGGTCCTCTTCAGTCCATGCTTCAGCCCCTCTTCGAATTTCCTACACCTCCAGGTCTCGGAGGTCGCCTGAGTATAGAACCGGGCGAGGTACTCAAAATGAGCAGCATAGGCGTTCACTGACATATCCCCCTGCTCCAGCTTCAGGAACTCAGCTTCCCTCGCAAACTTGGCGCTGTCAGGGAAGTATTTCTCCAAGAACTTCACCCTGAAGCTCTCCCAATCCAATACATCCCCTCGGGCATCCATCATCTGCTGAGCTCCCATCCACCAGAACTCAGCTTCTCCTGATAGCAGATAAGTGGCGAACAACAATTTCTTCTCTTCAGGGCAGGAGGTCGCCCTAAAGATTTTCTCCAGCTCTCTGACCCACTGATCTGCCTGATCAGGGGTAGCATTCCCACTAAACTTGGGTGGGTTGTGCCTCATGAACTCAGTCAGTCCCATCTGTTCTTGAGGCTGACCGCCGTGGGAGTTTGTCTCAGCCGACCGAGCAGTTTCCCAGTGGTGCATTGTAGCTTGATGGTTCTGAGCCATCGCTGCATTCTGCTGTTGGATGGCAGTTGCCATCATCTCGATAGCTTTAGCAATCTGGCTCATCTCCGAAGAAGACTGGGGAGGGGTAGAAGGTCTACGTGCCATCTCTCTTCGTTTCAGATTGAAACTACAGGTTTCTATACTCCCTACAACTACAAGAATGAAATCGATAAGAAATCAATTCATTCAGGAGGTAACATATAGACCTTACAAAGGTCAGCATCTCAAAATCATTAAGAATTTGAGCTCATCAACAGGATTATCACACTTATAACTTCAAACAAAACACCAGAACAGTTACCGGTGTGTAAACATCAATCCAAACGACCGCTCTCAGTCAATTACAAGAACACTAAATAAATCACACCAGAATTCAATGTAGGCTAAACATCAAACCTTTGGAATTAAGATTAAGAATCATCTCGATCCAGTTATGAGTGTGCACCCTCACTACTTTATCAAGATTCTCTCATTCTTAATACTAAGATTTTCAGTTAGAGCATATATTCACCAAAGCACACACAAAATTTCAATACAAAAACGTTTGAAAACTCTTTACTACAGTTGTTATTTTAAACTCAAATAAATTTCATGAGCAGAAGAAACACAATGGATCCACAGCCCTCAGGTCATCCTAAGGACGAACTGCTCTGATACCATTAATGTAACATCCCGCCAAAATACTATACAAATGTATATAATGAAAATAAAGGTAACAAATAGATTTAAGTGAACAAAATATTATATATATGAAATGTAGTTTCTCCTCACAGGGAGTTTAATACAAATTCGGTCAAATTTTCCAGAAACATAAACAAAATACAGTAAAAAAAAACAAAGCAGGCGATCTCCTATCGGAAGAGACCGATCTCCTATCGGACGAGGCCGATCTCCCATCGGAGGACCCAAAAACAGTCGATCTGCTTCCGGCGACCACTCACTAAGGAGCTCTACTTCCTGGAAGATCATCTGCTCCCGTGTAAGTTATACACGATCATCACAGTTTTAAGAGAACAGCCACAGAACCAAAAAAACACGCAGGGTAAGCTAGATATTTTAAAGAGAGTTTAAATAAGGGTAATTAAAATAAAATCAAGGTAAACAATTTCAAGATATTCACGTAAAGTTATCAAGTTTCTCATACTCTTCACCTGATCGCCCAGAAATCACACATTTCGCAATACTTTCCAGAGTCATTCTATTTCACAACTGTATCAAGTGTCTATCAATTTCAAGTTCCTCATTTCACATGTCAGACCACCACTGACTCAGCACACAAGACACTTGACACTACTTCCGGAAGACTCATGCATTGATTAGACTCAGAGATCTGCACCTGTCATACCATACCACTGTGAAATCCACACAGGGTCGCTGTGAATCCACACAGCATGCGCATATATAATCTCAATGTCAATAGTTCTCCCGGTATGACAGGGTTAATCCATAGAACAGGCCGAGCTCGTTCTGTTTCACACGACTCACCCATTCCTATGAACCTCCTTCGACTCTCCACAACTGAGTAACTTCCTCTATGGGATTCCATTATCTCAGCAGAGTCAGGATATCTCATTAGGAATCACCGATCAATGCACATCCTATACGATCTTACACGGTATTTTCTTTCCTGAAAATACTACGCCTCGATCCACATTCACATCATGCAACACATCTCATAACACTTAAAGGAAAGATTTCAATCACAGCAGAAGCTCACTCCAAGGTTCTTATTTCCTAACATCTCATTTAAATCTCATACCGTTTCAAAGCAACATCAAAAACAGGGAGTTCGTAAACAACGCCAAAACCGGCGATCTAGTTCAAAAACAGGGTATTTCGAAGTCTGCATTTAAAACCGGCGACCACGTCGCCCAAACACATAGCACAGAGCATTTTGCAAAGATGAAAACGAAAACCGGCGACCACGTCGCCCTCACTTCAGAAATAGCTAAACTATGGCTTGTATGGAAAATGAAGTCTAGCTTCCCTTACCTGGACTTGCGCAAAACACCAGGAGCTCCGAAACCCAACGAAGCTTGAACAACGCCTTGGCTCTGTTTTTGCGTCTGGTTGAAGGACTTGCAGAGAATCTCCCAGGTGCTCTAATGGTGCTGCCTCTCGTCGTACTCTTGTGTGAAGATGCTAGAATCGCAGCGCGAAGGAGATATCTGGAGGAGAAGGGAGGTAACTCACTCTTTCTCTCTTTGAATGTTGCAACGTTTTTGTTCTCTCAGCAGTGGGTCTCTGCATCTTAAACCAACTTATCCACCAAAAGCAGCTGCCACACCCACTCTGCAGAGAAGTCTGAGAACCACTGCCCTGTACAGTACGACCACTGTTGTCTCTGGTGCATGCCAACCACTGCTCTGAACAGTACTACCACTGTTGTCGCTTGTGCATGCCAACCACTGCTCTGAACAGTACGACCGCGAGTGTCTCCTGCGCATGCCAACATTCTGATGTCACCACTCTAAACCACCCTTTTTGTCTACGTGGCGTTTGTGCAGGACGTTTCATGCTGGGAGTCTGGGTCCCACTTTACTCTGTGTGAAACTCGACGTCGCGCGATAACTTTCCACTGCTGACTCATCCTGGCGAACGACCGATGTCTCCTTCGCCCTGGAAGACGACCGATGTCTTCCTCTGGAAGACGACCGATGTCTTCCTCTGGGAGACGACCGATGTCTTCCCTGGCGACGCCCTCATAACTCTCGCGCCTTGGCAATGCCCGCATGCCTCGCGCGATGCCCGCATGCCTCGCGCCCTGGCGACGTCCACCTGGCGCTCAAGTGTAGCAGGCGACCGGCGATCTCATAGCCTTCTAAACTTAACTTTTCCCCCCTTTTTATTTTAAATAAAACATACATAGAATTTCTTTTAAAATATAACCCTTTTTATTCCAATTCAATTTTACAGGTCCTTACAACCGATGTCTCTCCCTGGAAGACGACCGATGTCTCGCCCTGGCGATGCCCGCATGCCTCGCGCCCTGGCGATGTCCGCATGTCTCGTGCCCTGGCGATGCCCACATGTCTCGCACCCTGGCGATGCCCGCATGTCTCTCGCCCTGGCGATGCCCGCATGTCTCTCACCCTGGCGATGCCCGCATGCCTCGCGCCCTGGCGATGCCCGCATGCCTCGTGCCCTGGCGATGCTCGCATGCGTCGCGCCCTGGCGATGCCCGCATGCCTCGCGCCCTGGCGATGCCCGCATGCCTCGCGCCCTGGCGATGCCCGACGACACATCGCCACGCCTTGCTGAAGGTTCTTCATCCCACTATGTTACGTCCAAGGTATCATCTCCACATGACTTGGTGACGTCAGTAGCTTAACATTTCCAAGAGTAGATCAGCACTACTCCTCGTGCGCCCATGCATGCAACACTAAGGACGATTTCTTATGCTCAAGCATATGGTTGATCCAGTATCCTGACCACATACTGAGTGCACTTTCGGCGATCATGTGTACCATAGGCAATTGGCGATCATGTACACTACAGGCGATTGGCGATCATGTACACTACAGGCGATTGGCGATTATGTACTAACCAGGCGATCTCATAGTCTTCTAAGCTACACTTTCCTTCCTTTTTATTTTAATTAAAAACATACGTAGAATTCATTTAAAATATATTCCTTTTATTCCAATTTAATTTTACAGGTCCTTACATTCTCCCCAACAAGAAAAATTTTCGTCCTCGAAAATTGAATTACAAGGAAAAGAGGTATGGATAGGCTTCTCTCATGGGTTCTTCTAATTCCCAAGTTGAATCACCCGATCTCTCATCCCACACCACTTTCACCATGTTGATGGTCTTGCCTCTGAGCTGTTTACTTTGCCGATCGTCAATCCTGACTGGTTTCGCTTCAAAGGACAAGTCATCCTTGATCTGCACATCGTCCACTTCAGAACATGACTAGGGTCTGCCATGTACTTCCTCAGCTGTGATACGTGAAAGACATTATGCAGATTCGCTAAATGGGGAGGTAGGGCGATCTCATAAGCCACTGGACCAATCCTCCTTAAGATCTGATATGGTCCCACGAACTAAGGGGACAACTTCTTTGATCTGATCGCCCGTCCTACACCCTTGGTTGGTGTCACTCTCATGAACACATGGTCTCCAGCAGCAAACTCCAAAGGTTTTCTCCTCTGATCTGCATAGGATTTCTGCCTACTTTGAGATGCTCTCATTCTGTCTTTTATCTGTTGCACCTTCTCGGTCGTCTGCTGAATCAACTCTGGTCCAACCAATACTGTTTCGCCCTCCTGGTACCAGCACAATGGAGTTCTGCATTTCCTTCCATACAGGGCTTCGTATGGCGCCATCCCTATGCTGGCGTGATAACTGTTATTATAAGTAAACTCCACCAGCGGCAACACCTCATGCCAACTTCCCAATTGATCCAAGACACACGTCCTCAGTAGATCTTCCAAGGACTGGATCGTTCTCTCTGACTGTCCATCGGTTTGAGGATGATATGCCGAGCTCATTCTCAACTTAGTTCCCAAGCAATCTTGTAAGGTCTGCCAAAACCGTGAAGTGAACCTGGGATCTCTATCCGAAACAATGCTGGAAGGCACTCCATGCAACCTCACTATTTCTTTGATGTACAACTGTGCCAACTTGGCTATGGGCATTTTCAAATTCACTGGAAGAAAGTGGGCACTCTTCGTCAGCCGATCTACTATGACCCAGATTGTGTCATGGCCCCTTACCGATCTAGGTAAATGGGTAACAAAATCCATTGCAATGCTGTCCCATTTCCACTCAGGGATATCCAGTTGCTGTAACAACCCGCCAGGTCTTTGATGCTCTATCTTCGCCTTCTGACATGTTAAGCAGGTTGTAACATACTGGGCGATGTCTTTCTTCATGCCCGACCACCAAAATGACTCCTTCAAGTCATGGTACATCTTGTTCATGCCTGGATGTAGGCTAAGGCGACTCTTGTGACCTTCCCCTAGGATCATCTTCTTCAACTCTTCATTTGCAGGTATGCAAATTCTGCCATTAAATCTCAAGATCCCATCATCGCCCATCACAAAGTCTTTAGCCTGGTCGGTCCCTAGTGACTCCACAGTACGCTTCAGACTAGGGTCCTCCAACTGCTTATCCTTTATCACTCCAAGGAAGTCATTAGTTATAGCCAACTTACTACAACTAATGTGATTTACATGAAATTCTACCCCAAGGTTTAAGTCTCTGAATTGCTCGATCAGTTTCTGCTCTTCCATCATCATGGTGGCTACTTGTATTGATTTTCTACTCAAAGCATCTGCCACTACATTGGCCTTCCCTGGATGATACATGAGTTGAAAATCATAGTCCTTTAGAAACTCCATCCACCTTCTTTGTCTCATGTTTAGTTCCTTCTGATCAAACAGGTATTTCAGGCTCTTATGGTCACTGAACACCTGGAACCGAGCTCCATATAAATAGTGCCTCCAAATCTTCAAGGCAAACACCACAGCCGCCAACTCCACATCATGAGTAGGATAGTTTCTCTCATGAACCTTGAGTTGCCTTGAAGCATATGCTGTAACATCCCGCCAAATTACTATACAAAAGTATATAATGAAAATAAAGGTAACAAATAGATTGAAGTGAACAAAATATTATATATATGAAATGTAGTTTCTCCTCACAGGGAGTTTAATACAAATTCGGTCAAATTTTCCAGAAACATAAACAAAATACAGTAAAAAAAAAACAAAGCAGGCGATCTCCTATCGGAAGAGACCGATCTCCTATCGGACGAGGCCGATCTCCTATCAGAGGACCCAAAACAGCCGATCTGCTACCAGAACAGAAATCAGGCGATCTCCTTCCGGCGACCACTCACTAAGGAGCTCTACTTCCTGGAAAATCATCTGCTCCCGTGTAAAATACACGATCATCACAGTTTTAAGAGAAAATAGCCAGAGAACAAAACAAAGGGTAAGCTAGATATTTTTAAACTTTAAATTTTAAACTGGACAACCTACGTAGATCAGCCTTTTTAAACATTCGCAAGAGTCCATGACTTTCTCATTCATATCACACAGCCATCAAGAAATCACATGTTTCACAATATTTTCAAGAGTCGTTCTATTCACATAATGCACCAAGTGTCTATCAATTCAATGTTTTTCATTTCTCACGTCAGACTACCACTGACTCAGCACACAAGACACTTGACACTACTTCCGGAAGACTCGTGCATTGACTAGACTCAGAGATTCTGCACCTGTCATACTAAGCTGTTGTAATGTTTCCACAGCTATGCGCATCAACACATTCTCGATCTCAAGTTCACCATTCTCACAGTATGACAGGGTTAATCCATATAACAGGCCGAGCTCGTTCCCTTTTGAACAACTCACCCATACATATGAACCTCCTTCGACTCTCAACGTCTGAATAACTTCATCTATATGAATCCATTATCTCAGGAGAGTCAGGATAATCTCATTATAGACATCACCGATCAATGCACATCCTACACGATCTTACACGGTATTTTCTTTCCTGAAAATACTATGCCTTGATCCCACATCCACAGCATTCAACACATCATACAACACTTAAATGAATGATTTCAATCGCAGCAAAACTCACTCCAAGGTTCTTATTTTCGAATATCTCATTTAAATCTCAAACCGTTTCAAAGCAACACCAAAAACAGGGAGTTCGCAAACAACGCCAAAACCGGCGATCTGTTTCAAAAACAAGGTATTTCGAAGTCTGTATATAAAACCGGCGACCACGTCGCCCAAACACATAGAAACAGAGCATTCACGAAGATGAAAATGAAAACCGGCGACCACGTCGCCCTTACTTCAGAAACAGCTAATCTATGGCTTGTATTGAAAACGAAGGCTAGCTTCCCTTACCTGGACTTGCGTAAAATACCGCGAGCTCAAAACCCACCGAGCCTGAAGGATGCCTTAGCTCTGTTTTCAGCGCCTGGTCTGTAGAACTTGCAGAGAACCTCTTAGGTGCTCTGAGGGCAACGTCGCTTGTCGCACTGATGCTGGAGGTTGCCTGAGTCTCAACGCAAGGAAGGGAAGAAGGGAGGGAGGAAGTTTGCACTCACTCTAACACTCTTGAGTCTGTAACGTTCTTTGCCTTCCCGCAGTGGCTTTTGAATCCCAACTTACCTGTCCACGCATGCTGCTGCTGCCTGCCACCCCTTCTGCAGGAAAGCCTGAGAACCACTGCCCTGAACAGTACGACCACTGTTGTCTCTGGTGCATGCCAACCACTGCTCTGAATAGTACTACCGCTGTTGTCGCTTGTGCATGCCAACCACTGCTCTGAACAGTACGACCGCGAGTGTCTCCTGCGCATGCCAACATTCTGATGTCACCACTCTAAACCACCCTTTTTGTCTACGTGGCGCGTGTGCAGGACGTTTCATGCTGGGAGTCTGGGTCCCACTTTACTCTGTGTGAAACTCGACGTCGCGCGATAACTTTCCACTGCTGACTCATCCTGGCGAACGACCGATGTCTCCTTCGCCCTGGAAGACGACCGATGTCTTCCTCTGGGAGACGACCGATGTCTTCCCTGGCGACGCCCTCATAACTCTCGCGCCCTGGCCACGTCCACATGCCTCGCGCCCTGGCAATGCCCGCATGCCTCGCGCCCGCGCGATGCTCGCATGCCTCTCGCGCCCGCGCGATGCCTGCATGCCTCGCGCCCTGGCGACGTCCACCTGGCGCTCATGTGTAGCAGGCGACCGGCGATCTCATAGCCTTCTAAACTTAACTTTTCCTCCCTTTTTATTTTAAATAAAACATACATAGAATTCTTTTAAAATATAACCCTTTTTATTCCAATTCAATTTTACAGGTCCTTACATTCTCCCCAACAAGAAAAATTTTCGTCCTCGAAAATTGAATTACAAGGAAAAGAGATATGGATAGGCTTCTCTCATGGGTTCTTCCAACTCCCAAGTTGAGTCACCCGATCGCTCATCCCACACCACTTTCACCATGTTAATGGTCTTGCCTCTGAGCTGTTTACTTTGACGATCGTCAATCCTGACTGGTTTCGCTTCAAAGGACAAGTCATCCCTGATCTGCACGTTGTCCACTTCCAGCACATGACTAGGGTCTGCCATGCACTTCCTCAGCTGTGAAACGTGAAAGACATTGTGCAGATTCGCTAAATGGGGAGGCAGGGCGATCTCATAAGCTACTGGGCCAATCCTCCTTAAGATCTGATATGGTCCCACGAACTTAGGGGATAACTTCTTTGGTCTGATCGCTCTTCCTACACCCTTGGTTGGTGTCACTTTCATGAACACATGGTCTCCAGCAGCAAACTCCAAAGGCTTCCTCCTCTGGTCTGCATATGACTTCTGCCTACTTTGAGAAGCCTTCATTCTGCTTTGTATCTGTTGCACCTTCTCGGTCGTCTGTTGAATCAACTCTGGCCCAACCAAGACTGCTTCGCCCTCCTGGTACCAACATAAGGGAGTTCTGCATTTCCTCCCATACAGGGCTTCATATGGTGCCATCCCAATACTAGCGTGATAACTGTTATTATAGGTAAACTCCACCAGTGGCAACACCTCGTCCCAATTCCCCAATTGATCCAAGACACACGTCCTCAGCAGATCTTCCAAGGACTGGATCGTTCTCTCTGACTGACCATCTGTTTGGGGATGATATGCAGAGCTCATCCTCAACTTAGTTCCCAAGCACTCTTGTAAGGTCTGCCAAAACCGTGAGGTGAACCTGGGATCCCTATCTGAAACAATGCTGGAAGGCACTCCATGCAGCCTCACTATTTCCTGGATGTACAACTGTGCCAACTTGGCCATGGGCATCCTCATATTCACTGGAAGAAAATGAGCACTCTTCGTCAGCCGATCAGTGATGACCCAGATTGCATCATGGCCCTTTACCGATCTGGGTAAATGGGTGACAAAATCCATGGCAATGCTGTCCCATTTCCACTCAGGTATATCCAATGGCTGTAACAACCCGCCAGGCCTTTGATGTTCTACCTTTGCCTTCTGACACGTCAAACAGGTAGTAACATACTGGGCGATGTCTCTCTTCATGCCCGACCACCAAAATGACTCCTTCAAGTCATGGTACATCTTGGTCATGCCTGGATGTAGGCTAAGGCGACTCTTGTGACCTTCCTCTAGGACCATCTTCTTCAACTCTTCATTTGCCGGTATGCAAATCCTGCCCTCAAATCTCAAGATCCCATCATTGCCCATCACAAAGCCTTTAGCCTGGTCGGTCCCTAGTGACTCCACAGTACGCTTCAGACTAGGGTCCTCCAACTGCTTGTCCTTTATCATTCCAAGGAAGTCATTAGTTATAGCCAGCTTACTACAACTAATGTGATTTACGTAGAACTCTACCCCAAGGTTTAAATCTCTGAATTGCTCGATCAGTTTCTGCTCTTCCATCATCATGGTGGCTACTTGTACTGATTTTCTACTCAAGGCATCTGCCACTACATTGGCCTTCCCTGGATGATACATGAGTTGAAAATCGTAGTCCTTTAGAAACTCCATCCACCTTCTTTGTCTCATGTTTAGTTCCTTCTGATCGAACAGGTATTTCAGGCTCTTATGGTCACTGAACACCTGGAACCGAGCTCCATATAAATAGTGCCTCCAGATCTTCAAGGCAAATACCACCGCCGCCAACTCCAAATCATGCGTAGGGTAGTTTCTCTCATGAACCTTGAGTTGCCTTGAAGCATATGCAACCACTCTTCTCTCTTGCATTAAAACACATCCCAGACCCTGATGTCAAGCGTCACAGTAGACATCAAAAGATCTTCCTACCTCGGGGATCACCAGCACTGGAGCACTAGTCAGCCTTTCCTTTAGTTCCTTGAAGCTCTGCTCACATCGGTCGGTCCAAGCAAAAGGTTGATCCTTGCGGGTCAGTTGTGTTAAAGGAGCCACTACCTTGGAAAAGTCCTCAATAAACCGCCGATAGTAGCCAGCTAGGCCCACAAAACTCCTTATTTCAGTAACTGTCTTAGGACGTTCCCATAGAAGCATTGCCTCCACTTTGGCTGGATCAACCGAGATCCCCTGGGCAGATATCACATGTCCCAAGAAGTTGACTTCCCTCAGCCAGAACTCACACTTCGAGAACTTGGCATAGAGCTGCTTCTCCCTCAGTATCTCCAATACTGTCCTCAGGTGTTCTTCATGCTCTTCCTCGGTCCTTGAGTAAATGAGTATGTCGTCTATGAAGACCACCACAAACTTATCCAAGAAAGGGCGAAAAATCCTATTCATGTAGTCCATGAATAGGGCTGGAGCATTTGTGACCCCAAACGGCATCACCACATACTCATAATGCCCATACCGAGACCTAAAAGTTGTCTTTTGCACATCATCAGCTTTAACCAAAATTTGGTGGTACCCCGATCTCAGGTCAATCTTGGAGAACACCGAGGCTCCATGTATTTGATCCATCAAATCATCAATCCTAGGTAGGGGGTACTTGTTCTTGATGGTCAACTTGTTCAACTGCCTGTAATCTATACACAGCCGAGACCCCCCATCCTTCTTCTTGACTAGGAGCACTGGAGCCCCCCATGGAGATACACTGGGTCTGATGAATTGTTTCTCCAGTAACTCCTCCACTTGCTTCTTTAACTCTACTAACTCGGCTGGTGCCATCCTGTAAGGTGCCATTGACACTGGTCCAGCTCCAGGTACCAAGTCAATAGAGAATTCCACTTCTCTCTTAGGGGGTAACCCAGGTACCTCTTCTGGAAATACATCCGTGAAATCTTTCACCACGTGTATTCTGCTTACGTCCCCTTCATTCTTCACTTCCAACCGAGCTAGCATCACGAAGCACCTCGCCCCTTCTTCCAACTCTGACCACCCGTGCTGAACTGATATCACCTCTGATTCTTGGGGGTCTGGAAACGCTACCTTCTGACTACCGCAGTCTATGAGAACGTGATTGGCAGCTAGCCAATCCATTCCCAGGATAACATCCAGGTCCTGAAGAGGTAGGCAGATCAAGTTCACTTTGAATCTGCGTCCGTCTACTATCACTGGACATTCGGGGCAAACTGTAGAGGTCGACACCTGTCCTGATGCAGGTGTAGAGACCAACAGTTCGAAAGGTAACTCCTTCACTAGAAGGCCCAACTCAGCTACACACAGGCTTGACACAAAGGAGTGTGTCGCTCCAGAATCAAACAAAGCTTTTACACCCCTACCAGCTATAAAACATATACCCTTCACGAGGTTACCTGACTGAGTCGCCTCTGCTCCTGACATGGCAAACACTCTCCCTGTTGCCTGAGGTCTGCCCCCTTCGTTCCTCATCTGCTGAGAGCCACTGGGTTGGGTCGCCCCATTCCTGCTAGGGCACTCTCTAGCAACGTGTCCTGTCTTTTGGCAGGTAAAACATCTTCTCTCTGAAGTCTTCTTGGGGCACACATTGGGCGTGTGTGACCCACCACAATGGAAACACTTGGGTCTCCAAGGTTGTTGTTGCTGAAACTGGGATGACGCTGTTCACGCCCGATGTGGTGGAGGTCTCGCATAGGGCTTGCTTTGTGGGTGCTGTGCCTTAGCTTTCCCACTGGAAGAACCTCCTGGGTGTGACCTGATCACCCGAGAATCACCCTTTTCTAGGGTCTCCACCATCTTCGCCTTCTCTACTAAGGCGTGAAATTCCCTTATGCACATCGGGGCTATGGTCCTCTTCAGCCCGTGCTTCAGTCCCTCTTCGAACTTCCTACACCTCCAGGTCTCGGAGGTCGCCTGAGTATAGAATCGGGCGAGGTACTCAAACCGAGCAGCATAGGCGTTCACAGACATATCCCCTTGCTCCAACTTCAGGAACTCAGCTTCCCTCGCAAATCTTGCGCTGTCTGGGAAGTATTTCTCCAGGAACCTCACCCTGAAGTTCTCCCAGTCCAACACATCCTCTCGGGCCTCCATCATCTGCTGAGCTCCCATCCACCAGAACTCAGCTTCCCCAGATAGCAAAAAGGTTGCGAACACCAATTTCTTCTCTTCAGGGCAGGAGGTCACCCTAAAGATTTTCTCCAGCTCTCTGACCCACTGATCTGCCTGATCAGGGGTAGCATTCCCACTAAACTTGGGTGGGTTGTGCCTCATGAACTCAGTTAGTCCCATCTGTTCTTGAGGCTGACCGCCGTGGGAGTTTGTCTCAGCCGACCGAGCAGTTTCCCAGTGGTGCATTGTAGCTTGATGGTTCTGAGCCATCACTGCATTCTGTTGTTGAATGGCAGTCGCCATCATCTCGATAGCTTTAGCAATCTGGCTCATCTCCGAAGAAGATTGGGGAGGGGTAGAAGGTCTACGTGCCATCTCTCTTCGTTTCAGATTTGAAACTACAGGTTCCTATATTCCCTACAACTACAAGAATGAGATCGATAAGAAATCAATTCATTCAGGAGGTAACATCTTGACCTTACAAAGGTCAGCATCTCAAAGTCATTAAGAATTTGAGCTCAACAACAGAATCATAGTGCTTATAAACTTAACCAAAACACAAGAACAGCTACTGGTATACAATTCATCAATCCAAACAACCACTTTCAATCAATACAAAAACACTCAATAAAATGAAGTACATCACACCAGAACTCAATGTATGCTAAACATCAAACCTTTGGAATTAAGATTGAGAATTATCTCGATCCAGCTATGAGTGTGCACCCTCACTACTTTATCAAGACCTTCTCATTCTTAATACTAAGATTTTCAGTTAGAGCATATATTCACCAAAGCACACACCAAACTTCAATACAAAAACGTTTGAAAATCTTGCACTATAGTTGTTATTTTAAACTCAAATAACTTTCATGAGCAGAAGAAACACAATGGATCCACAGCCCTCAGGTCATCCTAAGGACGAACTGCTCTGATACCATTAATGTAACATCCCGCCAAATTACTATACAAAAGTATATAATGAAAATAAAGGTAACAAATAGATTGAAGTGAACAAAATATTATATATATGAAATGTAGTTTCTCCTCACAGGGAGTTTAATACAAATTCGGTCAAATTTTCCAGAAACATAAACAAAATACAGTAAAAAAAAACAAAGCAGGCGATCTCCTATCGGAAGAGACCGATCTCCTATCGGACGAGGCCGATCTCCTATCAGAGGACCCAAAACAGCCGATCTGCTACCAGAACAGAAATCAGGCGATCTCCTTCCGGCGACCACTCACTAAGGAGCTCTACTTCCTGGAAAATCATCTGCTCCCGTGTAAAATACACGATCATCACAGTTTTAAGAGAAAACAGCCAGAGAACAAAACAAAGGGTAAGCTAGATATTTTTAAACTTTAAATTTTAAACTGGACAACCTACGTAGATCAGCCTTTTTAAACATTCGCAAGAGTCCATGACTTTCTCATTCATATCACACAGCCATCAAGAAATCACATGTTTCACAATATTTTCAAGAGTCGTTCTATTCACATAATGCACCAAGTGTCTATCAATTCAATGTTTTTCATTTCTCACGTCAGACTACCACTGACTCAGCACACAAGACACTTGACACTACTTCCGGAAGACTCGTGCATTGACTAGACTCAGAGATTCTGCACCTGTCATACTAAGCTGTTGTAATGTTTCCACAGCTATGCGCATCAACACATTCTCGATCTCAAGTTCACCATTCTCACAGTATGATAGGGTTAATCCATATAACAGGCCGAGCTCGTTCCCTTTTGAACAACTCACCCATACATATGAACCTCCTTCGACTCTCAACGCCTGAATAACTTCATCTATATGAATCCATTATCTCAGGAGAGTCAGGATAATCTCATTATAGACATCACCGATCAATGCACATCCTACACGATCTTACACGGTATTTTCTTTCCTGAAAATACTATGCCTTGATCCCACATCCACAACATTCAACACATCATACAACACTTAAATGAATGATTTCAATCGCAGCAAAACTCACTCCAAGGTTCTTATTTTCGAATATCTCATTTAAATCTCAAACCGTTTCAAAGCAACACCAAAAACAGGGAGTTCGCAAACAACGCCAAAACCGGCGATCTGTTTCAAAAACAAGGTATTTCGAAGTCTGTATATAAAACCGGCGACCACGTCGCCCAAACACATAGAAACAGAGCATTCACGAAGATGAAAATGAAAACCGGTGACCACGGCGCCCTTACTTCAGAAACAGCTAATCTATGGCTTGTATTGAAAACGAAGGCTAGCTTCCCTTACCTGGACTTGCGTAAAATACCGCGAGCTCAAAACCCACCGAGCCTGAAGGATGCCTTAGCTCTGTTTTCAGCGCCTGGTCTGTAGAACTTGCAGAGAACCTCTTAGGTGCTCTGAGGGCAACGTCGCTTGTCGCACTGATGCTGGAGGTTGCCTGAGTCTCAACGCAAGGAAGGGAAGAAGGGAGGGAGGAAGTTTGCACTCACTCTAACACTCTTGAGTCTGTAACGTTCTTTGCCTTCCCGCAGTGGCTTTTGAATCCCAACTTACCTGTCCACGCATGCTGCTGCTGCCACCCCTTCTGCAGGAAAGCCTGAGAACCACTGCCCTGAATAGTACGACCACTGTTGTCTCTGGTGCATGCCAACCACTGCTCTGAACAGTACTACCGCTGTTGTCGCTTGTGCATGCCAACCACTACTCTGAACAGTACGACCGCGAGTGTCTCCTGCGCATGCCAACATTCTGATGTCACCACTCTAAACCACCCTTTTTGTCTACGTGGCGCGTGTGCAGGACGTTTCATGCTGGGAGTCTGGGTCCCACTTTACTCTGTGTGAAACTCGACGTCGCGCGATAACTTTCCACTGCTGACTCATCCTGGCGAACGACCGATGTCTCCTTCGCCCTGGAAGACGACCGATGTCTTCCTCTGGGAGACGACCGATGTCTTCCCTGGCGACGCCCTCATAACTCTCGCGCCCTGGCCACGTCCACATGCCTCGCGCCCTGGCAATGCCCGCATGCCTCGTGCCCGCGCGATGCTCGCATGCCTCTCGCGCCCGCGCGATGCCTGCATGCCTCGCGCCCTGGCGACGTCCACCTGGCGCTCATGTGTAGCAGGCGACCGGCGATCTCATAGCCTTCTAAACTTAACTTTTCCTCCCTTTTTATTTTAAATAAAACATACATAGAATTCTTTTAAAATATAACCCTTTTTATTCCAATTCAATTTTACAGGTCCTTACATATGCAACCACTCTTTTCTCTTGAATTAAAACACATCCCAAACCCTGATGTGAAGCATCACAATAGACATCAAAAGGTCTTCCTACATCTGGGATCACCAGTACTGGAGCACTAGTCAACCTTTCCTTTAGTTCCATGAAGCTCTGCTCACATCGGTCGGTCCAAGCAAAAGGTTGATCCTTGCGGGTCAACTGTGTTAAAGGAGCCACTACCTTGGAAAAGTCCTCAATGAACCTCCGATAGTAGCCTGCTAAGCCCACAAAACTCCTTATCTCATTAACTGTCTTAGGACGTTCCCACTGAAGCACTGCCTCCACTTTGGCTGGATCCACCGAGATCCCCTGGGCAGATATTACATGTCCTAAGAAGTTGACTTCTTTCAACCAGAACTCACACTTAGAGAACTTGGCATATAATTGCTTCTCCCTCAGGACCTCCAATACTGTCTTCAGATGTTCTTCATGTTCTTCCTCGGTCCTTGAATAAATGAGTATGTCGTCTATGAAGACTACCACAAACTTATCCAAGAAAGGGCGAAAAATCCTATTCATGTAGTCCATGAACAGAGCTGGAGCATTTGTTACTCCAAACGGCATCACCACATACTCATAGTGCCCATAACGAGACCTAAATGCTGTCTTTTGAACATCTTCAGCTTTTACCAAAATTTGGTGGTACCCCGATCTCAGATCAATCTTTGAGAACACCGAGGCCCCATGTAATTGATCCATCAAATCATCAATTCTAGGTAGAGGATACTTGTTCTTGATGGTCAACTTGTTCAACTGCCTGTAATCTATACACAGCCGAGACCCTCCATCCTTTTTCTTGACTAGAAGCACTGGAGCCCCCCATGGAGATACACTAGGTCTGATGAATTGTTTTTCCAACAACTCTTCCACTTGCTTCTTTAGTTCTACCAACTCGGCTGGAGCCAACCTGTAAGGTGCCATTGACACTGGTCCAGCTCCAGGTACCAAATCAATAGAGAATTCCACTTCTCTCTTAGGAGGTAATCCAGGTATTTCTTCTGGAAATACATCCATGAAATCTTTCACCACATGTATCCTGCTTACGTCCTCTTCATTCTTCACTTCCAACCGAGCTAGGATCACGAAGCACCTCGCCCCTTTTTCCAACTCCGACCACCCATGCTGAGCAGATATCACATCTGACTCTTGGAGGTCTGGAAACACTATTTTCTGACTACCGCAGTCTATGAGAGCGTGATTGGCAGATAGTCAATCCATTCCCAGGATAACATCCAGGTCCTGAAGAGGTAGGCAGATCAAGTTTACTTTGAACCTGCGTCCCTCTACTATCACTGGACATTCAGAGCAAACTGTAGAGGTCAACACCTGTCCTGACGCAGGTGTAGAGACCAACAGTTCAAACGGTAACTCCTTCACTAGAAGGCCCAACTTGTAAGGACCTGAAAAATTTATTGGAATAAAAGAGTATATTTTAAATAAATTCTAAGTATGTTTTTATTTAAGTTAAAAAGGAAGGAAAATACAGTCTAAAAAACGATAAGAGTTCTTTGTTAATACATAATCGCCGGTCGCCTAGACTGCATGTCGTCGCCAGGGCGCGAGGCATGCAGGCGTCGCCAGGGCAAGATGCATGCGGGCATCATCAGGGGGAGACATCGGTCGTTCGCCAGGGTGAGGTCATCGGTGGATTGCCTTCGCGCGGGAGGTCCTCAGTGGATAGTCTTCGCGCGAAAGGTCATCGGTGGATTGTCTTCGCGCGAGAGGTCATCGGTGGATTGTCTTCGCGCGAGAGGTCATCGGTGGATTGTCTTCGCGCGAGAGGTCATCGGTGGATTGTCTTCGCGCGAGAGGTCATCGGTGGATTGTCTTCGCGTGAGAGGTCATCGGTGGATAGCCTTCGCGCCTGTGGTCATCGGTGAAAGGTCATCGCGCGACGTCGAGTTACACACAGAGAAGGTGGGACCCAGACTTCCAGCATGGAATGTCCTGCACGCGCGCCACGTAGACAAAAAGAGTGGTTCAGAATAGTGACCTCAGAGTGTTAGCCTGCGCAGAGGCACGCTCAGTAGTACTGTTCAGGGAGTGGTTGGCCTGCGCAAGAGACAACTGTAGTCGTACTGTTCAGGGAAACGTACACTCAGACTTCTCTGCAGAGTGGGTGTGGCAGCTGCTTTTGGTGGATAAGTTGGTTTAAGATGCAGAGACCCACTGCTGAGAGAAAAAAACGTTGCAGCATTCAAAGAGAGAAAGAGTGAGTTACCTCCCTTCTCCTCCAGATATCTCCTTCGCGCTGCGATTCTAGCATCTTCACACAAGAGTACGACGAGAGGCAGCACCATTAGAGCACCTGGGAGGTTCTCTGCAAGTCCTTCAACCAGACGCAAAAACAGAGCCAAGGCGTTGTTCAAGCTTCGTTGGGTTTCAGAGCTCCTGGTGTTTTGCGCAAGTCCAGGTAAGGGAAGCTAGACTTCATTTTCAATACAAGCCATAGTTTAGCTATTTTTGAAGTGAGGGCAACGTGGTCGCCGGTTTTCGTTTTCATCTTTGTAAAATGCTCTGTGCTATGTGTTTGGGCGACGTGGTCGCCGGTTTTAAATGCAGACTTCGAAATACCCTGTTTTTGAACTAGATCGCCGGTTTCGGCGTTGTTTACGAACTCCCTGTTTTTGATGTTGCTTTGAAACGGTATGAGATTTAAATGAGATATTCGAAAATAAGAACCTTGGAGTGAGCTTTTGCTGTGATTGAAATCTTTCCTTTAAGTGTTATGAGATGTGTTGCATGATGTGAATGTGGGATCAAGGCATAGTATTTTCAGGAAAGAAAATACCATGTAAGATCGTGTAGGACGTGCATTGATCGGTGATGTCTATAATGAGATTATCCTGACTCTCCTGAGATAATGAATTCACATAGATGAAGTTATTCAGGCGTTGAGAGTCGAAGGAGGTCCATATGTATGGGTGAGTCGTGTGAAAAAGAACGAGCTCGGCCTGTTATATGGATTAACCCTGTCATACTGTGAGAATGATGAACTTGAGATTGAGATTGTGTTGATGCGCATAGCTGGTAAACATTACAGCTGTTTAGTATGACAGGTGCGGAATCTCTGAGTCTAGTCAATGCACGAGTCTTCCGGAAGTAGTGTCAAGTGTCTTGTGTGCTGGGTCAGTGGTGGTCTGACATGTGAAATGAGGAACTTGAAATTTATAGACACTTGATGCAGTTTTGTGAAATAGAATGACTCTTGAGAATATTGTGAAATGTGTGATTTCTGGGCGATCAGGTGAAGGGTATTGAGAAAATCTATAGCTTTACGTGAATATCTTGAAAATTGCTTACCCTGATTTTAATGTTCTTATTTAAACTCTCTTTGAAATATCTAGCTTACCCTGCGTGTTTTGCTCGTTGGCTGTTTTTCTCTTTAAACTGTGATGATCGTGTATAACTTACACGGGAGCAGATGATCTTCCAGGATGTAGAGCTCCTTAGTGAGTGGTCGCCGAGGAAGAGATCGCCGGTTTTCTATCTCTTGGTGGTGATCGCCGGATTTATGTCCTGCTAGCAGATCGCCTGTTTGGGCCTTCTGTTACCAGATCGCCGGTTCATGTGTGGAGACCGCCGGTCTTGTTGTATTTGATTGAATTTCGTGATATTTGAAAACATTTGACTGGTTATGTATTAAACTCCCTAAGAGGAGCAACTTCATTACTTATATATATATTATCATTCTTCAATATTATTTGTTCACCTTTATTTTCATTATACATGTATGTATGGCTTTATTTTGGTGGGATGTTACACAACTCGGCTACACACAGGCTTGACACAAAGGAGTGTGTCGCTCCAGAATCAAACAAGGCTTTTACACCTCTACCAGCTATAAAACAAACACCTTGCACTAGGTTACCTGACTGAGATGCTTCTGCTCCTGTCATGGCAAACACTCTCGCTGTTGCCTGAGGTCTGCTGCCTTCATTCCTCAACTGCTGAGAACCACTGGGTTGAGTCGCCCCATTCCTGTTAGGGCAATCTCTAGCAACGTGCCCCATCTTTTGGCAGGTGTAACACCTTCTCTCTGAATTCCTCTTGAAGCACACATTGGATGTGTGTGGTCCACCACAATGGAAACATTTGGGTTTCCAAGGTTGTTGCTGCTGCAACTGGGATGACGCTGTTCTTGCCCGATGTGGTGGAGGTCTCGCATAGGGCTTGCTTTGTGGGTGCTGCACCTTGGCCTTCCCACTGGAAGAACCCCCTGGGTGTGACCTGATCACCCAGGAATCACCCTTTTCCAGAGTCTCCACCATCTTCGCCTTCTCTACTAAGGCGTGAAATTCCCTGATGCACATAGGGGCTATGGTCCTCTTCAGCCCATGCTTCAGTCCCTCTTCAAACTTCCTACACCTCTAAGCCTCAGAGGTCGCCTGGGTATAGAATCGGGCGAGATACTCAAACCGAGCAGCATAAGCATTCACTGACATCTCCCCCTGCTCCAATCTGAGGAATTCTGCTTCCCTCGCAAATCTTGCACTATCTGGGAAGTATTTTTCCAGAAATCTCAACCTGAAGCTCTCCCAGTCTAACACTTCAGCTCTGGCTTCCATCATCTGCTGAGCTCCCATCCACCAGAACTCGGCTTCTCCAGATAGCAGATAGGTGGCGAACACCAATTTCTTCTCTTCAGGGCAGGAGGTCGCCCTAAAGATTTTCTCCAACTCCCTGACCCACTGATCTGCTTGATCAGGGGTAGCATTCCCACTGAACTTGGGTGGGTTGTGCCTCATGAACTCGGTCAGTCCCATCTGTTCCTGAGGCTGACCGACGTGGGAATTTGTTTCAGCCGACCGAGCAGTTTCCCAATGGTGCATTGCAGCTTGATGATTCTGAGCCATTGCTGCATTCTGTTGTTGGATGGCAGTTGCCATCATCTCAATAGCCTTGGCAATCTGGCTCATTTCCGAAGAAGGTTGGGGAGGGGTAGGAGGTCTACGTGCCATCTTTCTTCGTTTCAGATTTTGAAACTATTGGTTTCTATATTCCCTACAACTACAAGAATGAGATCGATAAGAAATCAATTCATTCAGGAGGTAACCTCTAGACCTTACAAAGGTCAGCATCTCAAAGTCATTAAGAATTTGAGTTCATCAACAGAATCATAATGCTCAAAAATAGAAAGCATAACACTGAACAGTCATGGGTACAAACTACCAGTCAAATATCACCACACTTAATAATTGGGATAAAACACACCAGAAGTGGATATATGCTCAACATCAAACTTTTAGAATTAAGATTGAGAACATCTCGATTCAGTTATGAGTGTGCACCCTCACTACTTTATCAAGATCCTTTCACTCTTAATACTAAAATTTTTCATTTAGAGCCTATATCTACTAAAGCACAGACAAGATTTCAATCAGAAAACATTTGAAAACCTTTCACTATAGCTTTGATTAAGACTCAAATAGCAGAAGAAACACAATGAACCCACTCTCCTCAGGTCATCCTAAGGACGAACTGCTCTGATACCATTAATGTAACGCCCCTCAAAATATTGGTCATATTTATATAATAAAATAAAGGTGAAACAATAATATCAAAATTGAACATAGATATATACATAATATAATTCATCCATTAGTACAAATGTGCCTCAAAATAATATCCCTTTTTGAGGAAGTTTTAATACATCTCCATACAGGAGTTTTCAAAATAAAATAAAACCACAGCATTCAAAACTGGCGATCTCCTCCTCCAGGAAGTGCTCACTGAGGAGCTCTACTACCTGCAACCTCATCTGCTCCCGTGCAAATATACACGATCATCACAGGTTCAAGAAAAACAACCACGATACAAAATAAAAGGGTAAGCTAGATATTTTTAAAAACTTTAAATATGAAACTTTATATCAATAGAAAGCATAAATCTTCACACCATTCATAATCTATATCAATTTCAACCATCAATCTCCCCATATTCCACAAACTTGTCAAGTGTCTATTCAATACATTCAATATTCATGGTTCACACGTCAGACTTTCCACTGACTCATAACATATAGACACATGACTCTACTTCCGGAAGACTCATGCGTTGACTCAGACTCAGAGATCTGCACCCGTCATACCACACCACTGTGAAATCGACACAGGGTCGCTGTGAAATCCACACAGCCATGCGCATACATAATCTCAATATCATCACTCTCTCGGTATGACAGGGTTAATTCATATAACAGGTCAAGTCAGTTATCTTTCAAACAACTTACCCATACATATGAACCTCCTTCGACTCTCCACAACTGAATAACTTCATCTATGTGATTCCATTATATCAGCAGAGTCAGGATATCTCCTTCTAGACAAGTCCCTAGTCAATGCACATTACACACGATCTTACACGGTATTTTCTTTCCTGAAAATACTATGCCTTGATCCCACATTCCCAACATTCAATGCATCATACAACACGTAAAAGCACAATTCCATCATATAATATTTTGAATCTTTTCTTAAACAATCCCAATCACAAAAACAATCATTCCAAGGTTCAGATTTTCGAATATCACATGCATTTCACATTTCAAACTCAAACAGTTTCAAACGACACTAAAACAGGGGAGTTCGAAATCAACATTAAAACCGGCGATCACGTCGCCCCACACATAAAAATAGAGCATCCTGAAAAGAAATATGAACACCGGCGACCACGTCGCCCTCACTTCAGAACCTACTCGCCTAACGTTTTTATAAACGAAAATGCTCGCTTCCCTTACTTGGACTAGCGCAAAACACCAAGAGCTCCAAAACCCACCGAAGCTTAAAGATGCCTTAACTCTATTTTAGCATCCGGTTTGGAGAACTTACAGAGAACTTCCCAGGAGTCCAAGGGCAGTCGTCGCTCGTCGTACTGGTGCTTGAGGATACCTAAATCGCAGCGCGAAGGAGAGAAAAGAGGAGGATGAAGGTAAACTCACTCTGTCACTCTTGAACCACAGCAACGTTCTCTCCTCTCAGAAGTGAGTTTTTGAATCTAAACCAACTTGTCCACAATTGCCGCTGCCACTACCCACTCTGCCGGAAAGCTTGCGTGCACACTTCCTTGAACAGTATGGCCACGTGTGTCTCTGCGCATACCAACTCTCTGATGCCAACTATTTTGAAACACCCTTTTCTGTCTACGTGTCACGCGTGCAGGACGTCTCATGCTGGGAGCCTGGGTCCCACCTTATCTGTGTGAAACACGACATCGCGCGATAACCTTCCACCGATGACCGCCCGCGCGATGACTATCCACCGATGTCTCATCCTGGCGGACGACCGATGTCTCTCCCTGGAAGATGACCGATGTCTCGCCCTGGCGATGCCCGCATGCCTCGCGCCCTGGCGATGTCCGCATGTCTCGTGCCCTGGCGATGCCCGCATGTCTCGCGCCCTGGCGATGCCCGCATGTCTCTCGCCCTGGCGATGCCCGCATGCCTCGCGCCCTGGCGATGCCCACATGCCTCGCGCCCTGGCGATGCCCGCATGCCTCGCGCCCTGGCAATGCCCGACGACACATCGCCACGCCTTGCTGAAGGTTCTTCATCCCACTATGTTACGTCCAAGGTATCATCTCCACATGACTTGGTGACGTCGGTAGCTTCACATTTCCAAGAGTAGATCAGCACTACTCCTCGTGCGCCCATGCATGCAACACTAAGGACGATTTCTTATGCTCAAGCATAGAGCTTCGCATGCACAGCGTATCTAAGGCTTAACCCACACCTTGATACGCGTGGTTTTTGGAACCCACTATGGTTGATCCAGTATCCTGACCACATACTGAGTGCACTTTCGGCGATCATGTGCACCATAGGCGATTGGCGATCATGTACACTACAGGCGATTGGCGATCATGTACACTACAGGCGATTGGCGACTATGTACTAACCAGGCGATCTCATAGTCTTCTAAGCTACACTTTCCTTCCTTTTTATTTTAATTAAAAACATACGTAGAATTCATTTAAAATATATTCCTTTTATTCCAATTTAATTTTACAGGTCCTTACAAGTTGAAGTTCAAGAAACCACGCAGGCTCGAAGAGTTGACTGTCCCTGACCAAGAACTCTGCCAAACCATTTCCAGCTGGGGCGTGGTGTTTGACACCACCCAGCTGATTAGGCATGAATACGACGCTGAGACTCTCAGCGTATACATTGGTACATCAACTTCATCTTGCATTTAACTGCTCACATACTTGCCTTGTCTTTCTCATACTTTCTTATTGTCCACTGCAGGCATGGTGCTCAGCGCTGATAAGAAGAAGAGGCTGGCGGATGTGCTGAATCGCCGCAATGCTAGCGGTTCATCCCCTGCAGGCCCTTCATCACCTGCGGGTGCTGCCCTAGAACCCATTGCTGAAAAGTCCAAGAGGGCAGCCCCTGTGGAGGTTTCTGACGACGAGGACACTTGTTCTGGCCTTGTCTTCAAAAGGAAAAGGGTGGGGACTACCGCAGAGGTCTCTGCGGCCACAGAAGGGCACCCTTCATCCTTTAGGGAGCACCCTCCCAGCGCCTCATCCCCTCCTGAGCCAGACTTAACGCTTGAGGGGGGTGGGGAGAGTGCTCCTCCTTCTGGCTAGATGCCTTCCCAGAACTGCCTTCTCTGCTCCAAAGGTCTCTTGCGCAGATGCCTGGCCAAGCTGCTTTGGAGGCCATGGACAGGAATTCCCTCGAGAACCTCCTCAGTCATGGTCTCGGGGAGTTCCTGGCTGCTTCAAACTCCTTGCTGGTTAAGGGCAACGCTGAGGCAAGGCTGCTTGAGAAGACCGCCCAACTGGAGAAAGAGCTGGAGCAGAAGGATCTCCAACTCCGCCAAGCGGCTAAGCACGAGACTGCCCTTAATCAAGAACTGGGTAGTCTCCGTCAATCTGAGAAGGAGACCAAGAAGCTTCTCTTCTCCAAGGGGCAGGAGGCCCTCCAGCTTGAAGCTAAAATACTCCCCCTCCGCAACAAGATCATCGAACTGGAAGAGCAAGCGGAGGGGGCTCAAGCCAAAATGACCAAGCTGGAGGAGAGGGCTACCGACTGAGAAGTTCAGCTGGGCAAGGTTGAGGAGGAACTTGTTAGGAAAGATGGCTTTAAACTAGAGGGGGGGTGAATTGTTTAAAGAGGTTTTCGCAAACTTTTCCAAGCTAGAATGAATATCTTTCAGAAATCAAATGATTAAGCAATTAAGTTTGCCAAAACAGCAAGCAAAACAGCACTGCCAGGAAAACAATCGGTTGTTTCTTCGAAACAATCGGTTGTTTATACCAGCAAACAACAAACAAACTGAAATTAAAGAGTTAGGGATAAAGAGATTGTACACAGATGTTTATACTGGTTCACTCCAACCCAGAGCTACATCCAGTCTTCTCAGAAACCCTGAGGAAATCTACTAAGCAATCAACACTAGATTACTTACACACAACCAAGAAAGTGACCTTGAACACCCTCAAGAAACACACTTTCCTTGGTCAGCACACCACACTAAGAAAGCTGATCTTGATCCCCTCAAGAACACACAGCTCTTCTTAGCAACAGCACAAACGAATGTTCACAGAATTACAAGGATTACACTTGTTACAGAAGCAATCTGAAATCAGTACAAGAGAATCCTATCTCAGCACTTTGATCAACCAAAACTCTAAGCAATCTCCAACTCTTAGAAAAACTTTCTCAATTCACTTAGATTCTTAAAACTCAAATCTGTTTTTTTGTATATATTCAAAGAAGATGTTTGTAATCAAATCTTAACAAACTCTTAATTGCTTTAGAAAGATTGGTCAAAGCATTTAATGACTGGAGCGTATGAATTAAAAGCATTTAAAGCTCAGTCAAAGTCAAAACTGTTTTCTGTTATAAAAACATAACAAACAATCGATTGTTTCCTCGAATCAATCGGTTGTTTTGTTACTTAACCAATTTTCACACTTCAAAACAATTTTCTAAACACCTAAGCTTAAACAATCGGTTGTTTCGATAAAACAATCGGTTGTTTTAACTCAGTTTGAAAAAAACAGTTTACTTTGTTTGAAAGTTGAGATGCTTGAGCTTTAGATTCAATCAAAGGTTGAGTTACACAACTCAAACTACCCAGATCCTAACTAAACCAGCACAGCAACAGCAAGCACAGCAAAAGCTTCATCATCCTCCAAAGGATTTGGATTCTTCAAAACCTTGAACACCACTTGGTTCAACAATCTCCCCCTATTTGATGAAGACAAATCCCTGATGCTTGATCCCTAATGCTTGTGTTGTTCTGATTAAATCTGAAGTAGTTCCTGCAAACAAACTTTTAGCAGACATTGAACCTCTGATATTTGGTTAGAATATATATACACAGTTAAGGCTTAAACAATTAATATCAGTAAAAACAGCTAAAAGCAGTCTTAAACAAGCATATAAGCAAACAAACATAAAATCTCCCCCTATTTGTCTTCACAAATAGACAAATATAAGAGATAAAGCCATAAAAAGTTCATATTACATCAGAATTATAAAAGCAACAGCAGAAGGAAAGAAAAGAAAATCAAACTTCAACAGCAGCAAAAACAATCGATTGTTTCGACAATCCAATCGGTTGTTTTTCTTCATTCTTCCTTATCTCCAAACTGAAGATCAAAGATTTGGTTCTGAACAACTTCAATTTGTTCATCCAGGCTCATGAACCTTGCATCCATGTTGTCAAACCTGGTATCAAACCTCTGGAAATTGCTAACACACAGATCATGGAGGTTTCTTTGGTTTTCAGCAAAGCTATCCATCCTATTCATCATGAACCTTTCAAAAGGTGACATTGATTGAATCCTTTCTTCTGGATGTTCAGCAGCCGCACTGGGTCCAGCATCTTGAAACCCTCCTGTTGGATCTTCATGTTCAACATCCATATCTGTAGGTTCTTCTTGAGCAGCACCACTAGAGGAGGCACCATGATCACCATCCTTGCTTACCCATTTTCCACCTATTTTTGTAAATCCCATCTTGCTGAGTGATCCATTGTTCAACTCTTGAGTTGACTTGACCAGCTCAGAAGTCTCATCTTCCAGATTAACTTCAAAATAGTTTAGGAATTTAGATATCAAAATAGCATAGGGATAGTGATAGTCACCCAACCTCAATTGCCTTTTGCATGTGCTCTTTGATGATGTGGATCCAATTTAGTTTGATCTTCTTGGTGATGCAGAAGATGCAAACCAGATCTTCTTCAGTCAAAACAGAATGGTTGCTCCCCCTTGGAGTTAGAATCCATGTCACAATGAGATCAAGCAGCCTCTCATCCAGTTTCAACCCTCCAACTGAGCATGCACTCACTTGAGCTTGAGTGTTTTTCAAACAGCTTCTGTAAAACTGAATTTTTTTGAAATCCTCCACCACACCAAGATTGCCTTTGCTGATTCGCAGTCCAGAAAACTTGAGTCCAGCAACAGCAGCCCAAACCTCATGGGTTATCTCCATGTCCACACCTTTTACATGAGAAACTAGGTTGTTTCCCTCAAATTTCAAATTGGTGTAGAAGACCTTCACCAAGTCTGGATATATGTTGCCCTTCATCTCCAGAAACCTTCTGAGATACTGATCTTTGAGAAGTTTCCTCACATTGTCCAGCTTTTGACTTTTCAGCCAATCAAAACTCACAACCTTGGGGTTGTTGATTTTCTTGAGACTTGTCTCATATCTATATTTTTCTATGAGATCTTTATCTCCAGAAAACCATCCTTCCAGCCTTCCTCCAGACCTTACAACTCTGGTTTTGATTCTTCCAGAAGTGGGAGGAGTTGATTCCATGGCAGCAGAGATTAGAAAACAGAGGGCAGCTCTTCTTTACAGATTTTCTCAAGAGATGGTGCAAGAGATGTTGCAAGAGATGTTGCAATTGGTTGTTCATCTGCACCTGATTTTATAACCATCCGAAAACCAATTTATGATTAATTCCATTCAATGGGTACCTGATTTTCAGAGAGAGAAGGCTGTTCTGCATAGAACATGTCAGAAAAAGAAACTGAAAAACACATGGTCTTTTGACTAGTCATAAAGGCTCTTGAATTTCCAAGATTTTGGAATATATTCCTTTATGAATGTTGTAACCACTTTCTGAGCACGTTCAGCTTTCAATACAGATATTTTGACCAAGATTCTCCCTTTTGAATTTGATCTCACTTGAACTGCAAGCATCATCATCATCCTCAGCCACTAAACATATGTTGGCTTTTTCATCTTCACTTGATGAGGAACTTGATGAAGACACTTCATTTTCATCCCAAGCTATGTAGGCTCTTTTTGTCTTGCCTTTCTTCTCCTTATAGCTTGTCTTTTTCTCCTTGCTCTTGTTGGGACAATCTGCCTTTATGTGACCTTGCTCACCACAACCAAAACAAGTATAGTTATTTGAATTTAAATCATTGGATTTCTTGTTTCCATACCTATCCTTGTTGTTGTCTTTGTTGCGGTTTCTCTTTAGGAATTTGCTGAATTTTCTTGACAGCAAACTCAGATTTTCCTCATCACTATCATCACTTGAATCTTGCTTTCCCTTGTGTTTGGATGCTTTCAAGGCTATGCTCCTTGTGTGCTTATCTTGATTCTCTTGAACATTAAGTCTATTCATCTCTAGCTCATGTTCCCTAAGCTTTCCAAACAAAGAAGCAACACTTAATGATGAAGACCAAGTAGAGGAGGCGCCTGAGGCCCAAGCCCATGAAGCCCAAGCCCAAGTTGGGCCCAAGCCCAACCAATTAGCTCAACATCCTTCATGCCTCAAAGGATGACTAGGAGCAAGGCTAAAGCTTTGGGAGAAGAGCATCAATGGATGTCTCTTTTTGTAATTACTTGTGTATAGTTTTTAGTAGAACTTTAAAGGAAGGTGTAGGAATTAAAATAAGGGGTGTTAATGTACAAAAACAAGTCACACCTTCCATGTGACATAAAGAGTAGGTGTAGGTGTAGTTTTAGGAGGTGCCAAAGTAGAAATCAAGTCACACCTCCCTTGTGACATGTGTTTTGGCTCCAAATTCAAATGCTTCTCATTTGAATTTTCCCACTTTAATTTCAGCCCTCTCACACTATAAATAGAGGTGCTATGCTCATGTAAAAGAAGATTGAAATTAGAAGAAAAGTTACTATACTCAAATTGTGAGTGAATTTAGTGAGACTTGTTCTCCTCTTTCTTGTCTCATCTTGTGAAGCTTTGGGAGCTCTCAAGTGGCAGCAAATCTGCACTTATCTTGGATCATCACCTCCAAGTGGCGTGTCCATTCCCAATCCATGGCTACAACCACATAAGTTTCATCTTCTTTCATCTTCCATTGTCATTTCAATCGGTAGTTTTGATTCTATGTCTTGTTCTTGAATTTCAATCGGTTCTTTGGTTTCAATTTGTGTTTCCATTCTGTTTTTTTGTGTTTAAATTCTGCACCTATTCTTTTTTTGAGTTCAGCACCTTGTTCTTCATTCATTCATCACCATTAATTGTGTTTTAACCTTGGACCTATGGAAATGAACCTTCACATCTACTTAACACTTGTTAAGTTAATGTCCAGTGGGGATTTTCCTTAGGTGACTCACTCTAAATTGCTAAGAATCTTGATCCTAATTCTAAGAAAGTGTCACAAATATAATGAACCTAAAATCAACTCACATCACTTAAGGATGTTAGATCTTTAGATTCAGAAATTGCAGTTACCTTTGGTTGCCATGCTCTATCAAGACATTTCAAGATCTTGATGTTTAGCTCTTCTTTGTCAAAAGTCTTGTCTAGGCTCATAAGGTGATTGATGATATGAGTAAACCTTTTCTGTACTTCAGCAATTGTTTCACCTTTAAGCATTCTGAACATTTCATACTCTTGGATTAGAGCATGCTTTCTAGCTCTTTTAACTTCATTTGTTCCTTCATGAGTGACCTCCAAAGTATCCCACATTTCCTTTGATGATTTACATTGTGATACCCTGAAAAACTCATCAGAATTTAAAGTAGAGGTTATAATATTTTTGGCAATGCAATCCAATTTGGCCTTTTTGCTTTCTGCATCAGTCCATTGAGACCATGGCTTCTCAATGACAGAACCATCTTTTTCAAACTTTGGTATAAAAGGACCATTTTCAATTGCATCCCAAATTCCTTTGTCAAGAGATTCCATGAATATTTTCCTTCTAACTTTCCAAAACTGGTAATTCAAACCACAGAACAAGGGTGGTCTGTTTATTGAAGCACCTTCCCCAAAAGGTAGTCTATCAGCCATTTTAAAAGATTTTAGGATCAACTTGAATGACTTTCAAGAACCAAGCTCTTGATGCCAATTGTTAGGAAAGATGGCTTTAAACTAGAGGGGGGGTGAATTGTTTAAAGAGGTTTTCGCAAACTTTTCCAAGCTAGAATGAATATCTTTCAGAAATCAAATGATTAAGCAATTCAGTTTGCCAAAACAGCAAGCAAAACAGCACTGCCAGGAAAACAATCGGTTGTTTATACCAGCAAACAACAAACAAATTGAAATTAAAGAGTTAGGGATAGAGAGATTGTACACAGATGTTTATACTGGTTCACTCCAACCCAGAGCTACATCCAGTCTTCTCAGAAACCCTGAGGAAATCCACTAAGCAATCAACACTAGATTACTTACACACAACCAAGAAAGTGACCTTGAACACCCTCAAGAAACACACTTTCCTTGGTCAGCACACCACACTAAGAAAGCTGATCTTGATCCCCTCAAGAACACACAGCTCTTCTTAGCAACAGCACAAACGAATGTTCACAGAATTACAAGGATTACACTTGTTACAGAAGCAATCTGAAATCAGTACAAGAGAATCCTATCTCAGCACTTTGATCAACCAAAACTCTAAGCAATCTCCAACTCTTAGAAAAACTTTCTCAATTCACTTAGATTCTTAAAACTCAAATCTGTTTTTCTGTATATATTCAAAGAAGATGTTTGTAATCAAATCTTAACAAACTCTTAATTGCTTTAGAAAGATTGGTCAAAGCATTTAATGACTGGAACATATGAATTAAAAGCATTTAAAGCTCAGTCAAAGTCAAAACTGTTTTCTATTATAAAAACATAACAAACAATCGATTGTTTCCTCGAATCAATCGGTTGTTTTGTTACTTAACCAATTTTCACACTTCAAAACAATTTTCAAAACACCTAAGCTTAAACAATCGGTTGTTTCGATAAAACAATCGGTTGTTTTAACTCAGTTTGAAAAAAACAGTTTACTTTGTTTGAAAGTTGAGATGCTTGAGCTTTAGATTCAATCAAAGGTTGAGTTACACAACTCAAACTACCCAGATCCTAACTAAACCAGCACCGCAACAGCAAGCACAGCAAAAGCTTCATCATCCTTCAAAGGATTTGGATTCTTCAAAACCTTGAACACCACTTGGTTCAACAGAACTTGCCCAACAAATTGAATTGCTGAAGAAGACTGAAACTGAGCTTATTAACGACGCCGCCGACGCCTATGGGGAAGGCTTTGGTGATGCCCTTGCTCAGGTTGCCTGCGTGCATCCTGAGATGGACCTCTCACCATACTCTGCAACCATGCAGGTGGTCGACGGGCAAATAGTGCCCAGATAGGTCTTCTGAGTGATTGTATTTAGTGGCTGAACATCTTGTAATTACCCTCCTTTGTAATATAAATACTTTGTTTTCAATCTTCTTTGCTTTATATAGCACTTTGCTTGCCTTTGCATTTCTGCTGCTTATTCATCTGTTTGACATGCTTTATATTTGGTGGAACTCACGATCACAAATAATGCACCTGTCAAGATGAATTTTAAGTAGCACGATTTTTGCTGATTTCACTAACGAACCTTTATTTTAGTCTGGGAGTTCTCACTCGGAGGGGAAAGGTGTCCTTGCGAACTCCCCTTACCACTCACGAGACCTCTTGTAAGGACCTAGAAAATTTTATTGGAATGAAAGTGATATATTCTAAGTAAATTCTAAGTATGTTTTCATTTAAAATATAAAGGAAGGAAAGTGTAGCTTAGAAGTCTACGAGATCGCCGTTGTTGAAGACGGAGGCGATCTCCGACTTCTCTGGTACATAATCGCCTGTCACCTAGAGTACACATGATCGCCAATCACCTATGGTGCACATGATCGCCAATCGCCTATGGTGTACATGATCGCCGAAAGTACACTTAGTATGTGGTCAAGATACCGGATCGACCATAGTGAGTTCCAAGAACCACGCGTATCAAGGTGTGGGTTAAGCCTTAGATACGCTGTGCATGCGAAGCTCTATGCTTGAGCATAAGAAATCGTCCTTAGTGTTGCATGCATGCATGGGCGCACGAGGAGTAGTGCTGATCTATTCTTGGAAATGTGAAGCTACCGACGTCACCAAGCCATGTGGAGGTGATGCCTTGGACGTAACATAGTGGGATGAAGAACCTTCAGCAAGGCATGGCGATGTGTCATAAGTCATCGCCGGCGAGAGACACACGGGCATTGCTAGGGCGAGAGAGACGCGGGCATCGCCAGGCGAGAGAGACGCGGGCATCGCCAGGGCGAGAGAGACGCGGGCATCGCCAGGCGAGAGACACGCAGGCATCGCCAGGCGAGAGAGACACGGGCATCGCCAGGGCGAGAGACGCGGGCATCGCCAGGGTGAGAGACACGCGGGGATCGCCAGGGCGAGAGACAGACGGTCATCGCCAGGATGAGGGACACATCGGTCGTCTTCCAGGGAGAGACATCGGTCGTCCACCAGGAGCAGTCATCGGTGGATGGTCATCGCGCGAGCAGTCATCGGTGGGAGGTTATCGCGCGATGTCGTGTTTCACACAGATAAGGTGGGACCCAGGTTCCCAGCATGAGACGTCCTGCATGCGCGACACGTAGACATTAGGAGTGTTTCAGAATAGAAGCATCAAAGAGTTAGTATGCGCAGAGACCCACTGGTCATACTGTTCAAGGAAGTGTGCACGCAAGCTTTCCTGCAGAGTGGGCGGGGGGGCAGCGGCATTTCTGGGCAAGTTGGCTTAGATTCAAAACTCACTCCTGGGAGGCAGTGAACGTTGCTGGTTCGAGAGTGATTGAGTGAGTTAACTTTGGTTCCCTGTTTCTTCCCTCTCCTTCTCCATACATTCAGACGTCCTAGCGTACCAGTTGGCTATCGGCGACTACCATAGAGCACCTGGGAGGTTCTCTGCAAGTTCTCCAAACCAGACGCTAAAACAGAGTTAAGGCATCCTTGAATCTCGTTGGGTTGGAGCTCTTAGTGAAGTTTACACTAGTCCAGGTACGGGAAGCTAGCATTTTCGTTTATAAAAACGTTAGGCAAGTAGGTTCTGAAGTGAGGGCGACGTGGTCGCCGATTTTCATATTCTTTTTCACGATGTTCTGTTTTTATGTGTGGGGCGACGTGATCGCCGGTTTTAATGTTGATTTCGAACTCCCCTGTTTTAGTGTCGTTTGAAACTGTTTGAGTTTGAAATGTGAAATGCATGTGATATTCGAAAATCTGAACCTTGGAATGATGGTTGCTGTGATTGGAATCGTTCATTTAAGTGTTATATGATGTGCTGAATGTTGTGAATGTGGGATCAAGGCATAGTATTTTCAGGAAAGAAAATACCGTGTAAGATCGTGTAGGATGTGCATTGATCGGTGATTTCTATAATGAGATATCCTGACTCTCCTGATATAATGGAATCATATAGATGAAGTTATTCAGGTGTTGAGAGTCGATGGAGGTTCATATGTATGGGTAAGTTGTTTGAAAGATAACTACTTGACTTGTTGTATGGATTAACCCTGTCATACTAGGAGAGTGATGAGATTGAGATTGAGATTATGTTTATGCGCATAGCTGTGGGAACTTTACAGCAATGTAGTATGACAGGTGCAGATCTCTGAGTCTAGTCAATGCACGAGTCTTCCGGAAGTAGTGTCAAGTGTCTATGTGTGATGAGTCAGTGGAAGTCTGACGTGAGAAAGATGAATATTGAAAATGTGATAGACACTTGATGGTTGTGTGATATGAATGAGAAAGTGGTGGATTTATGTGGGTGTTTAAAAGCTGATTATGTTGATTTTAAAGTTTCATATTTAACGTTTTAAATTATCTAGCTTACCCTTTTGTTTTGTATCGTGGTTGTTTTTCTTAAACCTGTGATGATCGTGTATATTTGCACGGGAGCAGATGAGGATGCAGGTAGTAGAGCTCCTCAGTGAGCATTTCTGGAGGAGGAGATCGCCGGTTTTTGAATGCTGTTGTTTTGTTTTATTTTGAAAACTCCGGTATGGAGATGTATTAAAACTCCCTCGAGAAGGGATATTATTTTGAGACACATTTGTATTAATGGATGGATTATATTACGTATATATATATATATATATATCTATGTTAAATTTTGATATTATTGTTTCACCTTTATTTTATCATATAAAAATGACCAATATTTTGAGGGGCGTTACACCTCTAACCCCAACTAATAGGTTCTGACTGACCTCACATCGTCCATGGGCGAGGGAGGATTTAACTGGGCGAACCATTTCACATTGGAAGTTCTCACTCGAAGGGGAGGTGTTCTCTACGAAGCTACCTCTCCACTTACCAGACCTCTAACTCCAAGTGATATATTCTAACTGACCTCACATCGCTCATAGGCGAGGAGGATTTTTCTGGGCGAACCCTTCTTTCATATTGGAAGTTCTCACTCGAAGTGGAGGTGTTCTCTACGAACCTACCTCTCCACTTACGAGACCTCTAACTCCAAGTGATAGATTCTAACTGACCTCACATCGCTCATAGGCGAGGAGGATTTTTCTGGGCAAACCCTTCTTTCACATTGGAAGTTCTCACTCGAAGTGGAGGTGTTCTCTACGAACGTACCTCCCCACTTACGAGACCTCTAACTCCAAGTTACAGGTTCTAATAACATTGTACAAACACATTAAAAATATATAACTTTAACTGAATTTTATTGGGTGACCTCATTAAAAACCCTTAGAAAGGGAAAAAAGAGTGTCCCCTGTATTGTGTAGTGTACAAGATTACATGGCTTTAACTGAAATAATACTTCAGGTGGGTCGCATTCCATGTTCGAGGAATCGGACCTCCTTCTAAAGTCTCAAGCCTATATGCTCCATTTCCTAGGGCCTCTGTCACTCTGAAAGGACCAGTCCACTTAGGGGATAGCTTGTTCTCTATCTGGTATGGAGACGCCTTGCGCATGACGAGGTCTGCCACCTGGAACTGCCGAGCTCTCAGCTTAGAACTGTGTTTGAGCTCGACTCTCCTCTTCAGCGCCTCACCTTTGATTCCTGCTTCTTCCCTGGCTTCATCCAAAAGATCGAGATTCACCTTCCTCTCTTCATTGGATTCCTCAGCCACAAAGTTCTGGAAACGTGGCGAGTTCTCCTGGATCTCCACAGGGATCATGGCATCTGAACCATACACCAAACTGAAGGGAGTCTCCTTAGTAGTGGACTGGGGAGTAGTATGGTAGGCCCATACTATTCTGGGAACCTCCTCAGCCCACATTCCCTTTGCTTTCTCCAGCCTTCTCTTCAGTCCTCTGAGGAGGACTCGGTTGGCCGACTCGACCTTCCCATTGGTCTGTGGGTACTCAACTAATGCAAACACTTGTTTGATCCCCAGCTCTGTACATAGCTTCCCCAACTGCTGGCTTGCAAACTGCGTGCCATTGTCAGACACTAAGCGTTTGGGTACCCCGAAGCGGCAGACTATATTCTTCCACACGAAGTGTTGGATCTTTTGTGCTGTAATCTGTGCTACTGGCTCAGCCTCGATCCACTTCGTGAAATATTCTATGGCGACCACGAGGTACTTCATCTGTCGTATCGCCAAAGGGAAGGGCCCCAAGATGTCTATTCCCCATGTGTGAAACGGCCAAGGGCTGTATATCGACCTGAGCTCTTCTGGTGGCGCCTTAGGCCAATCAGCATGCAACTGGCATTGCTTGCACTGCTGCGCATACCTAGTGCAATCTTCCCTCATCGTTGGCCAGTAGTACCCTGCTCGAATGGCCTTAGAGGCCAGAGCTCGACCTCCGATATGACTACCACAGATGCCTTCATGGAGCTCTGCCATTATCCTCACACACTGCTCGCCATGCACGCAGACTAAGATGGGGTGGGTAAACCCATGTCTGTACAACTCACCTTCAATGAGCGTGTACTTGGACGAGTTTTTCTTTATCCTCTTTGCCTCTGTCGGCTCTACTGGGAGCATTCCATCTGCTATGTAACGCTTATAGGGCGTCATCCATGTCTCTCCACTCTGTAGCAGGCAGACCTGCGATGACTCTACCTCCATTAGCATGCATGCGTTGACTCGTGGTTTCTTCAAAGTTTCTTGAGTCAACGAGCGATGACTCCTCTTCTCACCATCTGACTGGCTGATCTGATGGACTCCCACCAAGTTATCAGCCGTATAAGTACGAGGCGTCCTCAGAGTCTCCTGGATGACTGTCCTCTGTCTGCCCCCTTGCCTGAGCTGGCGAGTTTGGCCAACAAGTCAGCTCTGGCATTCTGCTCCCTGGGCACATGTACTAGTTCAAATATTACAAACGAACTCTTCAATCTTTGGACATACTCCAAGTAAGAGGCCATCTGAGGGTCTTTGGCCTGGTACTCCCCCGCTACTTGACCAGTGACCAACAGTGAGTCACGCTTGGCCATAAGGCTCTGCGCTCCCATCTCCTTAGCCAACAACATCCCAGCGATCAAAGCCTCATACTCTGCCTGGTTATTGCTAGCTTTGAAAGCGAACCGCAGGGCCTGCTCTATCAACAACCCCTTGGGTCCTTCCAGGATCACCCCCGCTCCGCTGCCTTGCTGATTCGAGGACCCGTCTACTGAAAATACCCATTTGAAATTGGGTCCCTCCTGCTGGGCCTCGGTTGAGGACATCTCGGCCACAAAGTCAGCATAGACCTGTCCTTTGATCGGGCCCCTGGGTTCATACTAGATGTCGAATTCTGACAACTCGACTGCCCAACGCACCATTCTTCCCGCCACATTAGGCTTCTGCAGGACCTTGCATATCGGCAGATCTGTCATCACCACCACTGTGAAGCTCTGGAAATAGTGGCGAAGTCTCCTGGCTGAAAACACCACTACTAATGCTGCCTTTTCTAAGGCTTGGTATCTCGTTTCAGGCCCCTGCAACACTTTGCTGACAAAATAAATGGGCTTCTGGCTCTGTTGCTGTTCTTGAACCAAGACAGAACTCACCGCCCTATCTGTAACTGCAAAGTACAGACGCAGGGGTGTGCCGAGCTGAGGCTTGCACAAGACTGGCGGGTTGGCCAGATACTCTTTGAGCTTAAGGAAGGCCTGCTCACATTCTGCAGTCCAGGTGAATCTGCTATTCCTCCTTAGGCATTGGAAATAAGGGTGGCCTTTGTCTCCTCCGGCTGACACGAACCTGGAGAGTGCAGCCATCTGACCCGTCAACTGTTGCACTTCTTTGACCGACGTCGGGCTCCTCATGGTTATGATCGCTGCACACTTGTCTGGGTTGGCCTCAATCCCCCTTTCCGTGAGCAAAAACCCAAGGAACTTGCCTGCTTCCACCCCAAAGACGCACTTTTCTGGATTCAACTTCAGCCTGTACTTCGCCTTGTTGAGATCTGTGAAGTCCACACACATCCTCCACTTCCCATTGGCCTTTTTTACCAGGACGACATTTGCAAGCCACTCAGGGTATTGTATTTCCCGTATGTGGCCTGCTTTCAGCAACTTCTGTGTTTCCTCCCTGATTACCTGTCTTCGTTCATCATTGAACTTCCTTCTCCTTTGGCAGACTGGTCTGACTTGGGGATTCAGTGCCAAGCGATGGCATAGAAAATCAGGGTCAATGCCTGGCATGTCTGAGGGGGACCAAGCGAAAGCATCCAGATGCTTTCCTATAACTCCCACCACCTGGTCTTGGGTCTCCTGAGACAGGGATTTACCCAGCTTGAAAATCTTCCCTCGATCTCCTTCTCCACGACCTCCTCTGCCGGTTCGGGTCGCCTTGCCCGGGCGACCTCTGCTCGGGTGACCCCGACGTCACCTCGGGGCATATCTGCTTCATTGACACCTCCTCCCGGTGGTGAGGTGGTCACCATGCAGACTCCCCTCTTTGTCTTGAGGCTATTCTCATAGCACCTTTTAGCCTTTTTTTGATCTGAACTGATGGTTACCACCATCCCCTCCATCGAGGGCAACTTCATCTTCATGTGCCTTGTGGACACCACAGCCCCTAGCCTGTTCAGGGTCGGTCTGCCCAGAAGTATGTTGTAGGCAGAAGGGGCGTTCACTACAAGGTACCTGATGTTCTCTATGCGGGATGCTACTCCATCAGTGAATGTGGTCCTCAACTCTATGTACCCCCGCACTTCTACTTGGTCTCCTGCGAACCCATACAAACAGCCGACGTAGGGTCGCAGCTGATCAGGAGACAACTGTAACTTGTTGAAATTCGACCAAAACATCACATCGGCCGAGCTTCCCTGATCTACTAATACCCGGTGCACCTTGCGTGCGGCAGTGACAACTGAAATGACCACCGGATCGTTATCATGGGGGACAACATCTCGGCGATCAGCCTTTGTGAAAACGAGGTCGATGTCCGGGAAGTGATCTTCCTCGCAGGCCTCCACTGCCATCACCGAACGTGCATACTTCTTACGCTGCGAAGAAGTGCACCCTCCTCCTGAGAACCCACCTGATATAGTGTGGATCTCACCATGTATGGGCACTTCATGCCCCTGGTCTGTCCTTGATACAATGACCGCCTCGCCCTCTGGTGCCTCCTTCAGGTAGTCATTCAAAAACCCACTCTTCACTAACTCGTCCAATTGGTGGCCCAAGGCCAGACAATTTCGAATGGGGTGACCAAAGGCCTGATGGAACTCGCACCAGGCGTTTTTGTTTGGCCCCAGTGTAACATCCCACCAAATACATTTCATATTTATATAATATAAATGAAGATAAACAAGTATTTTGAAATAAACATAATCATATATATATAATGGAGTTTCTCCTCATCGGGAGTTTAATACATAAACTGTGAATCTTTCCAAAAAAAACTTAACCAAAAATACAACAAAAGACAAATCGGGCGATATGCTAACAAAAGGGCGATCTCCTAGTCAATCAGGTGATCTCCTATCAGCCAGGCGATCTCCTATCAGACCGGCGATCTCACTTTCCTGCAACGTCATCTGCTCCCGTGTAAATCATACACGATCATCACAAGTTTTAAGAAGAACATCCACAAACGAAAACGCAGGGTAAGCTAGACAGTTTTAAAAGAGAATTTAGATATGAACTTTAAAATCAAGATAAATTAATTTAAGGCACCCACGTAAAAACATCAGCTTTCTCATTCTTCCCACATACCATCAAGTAAAAACCCACATTTCACAATTCCTCAAGAGTAGTTCATATCACACAGTGCAGCAAGTGTCTATCCACATACAGTGTTCCTCATTTCTCACGTCAGGTTTTCCACTGACTCACAATACATAGACACAAGACACTAATTCCGGAATACTCGTACATTGATTAGACTCAGAGATCTGCACCTGTCATATTGCCCACTGTGGAATCTCACACATCCACAGGGTCGCCGTGAAATCTCTCACATTCACAAGCGTATAATGAATCTCACACATCACCATACAGCATGACAGGGTTAATCCACGCAAAACAGGTCGGTTTGTTCTCTTTCAAACAACCCACCCATACAGGTGAACCTCCTTCGACTCTCAACAACTGAGTAACTTCCTCTACGTGAGTCCATTACCTCAGCAGAGTCAGGATATCTCGTTCTTAATCACTGATCAATGCACCTACTACAAGATCTTACACGGTATTTTCTTTCCTGAAAATACTATGCCTCGACCTCACACTCACCACATCCAACACATCATACCATTTAAATAAATCATTCAAATCACATCAACAACCATTTCAAAGCTTCAGATCTTCGAATATTTCATGTAAATCTCAAGCAGTTCTCAAAACAACATCAAACACAAGGAGTTCGCAAAACCGCGCCAAAACCGGCGATCTAGTTCAAAAACGAGGTGTTTCGAAGACTGTATTTAAAACCGGCGACTACGTCGCCCAAGCACACAAACCAAACATTTCACGTAGTTGAAAACGAAAATGGCGACCACGTCGCCCTCACTTCAGAAATGGTTCAACTATGGCTCGTAGTAAAGATGAAGGCTAGCTTCCCTTACCTGGACTTGCGCAACCACCAGGAGCTTCGAAATCCAACGAAGCTCGCAGAATACCTTGGCTCTGTTTTTCGCGTCTGGTCAGAAGAACTTGCAGAGGACTACCCAAGTGCTCCAATGGTGTTGCTTCTCGTCGTACTCTTGTGTGGAGAGGCTGAAATCGCAACGCGGAGGAGGGAACTCACTCTTTCTCTCTTCGACTACAACAACGTTTCCTTCCTCTTCAGTAGTGGATTTCAGTGACTTAAACCAACTTATCCCTCCAAAAGCAGCTGCCACCACCTACTCTGCAGGGAAGTTTGCGTGCACGCTTCCCTGAACAGTACGACCACTGTTGTCTCTGGTGCATGCCAACCACTGTTCTGAACAGTACTGCCACTGTTTGTCGCTTGTGCATGCCAGCCACTGCTCTGAACAGTACTGCCACTGTTTGTCGCTTGTGCATGCCAGCCACTGCTCTGAACAGTACTACCACTGTTGTCTCTTGTGCATGCCAACGGCTGATCTGAACAGTACGACCGCGAGTGTTTCCTGCGCATGCCAACATTCTGATGTCACTGTTCTGAACCAACGCTTTTTGCCTACGTGTCTCGCGTGCCGCGCGTCTCATGCTGGAAATCTGGGTCCCACGTTCTCTGTGTGTACTCAACGTCGCGCTATGACCTCTCGCGCGAAGACTCTCGACCGATGACCTCTCGCGCGAAGACTCTCGACCGATGACCTCTCGCGCGAAGACTCTCGACCGATGACCTCTCGCGCGAAGACTCTCGACCGATGACCTCTCGCGCGAAGACACACCCTGCAGCATGCCTCGCGCCCTGCGATGCCCGATGACACTCGCCACTCCCCCCTGGAGGTTCTTCATTCCACTATGTTACATCCAAGGTATTCTCTCCACAAGGCTTGGTGACGTCGGTAGCTTCACACTTCCAAGAGTTGATTAGCACAAGTCCTCGTGCGCCCAAGCGTGTAACGTTAAGGATGATTCTCTTATGCTCAAGTATAGAGCTTCGCCTGCCCAGCGTATCCAAGGTTTAACCCACACCTTGATACGCGTGGCTTTTGGGACGTACCAGGGTTGATCCAACATTTTGGCTACACACTAAGTGTAGTTTCGGCGATTAGGTGTACTCTAGGCGACAGGCTACTAGGTACACACAGGCGATAGGCGTTCAAGCATAAGCTAGGCGATAGGCGTTCAAGTGCCAGAGAAGTTGGAGATCGCCTACCCGCTTAATAACGGCGATCTCGTAGGCTTCTCAGCTATACATTCCTTCCTTTATATTTAAATAAACACGTGCTTCGAATTTATTTATAATATAACACTTTTATTCCAATATAAACTTCTAGGTTCTTACAATCTCCCCAACAAGAAAAATTTTCGTCCCCGAAAATGAATTACAAGGAAAAGAGGTATGGGTAGGCTTCCCTCATGGGTTCTTCTAACTCCCACGTTGAATCTCCCGATTTCTCATCCCACACCACTTTCACCATGTTGATGGTCTTGCCTCTGAGTTGTTTACCCTGCCGGTCATCAATTCTAACTGGTTTTGCTTCAAAGGACAAGTCATCTCTGATCTGCACGTCGTCTACATCCAGCACATGACTGGGGTCTGCCATGTACTTCCTCAGCTGTGACACGTGAAAGACATTGTGCAGATTCGCCAGATGGGGAGGTAGGGCGATCTCATAGGCCACAGGACCAATCCTCCTTAAGATTTGATACGGTCCCACGAACTTAGGGGACAACTTCTTTGGTCTGATCGCCCTTCCTACGCCCTTGGTTGGTGTTACTCTCATGAACACATGGTCTCCAGCAGCAAACTCCAAAGGCCTTCTCCTCTGATCTGCATAGGACTTTTGTCGGCTTTGAGAAGCTCTCATGCTGCCTTGTATCTGTTTCACCTTCTCGGTTGTCTGCTGAATCAACTCTTACTACTCCAATACTTCATCAATTTCCATTCTCCATCTGCTGGTATGCAGATTCTGCCATTAATCTCAATATTCCATCTTTACCCGTTACAAAGCCTTTAGCCTGATCGGTGCCTAGCAAATTCCACAATACGTTTTAGACTAGGATCCTCTCACTGTTCAATCAAAACTGATTCGCCCTCCGGTTCCAACAATAAGGGAATTCTGCATTTCTTCCCATACAAAGCCTCACACAATTACTGTCTTCAAATCTCCATAACAACACTACCACTGCCGATTCTAAATCATAAGTAGAATAATTCCTCTCATGAAATTTGAGTTGCATTGAACATATGCAACTCCTGTCTTCTCTTGTATCCAGACACAATTCAAACTTTGATGTGAGGCATCATACTAAACCTCAAAAGGCTTGTCTTCTGCACATCTTCTGTCTTAGCAAAATCTGGTTTTATCCAGATTTCCGATAAAACTTTAAGGACACTGAAGTTCCATCTAACTGATCCCCCACTCATCAATTACGGGTAGAGGGTAGTTGTCCTGGATGGTCAACTTATTCAACTTCCTGTAATCCCTACACAGTTGAGGTCCTTCCTCTTCCTTTTTAACCAACAATGCTGGAAATTCCAAGGAGATATATTGGGCTTGACTAACTGCGCCTCTAACAACTCTTCCACTTATTTTCTTCAATTTAATCAACTCGGCTGAACTTTGGAAACACTATCTTTCGTTGAGCTTAACCTTTGGAAACGTGATTGACAGGTCACTAATCCCTTTTCTGGAATAACATCCAATTCATCTCCTACATACTCAACATAAACTAGTGTCCAATTTCGAATCACATACAGCTTTCAAATCCAAATTAATTAAACAACATCCATCCCACGTGAGACTTTCTCTCTCATCCAAGCAATTTCTCCGCCTGTTGCTTTTCAACAATTTTCTTTGCCTAACTGTAACTTTAAACACAATTAAGATATTTCATCTTTCCTCTTTCCCAAAATCATTGATACATCTCAAGATGATATAATCATCTTGTAAACTTATTCTCTACCAAATCTCAAATTTCCATTTCAAGCCTTGTGTCCAGCTAGAGGTCATCACCAAGCTCCGGATCAAAGAAAGATTCCTACTTTCATCTTGGAACTTAACTCCAGTACTTCCCATGGATACACATGCTTAAGTCTTTAAACTCTCAACATCCTGCTTACATACTCTCCATAACTTATATGTAGCTGAACCTACACCTTGGTACACTAAATCTAACTTACACTTCCTTCTCTAATTCCATCAACTCAGCTGGGGCCGTTGACACTGGTCCAGCTCCAGGTACCAAAACAATAGAGAGTTCCACTTCCCTCTTAGGAGGTAACCCAGGTACCTCTTCTGGAAATACATCCGTGAAATCTTTCACCACGGGTATTCTGCTTACGTCCCCTTTATTCTCCACCTCCGACCGAGCGAGTATCACGAAGCACCTCGCCCCTTCTTCCAACGCTGACTGCCCTTGCCGAGCAGATATTACATCTGATCCTTGGAGGTCTGGAAATGCAATCCTCTGACCACCGCAGTCAATGAGAACGTGATTGGCAGCTAACCAATCCATTCCCAGGATAACATCTAGGTCCCGAAGAGGTAGGCAGATCAAGTTCACCTTGAATCTGCGTCCCTCTACTATCACTGGACATTCGGGGCAAACTGTAGAGGTCATCACCTGCCCTGACGCAGGTGTAGAGACCAACAGTTCGAAAGGTAACTCCTTAACTAGAAGGCCCAACTCGGCTACACACAGGCTTGACACAAAGGAGTGTGTCGCTCCAGAATCAAACAAAACCTTTACACTCCTACCAGCTATAAAACATATACTCTGCACGAGGTTACCTGACTGAGACGCCTCTGCTCCTGACATGGCCAACACTCTCCCTGTTGCCTGAGGTCTGCTGCCTTCATTCCTCAACTGCCGAGAACCACTGGGTTGAGTCATCCTTTTTCTGTTAGGACAATCTCTAGAAATGTGCCCCATTTCTTGGCATGTGAAACACCCTTTCTCTGAATTCCTCTTGGAGCACACCTTGACGTTATGTAACCCACCACAACGGAAACACTTTGGTTTCCAGGGTTGTTGCCGCTGAAACTGGAGCGGATCTGCTCCTGCCCGACGTGGTGGAGGTCTCGCATAAGGCTTGCTTTGTGGGTGCTGCACCTTGGCCTTCCCACTGGAGGGACCCCCTGGGTGTGATCTGATTATCCTGGAATCATTCCTCTCCAGGGTCTCCACTACCTTTGCCTTCCTTACTAAGGCATGCAACTCCCTGGTCCACGGATCTGCTTGATCAGGGGTAGCACTCCCACTGAGCTTGGGTGGGTTGTGCCTCATGAACTCGGTCATCCCTACCTGCTCCCGAGGCTGATTGACCTGGGAAGCTGTTGCAGCCGATCCAGCAGTTCCCAAATGATTCATTACAGCCAGATGAATCTGGGCCATTACCGTATTCTGCTGTTGGATGGCAGTTGCCATCATCTCGATAGCCTTGGCAATCTGGCTCATCTCCGAAGGAGGTTGGGGAGGGGTAGAAGGTCTACGTGCCATCTCCTTCGTTTTCAGAATTCTGAAATTATAAGATTCCTATATTCCCTACAACTACAAGAATGAGATCGATAAGAAATCAATTCATTCAAGGGGGTAACAGCTAGACCTTACAAAGGTCAGCATCTCAAAATCATTACGAATTTGAGCTCATCAACAGAATCATAATGCTTATAATATCAAGCATAACACCAGCACAACTACTGGTATGCAGTCACCAATCCAATCAACCATTTTCAATCAATTACAAAGACACTCAAGAGGATGAGATAGCTCACACCAGAATTTAATATATGCTAAACATCAAACCTTTGGAATTAAGATTGAGACTCATCTCGATCCAGTTATGAGTGTGCACCCTCACTACTTTATCAAGACCTTCTCATTCTTAATACTAAGATTTTCAATTAGAACATATATTCACCAAGCACACACAAAATTTCAATACAAAAACGTTTGAAAACCTTTCACTATAGTTATTATTTTAAACTCAAATAACTTTCATGAGCAGAAGAAACACAATGGATCCACAGCCCTCAGGTCATCCTAAGGACGAACTGCTCTGATACCATTAATGTAACATCCCACCAAATACATTTCATATTTATATAATATAAATGAAGATAAACAAGTATTTTGAAATAAACATAATCATATATATATAATGGAGTTTCTCCTCATCGGGAGTTTAATACATAAACTGTGAATCTTTCCAAAAAAAACTTAACCAAAAATACAACAAAAGACAAATCGGGCGATATGCTAACAAAAGGGCGATCTCCTAGTCAATCAGGTGATCTCCTATCAGCCAGGCGATCTCCTATCAGACCGGCGATCTCACTTTCCTGCAACGTCATCTGCTCCCGTGTAAATCATACACGATCATCACAAGTTTTAAGAAGAACATCCACAAACGAAAACGTAGGGTAAGCTAGACAGTTTTAAAAGAGAATTTAGATATGAACTTTAAAATCAAGATAAATTAATTTAAGGCACCCACGTAAAAACATCAGCTTTCTCATTCTTCCCACATACCATCAAGTAAAAACCCACATTTCACAATTCCTCAAGAGTAGTTCATATCACACAGTGCAGCAAGTGTCTATCCACATACAGTGTTCCTCATTTCTCACGTCAGGTTTTCCACTGACTCACAATACATAGACACAAGACACTAATTCCGGAATACTTGTACATTGATTAGACTCAGAGATCTGCACCTGTCATATTGCCCACTGTGGAATCTCACACATCCACAGGGTCGCCGTGAAATCTCTCACATTCACAAGCGTATAATGAATCTCACACATCACCATACAGCATGACAGGGTTAATCCACGCAAAACAGGTCGGTTTGTTCTCTTTCAAACAACCCACCCATACAGGTGAACCTCCTTCGACTCTCAACAACTGAGTAACTTCCTCTACGTGAGTCCATTACCTCAGCAGAGTCAGGATATCTCGTTCTTAATCACCGATCAATGCACCTACTACAAGATCTTACACGGTATTTTCTTTCCTGAAAATACTATGCCTCGACCTCACACTCACCACATCCAACACATCATACCATTTAAATAAATCATTCAAATCACATCAACAACCATTTCAAAGCTTCAGATCTTCGAATATTTCATGTAAATCTCAAGCAGTTCTCAAAACAACATCAAACACAAGGAGTTCGCAAAACCGCGCCAAAACCGGCGATCTAGTTCAAAAACGAGGTGTTTCGAAGACTGTATTTAAAACCGGCGACTACGTCGCCCAAGCACACAAACCAAACATTTCACGTAGTTGAAAACGAAAATGGCGACCACGTCGCCCTCACTTCAGAAATGGTTCAACTATGGCTCGTAGTAAAGATGAAGGCTAGCTTCCCTTACCTGGACTTGCGCAACCACCAGGAGCTTCGAAATCCAACGAAGCTCGCAGAATACCTTGGCTCTGTTTTTCGCGTCTGGTCAGAAGAACTTGCAGAGGACTACCCAAGTGCTCCAATGGTGTTGCTTCTCGTCGTACTCTTGTGTGGAGAGGCTGAAATCGCAACGCGGAGGAGGGAACTCACTCTTTCTCTCTTCGACTACAACAACGTTTCCTTCCTCTTCAGTAGTGGATTTCAGTGACTTAAACCAACTTATCCCTCCAAAAGCAGCTGCCACCACCTACTCTGCAGGGAAGTTTGCGTGCACGCTTCCCTGAACAGTACGACCACTGTTGTCTCTGGTGCATGCCAACCACTGTTCTAAACAGTACTGCCACTGTTTGTCGCTTGTGCATGCCAGCCACTGCTCTGAACAGTACTGCCACTGTTTGTCGCTTGTGCATGCCAGCCACTGCTCTGAACAGTACTACCACTGTTGTCTCTTGTGCATGCCAACGGCTGATCTGAACAGTACGACCGCGAGTGTTTCCTGCGCATGCCAACATTCTGATGTCACTGTTCTGAACCAACGCTTTTTGCCTACGTGTCTCGCGTGCCGCGCGTCTCATGCTGGAAATCTGGGTCCCACGTTCTCTGTGTGTACTCAACGTCGCGCTATGACCTCTCGCGCGAAGACTCTCGACCGATGACCTCTCGCGCGAAGACTCTCGACCGATGACCTCTCGCGCGAAGACTCTCGACCGATGACCTCTCGCGCGAAGACTCTCGACCGATGACCTCTCGCGCGAAGACTCTCGACCGATGACTTCTCGCGCGAAGACTCTCGACCGATGACCTCTCGCGCGAAGACTCTCGACCGATGACCTCTCGCGCGAAGACACACCCCGCAGCATGCCTCGCGCCCTGCGATGCCCGATGACACTCGCCACTCCCCCCTGGAGGTTCTTCATTCCACTATGTTACATCCAAGGTATTCTCTCCACAAGGCTTGGTGACGTCGGTAGCTTCACACTTCCAAGAGTTGATTAGCACAAGTCCTCGTGCGCCCAAGCGTGTAACGTTAAGGATGATTCTCTTATGCTCAAGTATAGAGCTTCGCCTGCCCAGCGTATCCAAGGTTTAACCCACACCTTGATACGCGTGGCTTTTGGGACGTACCAGGGTTGATCCAACATTTTGGCTACACACTAAGTGTAGTTTCGGCGATTAGGTGTACTCTAGGCGACAGGCTACTAGGTACACACAGGCGATAGGCGTTCAAGCATAAGCTAGGCGATAGGCGTTCAAGTGCCAGAGAAGTTGGAGATCGCCTACCCGCTCAATAACGGCGATCTCGTAGGCTTCTCAGCTATACATTCCTTCCTTTATATTTAAATAAACACGTGCTTCGAATTTATTTATAATATAACACTTTTATTCCAATATAAACTTCTAGGTTCTTACACCCAGCCTCTTGTCACTCTTTGGGGGCATCTTCAATCTTTCTGCCACATTAGGAATGGCAATCAGCTCCTTCAGCTCCACCACGAAGTCATGTCTAGGGGGCATGTCATCTTTGCTTCGTCCCCTAGCTTGTGGTTTTCGGGGCTCATAGGGCTTCTGTTTCCCTTGAGCCTTCTTCTCTGTGGCTGCCTCGTGCACCCGCAGCGGTTGAGGCCGATTAAGCGCTTGGGGCCTTAACGAGACTGCACTTTCTCGCTTCTCGCTGAGCTCTCCTTCGGCGACAATGTGGGCCACGGCACGTCGTTTTATGTCGCCGAAAGTCTTGGGGCGGCTGCGTATCAGAGATTCGCTAAAAGGCCCTGGCAATACGCCCTTCCTGAAGGCGTGCACCACCATGTCTTCATCCTTGGTGTGCAACCTCACCACCATCGCTCCAAACCTGTTGAGGTAATCTTTAAAGGACTCCCTCTGGTGCTGCCTTACATCGAAAAGATCGTAAGACACTGGTGGAGGGGCCCTGTTGACAAGATATTGCTCCCTGAACAGCGCGGAGAATTGCGCAAAAGACGTGATATGTCCTTCAGGCAAACTCACGAACCATTCTAGCGCGGTTCCTGTCAGTGTGGCCATAAAGAGCTTACAGTGCACTGCGTTGGACCCTCCTGACAACATCATCTGTGTATGGAAAGTAGTGAGATGTGTTTCAGGATCTTCTTTCCCGGTGAACACGGTCTTAGGCCCTACAAAGGTGGTTGGGACCACCGTGTTCATAATCGCCTGGGAGAAAGGCATGGGAAAGGCCCTTGGGGGCACTGGGGGGGCTCGATCATCTTCCCCACGATCTCCAGCTTGTTGCATGTGTTGCAAATTCAAGCGCAGCTCCTCATTCGCTCGGTGCAACTCCTCATTCCTGGCCTGTGAGGCGGCCAGGTCTTCCTGCATACGCGCCTGATGCGCTCTGGACTCCGCCACCGTCTCCTGGAGGGCGCGCATCATTTCCATAAGTTGTTGCATGGTAACGCTGTCGCCTCCATTTGGTGGAACGGACCCGTGTCTTGTATTCCTCATCTTCTGTGGTTTTTTCTCTCACTCTCGTGTATGGGACCTTGTTTTACTCCGGCCCCACGGTGGGCGCCAAATGTTCTTGCCGGTTGACTCGCCTGTCAGTTGACTCCACGACACTCACGCACCACCTTCCTCACGTTGATATGTGCTTGGTTCTTTGCGAAACAATCTGCACTTGCAAAAGAGAAAGGGGTGCCTTAGAGGCCGTTTGAACTCCGATGCTCAAGTCACTGTAGGGCAAGAAACACCAGGTGTATTGAGTTTCTCTATGTTTAGGTCTAGAAACTGCGTACCTTTGTGAAGTATTTTACTGTCCCTTATATAGTCTAGGGTTTACTGCGCCGCTAGCCCTAATTAGGGTTTACTGTGCTGCTAGCCATATTTAGGGTTTACTGGAATACCCTTGCGCCGCTATCACCCAATCTTAGGGTAATCTGGCACATACGGTTTCCTTCTCTGGAGTGCAAACTTTAACAGGGTGACCACCTGGGTGCCTCCTTGTGCACCTAGTCTCTGGGGCCACCTTTTCTGGGAGTGCCTTCACTGTTCACGTGCCATGCATGTAGCTTCACTGGGAAAACCCTAGTTCTGATGAGTTCTCGTCCCCTCAGGACTCTACACCTAATTGTGCTCTCCCTGCTACCCGCATAGGCAATTCATGATCTAGGCCCCTCCCTACCTCTGGGTATTTAACTGGTCATTGGCCCACACTGGGAACCAATCTTAACTGTTCTGGTTACGTTGTTCAAATCACCCAAGACCGATATCACCTTGCCACACTCTGTTGCCGAGGACTGATCACCCTGCGAAGTGACGAGGACACATCAGCCCTTTCTAGTGACCATCATGCTGATGACTACTCACCCTTCTTTGTGGGAACATGCTGATGACTCATCACCCTTCTCTGTAGGCTGATGACTAATCACCCCTTTCTGTAGGCTGATGACTAATCACCCCTTTCTGTAGGCTGATGACTCATCGCCCTTCTCTGTAGGCTGATGACTAATCACCTCTCTTTGTTCAATACCCCCTGTGGGGTCCATTCCACTGGTCAGTACACATAGCTTCAACCCACTTCTCATCCTTGAGAGCTTCTTCAATTGACTTTGGTTCAATTTGAGAGACAAAAGCTGTGTGTCTGCAAAAGTTTGAGATGGAGCTACGTGTGGAGACACCTTCCTTTATCTGCCCTATGATGTTATCCATTGACAGATCTCTGGGAATTCTCCACTCTTTGGGCAGCTCACTCTATTGCAGAATTTCAATCGGTTGTTTCTGCGAATCAATCGGTTGTTTTTCTGCACAGATTTCCAGCTTCTCCAAACTGATGCTCTGTTCATCTTCCTCAGAACTGATCTTTGGGTTCTCACTGATTCTGCGATCTACCTCATCAAATACTACATGAACTGATTCTTCTACAGTCATCAACCTTTTGTTGTAGACTCTATAAGCATGGTGCATCTGCCCAAAAATACTTAGGAAGTGAAGATTCACTAAGCATTGTCCTTGCAAGCTCTTCAAGAGACCTGTTCTTCCTCTGTTGTTATCTCCATAGGTGACATGACCCTCTTGCTTGAAGGATATTCTCAGGAACTTTGATTTGTCCCCTGTCATATGCTTGGAGCATCCACTGTCCAAAGTACCAAAGCTGCTTTCTTTCCTCCAAGTTTTCCTACAAAGAAAATTCTCAAGTACATAGGTTTGGTCCCCTTGTGAATGAGGGTCCATCTGGTGTATACTCATCAACACAAGCTTTATTTTTCTTGGGAATCCACTTCATAAGCCCTTTAGGAACAACATGTTTTCTGATTTTACAGAATCGCACAGAATGACCTCTTTTCATGCAATAGAAGCATGTAACAATCGATTGTTTCGATGGTCCAATCGATTGTTTTTCTGGCTTTTTTGAAAAAGTTTTTAAAAATCTATCTTGCTGGTTTTGTGGATTAAAGCCCAATCCTGATTTTCCAAAAACACACTTTTGAGATGCTAGCACACTTTCAAAGTTAGATTGGCCTTTAGAAAGCTTATCCACTGTTTTAACAAGATAGTGGACCTTCTTTTCAAGATTTTCACAATTTTCACAAACTAGAGTGTCACACTTGCAAGAGGAGTTTTTGTAAATGATTTCCAGATTTTCAAAATCCATTTTTGAATTTTCTAAATCCTCCTCCAGTGCTTTTACCCTGTTTTCAAGCCAGCTATTCTTTTCTTTCAATCGATTGTTTAAGAGAGCCAATCGGTTTGCTTCTTCATGTGTTTCTTGAAAGGCTTGAAGCAATTGACCATAATTTTCAGAGTTTGATGAACTTACACTACATGAGTCATCCTCCCTTCTGGCCATTAAGCAAAGATTGAGGCTTTTCTTATTTTGTCTTTTCTTCCTTCTTGCTTGACTCTTTGTCATTGCTTCCTTTGGTTCATGAGCAGCCTTGAGAGTCTCCCACATTTCCTTAGCAGTTTTGCACTTTGATATCCTGAAAAATTCATTAGTATCTAGTGCAGAAGCTATAATGTTTTGAGCAGACCTATCAAGCTGAGCCATCTTACATTCATCATCTGTCCATTTGGACAAAGGTTTTATAGTAAAGGAATTATTCTTTTTGAACTTTGGAATGTAAGGAACATTCTCAATTGAGTCCCAAATTCTTTGATCAATTGATTCAATAAAGATTTTCATTCTTGCTTCCCAAAACTTATAATTCAATCCACAGAATAAAGGTGGTTTGTAGATTGAAGCACCCTCCTCAAAAGATAGTTTTCCAGCCATAAAAAAGATTTTAGATCAACTTGAATAACTTTCAAGAACCAAGCTCTTGATGCCAATTGTTAGAAATTATGGCTTTAAACTAGAGCGGGGGTGAATTGTTTAAAGAGGTTTTCGCAAACTTTTTGAAGCTAGAATGAGTTTATCTCAGAAACCAATTGATCAAGCAATTCAGTTAGTCAAAACAGTAAGCAAAACTGCACTGTCAGAAAAACAATCGGTTGTTTCTTCGAAACAATCGGTTGTTTTTATCAGCAAACAACAAACAAACTGAATTTAAAGAGTAAGGGATAGAGAGATTGTACACAGTTGTTTATACTGGTTCACTCCAACCCAGAGCTACATCCAGTCTTCTCAGAACCCCTGAGGAAATCCACTAAGCAATCACACCTTGATCACTTACACACCAACCAAGAGAATGACCTTGAAAACCTCAAGACACACACACTCTCCTTGGTCAACACTAAGATTGTTGATCTTGAACACCTCAAGAACACACAGCCAATCTCAGCAACAATACAGAAAAGAAATGTTTCAGCAGTTACACAGATTACACTTGTTACAGATGAAGATCTGAAATCAATACAAGTAGAATCCTATTCCAACACTTTGATCAATCTCTCTAGCACTTAAGCAATCTCAGCAATTTTCCAAAACTCTCTTAGTTCTTAGTTCCAACTTTTTTCAAAAGCATTCTCACCTTTAAAAAAGATTTTCTGAATTTATATAAAAGGAAGTTTTTTTATCAAATCTTAACAAACCCATAAAAGCTTTCAAAAAGATTGGTCAAAGCATTTAATGACTTGAGCGTATTCAGTTTCAAATCATTTAAAGCTCAGTCAAAGAAAACAGTTTTTCTGTTATGGTTCCAAAACAAACAATCGGTTGTTTCCTCGAATCAATCGGTTGTTTTGTCACTTAACAGTTTTCTCCATTCAATAACAGTTTTCAAACTTTCTCAAAATATCTAAGTATAAACAATCGGTTGTTTCGATAGAACAATCGGTTGTTTCAACTTAGTTTGAAAAACACTTTTGTTTTATCAAAAACTGAGATGTTAATTGCTTTGAGATTTAATCTAAGGTTGGATTACACTTTAAACTACCCCAGAACAAAACAACAAAGCAGCACAGCAGCAGCAAGCAAGCAAAAGCTTCATCATCCTTCAAAGGATTTGGATTCTTCAAAACCTTGAACACCACTAGGTTCAACAAGAAGAACATCGGAAGAAGTAGAAATGAAGAAGAAGAATGGACGAAGAAGATCGGAAGAAAAAGAATGGAAGAAGAAGATCAGAAGAAGAAGAATGGAAGAAGAAGATCGGAAGAAGAACAGTGGATGAAAAAGATCGGAAGAAGAAGAATGGAAGAAGAAGATCGGAAGAAGAAGAATGAAAGAAGAAGATCGGAAGAAGAGGAATGGAAAAAGAAGATCAAAGGTAGAAGAATGGAAGAAGAAGAATGGATGAAGAAGATCGGAAGAAGAAGAATAATGGAAAATGAACGGAAGAAGATGATCGAACGAAGAAGAATGGAAGAAGAAGATCATAAGAAGAAGAATCGAAGAAGCAAATCGGAAGAAGAAGAATGCACGAAGAATATCGGAAGAAGAACAATGGAAGAAGAAGATTGGAAGAACAACAATGGAAGAAGAAGATCGGAAGAAGAAGAATGAAAGAAGAAGATCAGAAGAAGAAGAATGGAAGAAGAAGATCGGAAGAAGAGCAATGGAAGAAGAAGATCGGAAGGAGAAGAACGGAAGAAGAAGATCGGGAGGAGAAGAACGGAAGAATAAGATCGGAAGAAGAAGAATGGAAGAAGAAGAGTAGAAGAAGAAAATCGAAAGAAGAAGAATGGAAGAAGCAGATCGGAAGAAGAAGAATGGAAGAAGAAGATTGGTACAAGAAGAATGGAAGAAGAAGATCAGAAGAAGAAGAATGGAAGAAGAAGATTGGAAGAAGAAGAATGGAAGAAGAACAATGGAAGAAGAAGACCGGAAGAAGACGATCGGAAGAAGAAGAATGGAAGAAGGAGAATGGAACAAGAAGAATGGACGAAGAAGATAGGAAGAAGAAGAAGGGAAGAAGTATGGCAGAAGAAGATCGGAAGAAGAATAATGGAAGAAGACGATCGGAAAAAAAGGAATGGAAGAAGAAGATCGGAAGAAGATTGGTTGAAGAAGAATGGAAGAAGAAATGGAAGAAGAACAATGGAAGGAGAAGATCGGAAGAAAAAGAATGGAAGTAGAGGATCGAAAGAAGAAGAACGGAAGAAGAAAATCGGAAGAAGAAGATTGGAAGAAGAGGATCGGAAGAAGAATGGAAGACGAAGAATAGAAGAAGAAAAGAAGAAGATCGGAAGAAGAAGATCAGAAGAAGATCGGAAGAAGAAGAATGGAAGAAGAAGAATGGTAGATGAAGAATGGAAGAAGAAGGTCGAAAGAAGAAGAAAGGAAGAAAAAAATCAGAAGAATAAGATTGGAAGAAGAGGGTCTGAAGAAGAATGGAAGACGAAGAATAGAAGAAGGAAAGAAGAAGATCGGAAGAAGAAGATCAGAAGAAGATCGGAAGAAGAAGAATGGAAGAAGAAGAATGGAAAAAGAAGATCGGAAGATGAAGAATGGAAGATGAAGATCAGAACAAGAAGAATGGAAAAACATCATCGGAAGAAGACGAATGGAAGAAGAAGATCGAAAGAAGAATAATGGACGAAGAAGATCGGAAGAAGAAGAATGGCCAAAGAAGATCAGAAGAAGAAGAATGGCAGAAGAGGATCGGAAGAAAAAGAATGGAAGAAGAAGATGGGAAGAAGAAGAATGGAAGAAGAAGATCGGAAGAAGAAGAATGGAAGAGGAAGATCGGAAGAGCAAGAATGGAAGAAGAAGACGAGAAGAAGAAGAAGAATGGAAGAAGAAGATTAAAAGAAGAAGAATGGAAGAAGAAGATTGGAAAAACAAGAATTGAAGAAGAAGATCGGAAGAAGAAAAATGGAAGAAGTAGAATGGAAGAAGAAGATCAGAAGAAGAAGAATGGACGAAGAAGATAGGAAGAAGGAGAATGGAAGAAGTATGGCAGAAGAAGATCGAAAGAAGAAGAATGGAAGAAGACGATCCGAAGAAGAAGAATGGAAGTACAAGATCGGAAGAAGAAGATCAGAATGAGAATAATGGAAGAAGAAGAATTGAAGAAAAAGATCGGAAGAAGAAGAATGGAAGAAGAAGAAGAATAAAAGAAGAAGGTTGGAAGAAGAAGAATGGAATAAGAAGATCAGAAGAAGAAGAATGGAAGAAGAAGATCGGAAGACGAGGAATGGAAGAAGAAGTACGTAAGAAGAATAGAAGAAGAAGAATGGAAGAAGAAGATCAGAAGAAGAAGAATAGAAGAAGAAGAATGGAAGAAGAAGATCTGAAAAAGAATGGAAGAGGAAGATCAGAAGAAGATGAATGGAAGAAGAAGATCACAAGAAGGAGAATGGAAGAAGAAGATCGAAAGAAGAAGAATGGAAGAAGAAGATCGTAAGAAGAAGAATGGAAAAAGATGATCGGAAGAAGAATAATGGAACAAGCAGAATGGAAGAAGAAATGGAAGAGGAAGAATGGAAGAAGAAAGGAAGAAGAAGAACGAAAGAAGAAGAATGGAAGCAGAAGATCAGAAGAAGAAGAATGGAAGAAGAATATCGGATGAAGAAGTATGGCAGAAGAAGATCGGAAGAAGAAGAACGGAAGAAGAAGATCGAAAGAAGAAGATCGGAAGAAGAAGAACGGAAGAAGAAAAATGGAAAGAGAACAACAATGGAAGAAGAGGATCGGAAGAAAAAGAATGGAAGAAGAAGATGGGAAGAAGAAGAATGGAAGAAGAAGATGGGAAGAAGAAGAATTGAAGAAGAAGATGGGAAGAAGAAGAATGGAAGAAGCAGATCGGAAGAAGAAGAATGGAAGAAGAAGATCGGAAGTAGAATAATGGAAGTAGAAAGAATGGAGGAAGAAGATCGGAAGAAGAAGAATGGAAAAAGAAGATTGGAAGATGAAAAATGCTAGATGAAGATCGGAACAAGAAGAATGGAAGAACATCATCGGAAGAAGAAGAATGGAAGAAGAAGATCGAAAGATGAAGAATGCTAGATGAAGATCGGAAGAAGAAGAATGGAAGAAGAAGATCAGAAGAAGAAGAATGGAAGAAGAAGATCGGAAGAAGAAGAATGGAAGAAGAAGATCGGAAGAAGAAGAATGGAAGAAGAAGATCGGAAGAAGAAGAATGGAAGAAGAAGATCAGAGAAGAAGAATGGCAGATGAAGAATGGAACAGGAAGATCGAAAGAAGAAGAATGGGAGAAGAAGAATGGAAGAAGATCATCGGAAGAAGACAAATGGAAGAAGAAGAATGGAAGAAGAAGATTGGAAGAAGAAGAATGGAAGAAGAAGATCAAAAGAAGAAGAATGGAAGAAGAAGATCGGAAGAAGAAGATCAGAAAAAGAAGAATGTAAGAGGAAGATCGAAAGAAGAAGAATGGAAGAAGAACAGAGGAAGAAGAAGAATGGAAGAAGAAGAGAGGAAGAAGAAGAATGGAAGAAGAAGATCGGAAGAACAAGAATAGTGTAAGGACCTAGAAACTTTAATTGGAATGAAAGTGTTATATTTAAATAATTTCAGAAGATGTTATTATTTAAAATACAAAGAGCTGGTAATAGAAGTTACGTAGTAGTCGGACCTCGGACGTTGCCCAAGGTTTGGGGTCAGCTGGTAGAGGTCGGTCGGCTGACCATTGTATTAACCAAGTAGTCAGGTGCGATGACTTTATCGTGAGGTAATCACGTGGGTGTGCTCGAGGAAGACATGTGGATCAAGAAGAGTAAAGGAAGAAAAGTGTAGCTTAGAAGTCTACGAGATCGCCGTTGTTGAAGACGGAGGCAATCTCCGACTTCTCTGGCACATAATCGCCTGTCGCCTAGAGGACACATGATCGCCAATCGCCTATGGTGTACGTGATCGACGGGAGTGCACTTAGTATGTGGTTAAGATGCTGGATTAACCATAGTGGGTTCCAAAAACCACGCGTATCAAGGTGTGGGTTAAGCCTTAGATACGCTGGGCATGCGAAGCTCTATGCTTGAGCATAAGAAATCGTCCTTAGTGTTGCATGCATGGGCGCACGAGGAGTAGTGCTGATCTATTCTTGGAAATGTGAAGCTACCGACGTCACCAAGCCATCTGGAGGTGATACCTTGGACGTAACATAATGGGAGGATGAACCTTCAGCAAGGTGTGACGATGTGACATTGGTTACCAGAGTAAGGCGATGTGTTCTCGTCACACACAGGGGCGACAAGAGATCGCCAACAGGATGAGAGGAGCATCGGTCATCAACCAGGATGGGAGACACATCGGTGGTCTGCCAGGGTGAGACATCGGTGGTTTGCCAGGGTGAGACATCGGTTGTCTGCCAGGGTGGAACATCGGTGGTCTGCCAGGGTGAGACATCGGTTGTCTGCCAGAATGAGGAATCAGTCGTCCGTCAGGAAGAGGAATCAGTCATCGCCAGGATGAGAGGCACATCAGTCATCGCCGGGATGAGAAGGACATCAGTCATCGGTGGATAGTCATCGGTGGAAGGTTATCGCGCGATGTCGTGTTTCACACAGATAAGGTGGGACCCAGGCTCCCAGCATGAACGTTCTGCATGCGCGACACGTAGACATTAGGAGTGTTTCAGAATAGTAGCATCAGAGAGTTGGTATGCGCAGAGACCCACGTGGTCATACTGTTCAAGGAAGTGTGCACGCAAGCTTTCCTGCAGAGTGGGTGGTGGCAGCGGCATTTGTGGACAAGTTGGTTTAGATTCAAAAACTCACTTCTGAGAGGCAAAGAACGTTGCAGTGGTTCAAGAGTGACAGAGTGAGTTTACTTTCATCCTTCTCTTTTCTCTCCTTCGCGCTGCGATTCAGGCATCCTCAAGCACCAGTACGACGAGCGACGACTGCCCTTGGACTCCTGGGAAGTTCTCTGCGAGTTTTCCGATCAGGAGGCTAAAACAGAGTTCGGGTATCCTTAAGTTCGGTGGGTTAGAGCTCGTAGTGAGATTTTATGCAAGTCCAGGTAAGGGAAGCTAGCCTTATTTCCAATGACAACCTTAAGTTAGATGATTTTGATGATGGGGCGACGTGGTCGCCGGTTTTCAACTGTTATTGCATAATCCCCTGTTTTTGGATGTGATCGTCGGTTTTAATGTTGTTTTCGAACTCCCCTGTTTTAGTGTCGCTTTGAACTTGTTGAGATTGAAATGAAAAATGTATATGCTATTCGAAAACCTGAACGGTGGTATGCTTGTTTTTGTGAGTGGGGTTGTTTAAGAAAAGATTCAAAGTATTCTATGATGGAATTGTTCTTTATGTGTGGTATGATGTATGGAATGTGGTGAATGTGGGATCAAGGCATAGTATTTTCAGGAAAGAAAATACCGTGTAAGATCGTGTAGAGTGTGCATTGACCGGTGATTCGTTTATTATGAGATATCCTGACTCTCCTGATATAATGGAATCATATAGATGAAGTTATTCAGGCGTTGAGAGTCGAAGGAGGTTCATATGTATGGGTGAGTTGTTTGAAAGAGAACGAGCTTGACCCGTTGTATGGATTAACCCTGTCATGCTAGGATAGTGATGATATTGAGATTCATTTATACGCTTGTGAATGTGTGTGATTTCACAGCGACCCTGTGAATGTGTGTGATTTCATAGTGGTGCAGTATGACAGGTGCAGATCTCTGAGTCTAGTCAATGCATGTGTCTTCCGGAAGTAGTGTCAAGTGTCTATGTGTGATGAGTCAGTGGAAGTCTGACGTGAGAAATGAGGAACATTGAAATTGATAGACACTTGATGGATTATGTGAATTGAACGACTCTTGAGGAAATTGTGAAATATGTGATTACTTGATGGTCATGTGAAGGGAATGAGAAAGTTGATGGTTTTTACGTGGGTGTCTTAAATTTGTCTTATCTTGATTTTAAAGTTTCATATCTAAATTCTCTTTAAAAATATCTAGCTTACCCTGTGTTTTTGTTTTGTGGATGTTTTCTTAAACCTGTGATGATCGTGTATAATTTACACGGGAGCAGATGATGTTGCAGGAAGTAAAGCTCCTCAGTGAGTGGTCGCCGGAAGGAGATCGCCTGTTTTCTGTTTCTATTAGGAGATCGCCTGTTTTCTATTTTGCTGTATTTTGTTTAAGTTTTGGAAACTAACTGGATATGTATTAAACTCCCTGTGAGGAGAAATTTCATTACATATATATATATATATATATATATATATATATATATATATATATATATATATATATATATATATGTTCACTTCGATATTATTGTTTTACCTTTATTTCATTATATAAATATGAAAAGGATTTGGCGGGATGTTACAAATGGCAGAAGAATATCGGAAGGAGAAGAAAGGAAGAAAAAGATCGGAAAGAGAAGAATGGAAGAAGATCTGAAGAAGAACAATGGAAGAAGAATATCGGAAGAAGAAGAATGGAAGAAGAAGATCGGAAGAAGAAGAATGGAAGAAGAAGATCGGAAGAAGAAGAATGGAAGAAGAAGATCGGAAGAAGAAGAATGGTAGAAGAAGATTGGACGTGGAAGAATTAAAGAAGAAGATCGGAAGAAGATGAATGGAAGAAGAAGATCGGAAGAAGAAGAATGGAAGAAGAAAAGTGGAAAAGATGAAGATAGGAAGAAGAAGACTGCAAGAAGAACAATAGAAGAAGACAATTGGAAGAAGAAGAATGGAAGAAGAAGATGGGAAGAGATAGAATGGAAGATGAAGATCAGAAGACAAAGAATGGCAGAATATGAACGGAAGAAGAACAATGGCAGAAGAAGATCCAAACAAGAAGCATGGCAGAAGAAGATCCGAGGAAGAAGAATGGAAGAAGAAAATCGGAAAGAGAAGAATAGCAGAAGAAGATCAGAAGTCGAAGAATGAAAGAAGAAGAAAGGAAGAAGAAGAATGGAATAAGAAGATCAGAAGAAGACGAAGGGAAGAAGAAGATCGGAAGAAGAAGAATGGAAGAAGAAGAACGGAAGAAGAATGGAAGAAGAAGATCAGAAGAAGAAGAATGGAAGAAGAAGATCTGAAAAAGAATGGAAGAAGAAGATCAGAAGAAGTAGAATACAAGAAGATGAAGGGAAGAAGAAGATCGGAAGAACAAGAATGGAAGAAAAAGATCGGAAGAACAAGAGTGGAAGAACAAGATCGGAAGAAGAAGAATGGAAGAAGAAGATCGGAAGAAGAAGAGTGGAAGAAGAAGATCAGAAGAAGAAGAACGAAAGAAGAAGATCGGAAGAAGAAGAACGAAAGAAGAAGAATGGTAGATGAAGAACGGGAGAAGAATATCGGAAGAAGAAGAATGGAAGAAAAAGATCGAAAGAACAAGAAAGGAAGAAGAAGAACGGAAGAAGAAGATCGGAAGAAAAATAATGGAAGAAATAGAATTGAAGACGAAGATCGGAAGAAGAAGAATGGAAGAATAAGAATGGAAGTAGAAGATCGGAAGAAGAAGAATGGAAGAAGAAGAGTGGAAGACGAAGATGGGAAGTAGAAGAATGGAAGAAGATGATCGGAAGAAGAAGAATGGAAAAAGAAGATGGGAAGTAGAAGAATGGAAGAAGAAGATCGGAAGAAGAAGAATGGAAGAAGAAGAACGGAAGAAGAAGAATGGAAGAAGAAGAATGGAAGAAGAAGATCGGAAGAAGAAGAATGGAAGAAGAAGATCGGAAGAAGAAGAATGGAAGAAGAAGATCGGAAGAAGAAGAATGGAAGAAGAAGATTGGAAAAAGAAAAATGGATGAAGAAGATCGGAAGAAGAAGAATGGAAGAAGAAGAATGGAAGAAGAAGATGGTAAGAAGAAATGAAAGAAGAAGAATGGAAGAAGAAATGGACGAAGAATAATGGAAGGAGAAGATCAGAAGAAAAAGAATGAAAGAAGAGGATCGGAAGAAGAAGAATGGAAGAAGAAAATCGGAAGAAGAAGAACGGAAGAAGAAGAATGGTAGATGAAGAATGGAAGAAGAAGATCGGAAGAAAAAGAATGGAAGAAAAAGATCGAAAGAAGAAGAAAGGAAGAGAAAAATTAGAAGAAGAAGATTGGAAGAAGAGGATCGGAAGAAGAATGGAAAACAAAGAATAGAAGAAGAAAAGAAGAAGATCGGAAGAAGAAGAATGGAAGAAAAAGAATGGAAAAAGAAGATCGGAAGATGAAGAATGGAAGATGAAGATTGGAACAAGAAGAATGGAAAAACATCATCGGAAAAGACGAATGGAAGAAGAAGATCGAAAGATGAATGATCCTGCCGCTTGACTCGAATGTGGAGGATTGCCTCGTCACTCCTTCGTCTAGCCTTCTGTTCTGCAGGAACGCTCCAAGAACCACCACCGGAACTCCAAACGCTGCTTACAAAACACACAGACGGGGCCTCTGGCGGCCGTTGTAGCTCCGATGCTCAAGTCAGGCAACAGGAACACCAAAACTATATCTGAATCTCTCTGTGAGACTCGTGTGTAACTGAAACTCTCAAATGTGTAAGCTGTAAGAATCTGTCAAAACCTCCCTCAATTTCGTTAAGAGTTTCGTATATATACCTGAGTCTTTCTCTCTCCTGACGGTTATTCCTCTTGACACGTGGATAACATCTGGTCATACACGTGTCACCATCTGGAGTATCTGCAGCTGAAATGTTACTTCCACTGTGCCCCTGCGACTAAGTTATCCACACAGGGAGTAGCTTAGTACACAGGCTAGTCTGGGCGCAACCTTAACATGGCGAGCTGGTTAACACTGGGCATCGCAGCTCACACTACACATGGTGGCAGATATGCCACTTATCCTCTGTACTTAGACCATACAACAAGTGCTTGCCAAGTCTTCTCAAACACCCGGCGATGACCGCCCTTGCGATGTGCTCTTTCGGCGACTTGCTGACCACCTGATCTCCTAACCTTAACACACAGCGATCATGTGCAAACTAGGCAATTACTGATCCATACCGGTGATGAGCGATTACTCATACTCAAGGCGATAGGCGATTACTCATCCTCAAGACGATAGGCGATTACTCATCATCACAGGCGACAGGCGATTACCATTCTGAGTGATCGCCTCCCTGATTCGCCTGCTATCCTCTACCACGTGTTACCCTGTGAATGGTCCACGTGGTCAACTGCTGCTGATGTCATCGACTACCAATGACCGACCGGATCACAAGGCCCCCCAGTCTCGAGCTGTGAACTTGTTCTCAGCGAAGAGACTAAGAAATCGTCTTCTGGCGGTCTACAGGAGCGCACACTCTGGTACTAACACTGTTTCATTCCTTCTTCTTCGCCTTCAAACATTCAAAGCATCTCTCTGGATCATCTAGAGATTAACCTTTTCTGTTTTCTTCTTCTCAACCGCGCTAGGGTTCGCTGCGTTTCTTCTCTTTAACTCTCTGCATGTGACTAACTGTTAACTAGCTTAGGCTTTAGCGCGATCTCACTGTAACCCCTCAAACTTGGCTTCTGACTTTATCGCGGCTAACTGTTACCTTAGCATTGCCTTCAACATAACTTCGTGCTGGATGACTGACTTAACGGGGCCTAAACGCTTCGGCTTCACGCAGTAGAACTTGCTTCTACCACCGACCACCGACTAGCATGTTAGTGCACAACCGATCAGTCATCGCGCTTCTGGCTTCGCTACACTTCTCTGCCACACCAGCGCTGAGTGCATAGAGGGCCTGAACACCAACTATGACGCCTGTGTTTTGGGGAAGAGAAGTGCTTCTCGGTGACCCCTCTTGTCTCAACCTCGCTGTAAGAACTCGTGGGTGAGGTCTTGCTTCTCTCATCTCAGCCTCGCTGTAAGAACTCGTGGATGAGGTCTTGCTTCTCTCATCTCAGCCTCGCTGTACAAAGTCGAGGTGAGGACTTGGTTCTCTTGCCTCAACCTTGCTGTAAGAAGCAGAGGGAAAGGACTTTTTCTTGCCTCAACCTTGCTGTGAAAAGCAGAAGAAGAGGACTTGGTTCTCTTGCCTCAACCTTGCTGTAAGAAGCAGAGGAAGACGACTTTTTTCTCGCCTCAACCTTGCTGTGGAAAGCAGAAGAAGAGGACTTTCCTCATGCCTCAGCCTCGCTGTACAAAGTCGAGGTGAGGACTTTCTCTGCTGCCTCAACCTTGTTGTAAGAAGCGAAGGAGAAGGACTTTTCTTCTTGCCTTAACCTTGCTGTAAAAGCAAAGGAAGAGGACTTTCTCTCTTGCCTCAGCCTCGCTGTAAAAAGTCGAGGTGAGGACTTTCACTCGCCTGCACCTCGCTGTACAAAGTCGAGGGAGGGCTTTCTTCCTTCTCGCCTGCACTCGCTCAAAGGCAAGGAGGTCTTCCTCTGTTGCCTACACTTGCTCAAAGGCAAGGAGGACTTCCTCTGTTCTTGCCTGCACTTGCTCAAAGGCAAGGAGGTCTTCCTCTTTTGCCTACACTTGCTCAAAGGTAAGGAGGTCTTCCTCTGTTGCCTACACTTGCTCAAAGGCAAGGAGGACTTCCTCTATTGCCTACACTTGCTCAAAGGCAAGGAGGACTTCCTCTGTTGCCTGCACTTGCTCAAAGGCAAGGAGGACTTCCTCTGTTGCCTGCACTTGCTCAAAGGCAAGGAGGACTTCCTCTGTTCTCGCCTGCACTTGCTCAAAGGCAAGGAGGACTTCCTCTGTTCTCGCCTGCACTTGCTTAAAGGCAAGGAGGACTTCCTCTGTTGCCTACACTTGCTCAAAGGCAAGGAGGTCTTCCTCTTTCTCGCCTGCACTTGCTCAAAGGCAAGGAGGACTTCCTCTGGTGCCTGCACTTGCTCAAAGGCAAGGAGGTCTTCCTCTTTCTCGCCTGCACTTGCTCAAAGGCAAGGAGGACTTCCTCTGGTGCCTGCACTTGCTTAAAGGCAAGGAGGTCTTCCTCTTTCTCGTCTGCACTTGCTCAAAGGCAAGGAGGACTTCCTCTGGTGACTGCACTTGCTCAAAGGCAAGGAGGACTTCCTCTTTCTCGCCTGCACTTGCTCAAAGGCAAGGAGGACTTCCTCTGGTGCCTGCACTTGCTTAAAGGCAAGGAGGTCTTCCTCTGTTGCCTCAACCTTGCTGTAAAAAGCGGAGGAAGAGGACTTTCGCTCTTGCCCCAACCTTGCGGTATAAAGCAGAGGAAGAGGACTTTCTCTCGCCTGCACCTTGCTGTACAAAGTCGAGGGAGGACTTTCTTCTCTTGCCCCAACCTTGCTGTATAAAGCAGAGGAAGAGGACTTTCTCTCGCCTGCACCTCACTGTACAAAGTCGAGGGAGGACTTTCTCGTGGGTGCACGCTCCCAGGGGGGGCGCCAGGCGTGGCTGTCTAAGCGCACACACTGGGCGTGCCCTGCCTGCATTGCCTCATCGCGCGTTCTCCGCACGTCCCGACCAGCGAGGAGCTCTTCTTTTGGAATCATGCGAGGTGCATGCTTAACGCTCTCGCTGGGAACTTGGGTCCCAGCTTAACACGTGTTAGCAAGACCCCGATGACCATGCACCGACCGAGTGCTCACTCCCTACATGCACCGACGGCTGATCACAGTCTACATGCACTGATGGCTGATCGCGCTCTACATCCAAGCGCTTATCTAGGGGCTGATCTGCAGGTGGTGGCCACTCGGTAACTGACCACCGATCACTTGGACTTGCACCTAGGGCAAGGAGAACTTTAAACTGGGAACACTCGCACACTTTGTGTACTGAAAATCTTTTATTGGGTGGCATCGTTAAAAAGAGTGCCCCCTGATCTGCTCAACTATTTAATACACTAATTGTGTGTACAGTGCGATAGCGCACTTACTTTACAGCTTAACCAAAGTAAGAAACAAGCGTGTAGCGTTCTACATCCTGGGAATAGCTGCTCCATCCAGAGTCTCCAGCCGACAAGCTCCATTCTCCAACGTCTCAACCACCCTGGATGGGTCTCCTTTACCCGGCGATGACCGCCCTGGCAATGCACACACGTGGGGCGATCAGGCCTTCCGCTCCAGCTCTGGGAGCCCCCCCAGTGTAGCCTCTTCCATCACCTCACCTCCCCAAACACGGGGAGTTCATGCTGCTGGTCGCCTGCCTGGGACCCCGAAGCGCGATCACCTTGTGCCTTCTGCACGTAATCGATCAGGAACCCTGTCTTCACCAACTCAGCAAGCTGACGCCCCAACGCCAGGCAGGTACGGAGTGTATGTCCATAAGCTTGATGGAATTCACACCACTCATTCCTCCCTCCAAGTGCCCTGTCGGTTTTCTCTGGCACATGGAGTCTTGCTGCCACAGCAGGGATGGCGATCAGCTCCGCCAAACTTATCATGAAATCATACCTGGGGGGTGCGTTGCTTGCACGCCCCCTGGTCTGGTCCTTCCTGGGTGCATAAGGGCGAGACCTTCCCTGCTCCTTCCTCCCTTCCTTGATCTCATGCATCCGCGCCTGCTGCTGCTGATTCCCCTGACCTCCACGTGGCTTCCACGGTGTAGCACTTCCTCTCTTCTCAGAGACCTCTGTCTCCGCTACTATATGTGCCACCGCGCGTCGCCGTATCTCGGTGAAGGTGGCAGGGTGGCTCCTGATGAGCGATTCACTGAAAGGACCAGGGAGGACACCTCTCTTGAACGCATGCACCAGCATGTCCTCGTCCTTGCTGGACAATCTCACCACCTGCGCCCCATAGCGATTGAGGTAGTCCTTCAATGGCTCCCCCTGATACTGGCGCACGTCAAACAGGTCGTAGGACACCACTGGCACAGGTCGGTTGATGATGTACTGCTCCGTGAATAGCTTCGCAAACTGATGGAAGGAAGTGACGTGGCCCTCTGGCAGGCTCACGAACCACTCCATAGCCACTCCGCTCAGCGTACTCATGAACATCTTGTAGTACACAGCATCTGAACCTCCAGTCAGCATCATCTGAGTGTGGAAGGCTGTCAGGTGTGCTTCTGGACCTTCCACCCCCGTGAACGACGCTTTCAGTCCCACCAGGTTGGGAGGCACCACCGTGTTCATGATCCCGGGGGAGAAAGGCATAGGGAATGCTCTAGGAGGCGATGGCGGCTTTGACGTCCTCTCTTCAACTGCGCGCTCCTTCTGCGCCTGCAATTCCCTACGCAGCTCTTCATTCATATGGCTCAACTCTTCGTTTCTTCTCTGCGATGCAGTTAGCTCTGCACGCATTTTCTCTTGCTCAGCTCTCGATTCCGTGACGCTCTCTTGCAGCGCGCGCATCATCTCCACTGCCTACGCCATGGTAACAGCTCCTTCTTCAGCAGATGGCGCAGGTGAGGTTTGCCTGGTTCTTCTTCTCATCTTCTCAACACTTCGACGTAACTCCACTTCGACGAAATGATCAAGAAGCTCCAAGAAACTTCAAGAAACCTCAAGACACTTCAAGAACTGCAACGTGGATGGGGACAAAATTCACACGGGCCCAAGGGTGGGCGCCAATGATCCTGCCGCTTGACTCGAATGTGGAGGATTGCCTCGTCACTCCTTCGTCTAGCCTTCTGTTCTGTAGGAACGCTCCAAGAACCACCGCCAGAACTCCAAACGCTGCCTGCAAAACACACAGACGGCGCCTCTGGCGGCCGTTGTAGCTCCGACGCTCAAGTCAGGCAACAGGAACACCAAAACTATATCTGAATCTCTCTGTGAGACTCGTGTGTAACTGAAACTCTCAAATGTGTAAGCTGTAAGAATCTGTCAAAACCTCCCTCAATTTCCTTAAGAGTTTCGTATATATACCTGAGTCTTTCTCTCTCCTGACGGTTATTCCTCTTGACGCGTGGATAACATCTGGTCATACACGTGTCACCATCTGGAGTATCTGCAGCTGAAACGTTACTTCCACTGTGCCCCTGCGACTAAGTTATCCACACAGGGAGTAGCTTAGTACGCAGGCTACTCTGGGCGCAACCTTAACATGGCGAGCTGGTTAACCCTGGGCATTGCAGCTCGCACTACACATGGTGGCAGATATGCCACTTATCCTCTGTACTTAGACCATACAACCAGTGCTTGCCAAGTCTTCTTAAACACCCGGCGATGTGCTCTTTCGGCGACTTGCTGACCACCTGATCTCCCAACCTTAACACACGGCGATCATGTGCAAACTAGGCGATTACTGATCCATACCGGCGATGAGCGATTACTCATCCTCAAGGCAATAGGCGATTACTCATCCTCAAGGCGATAGGCGATTACTCATCATCACAGGCGACAGGCGATTACCATTCTGAGTGATCGCCTCCCTGATTCGCCTGCTATCCTCTACCACGTGTTCCCTGTGAATGGTCCACGTGGTCAACTGCTGCTGATGTCATCGACTACCGATGACCGACCGGATCAATGAAGAATGGAGGAAGAAGATTAGAAGAAGAAGAATGGCAGAAGAAGATCCGAAGAAGAAGAATGGCAGAAGAGGATCGGAAGAAGAAGAATGCAAGAAGAAGATCGGAGGACAAAGAATGGAAGAAGATGATCGGAAGAAGAAGAATGGAAGAGGAAGATCGGAAGAAAAAGAATGGAAGAAGACAAGAAGAAGAATAAGAATGGAAGAAGAAGATCGGAAGAAGAAGAATGGAAGAAGAAGATCGGAAGAAGTAGAATGGAAGAAAAAGATCAGAAGAAAAAGAATGGACGAAGAAAATCAGAAGAAGAAGAAGAATGAGCGAAGAAGATAGGAAGAAGGAGAATGGAAGAAGTATGGCAGATGAAGATCGGAAGAAGAAAAATGGAAAGAGAACAACAATGGAAGAAGAAGATCGGAAGAAGAAGAATGGAAGAAGAAAATGGAAAGAAGAAGAATGGAAGAACAAAATGGAAAGAAGAAGATCGGAAGAAGAAGAATGGAAGAAGAAGATCGGAAGAAGAAGAATGGAAGAAGACGAAGGAAGAAGAAGATCGGAAGAAGAAGAATTGAAGAAGAAGATCGGAAGAAGAAGAATGGAAGAAGAAGATCAGAAGAAGAAGAATGGAGGAAGACGATCAGAAAAAGAAGAATGGAAGAAGAAGAATGGAAGAAGAAGACGGAAGAAGAAGAATGGAAGAAGAAGAGCGGAAGAAGAAGAATGGAAGAAGAAGATCGGAAGATGAAGAATGGAAGAAGAAGATCGGAAGAAGAAGAATCGAAAAAGAAGATCGGAAGAAGAAGAATGGAAGAAGAAGATCGGAAGAAGAAGAATGGAAGAAGAAGAATGGAAGATGAAGATCGGAAGAAGAAGAATTGAAGATGAAGATTCGAAGAAGAAGATTAGAAGAAGAAGAATGGAAGAAGAGGAATGGACGAAGAAGAATGGAAGAAGTATGGCAGAAGAAGATCGGAAGAACGAAAATGGAAGAAGACCATCGGAAGAAGAAGAATGGCAGAAGAAGATCAAAAGAAGAAGAAAGGAAGAAGAAGAATGGAAAGAGAAGATCGAAAGAAGAAGAATGGAAGAATATCATCGGAAGAAGACGAATGGAAGAAGAAGATCGGAAGAAGAAGCACTGAAGAAGAAGATCAGAAGAAGCAGAATGCAAGAAGAAGATCGGAAGAAGAAGAATGGAAGAAGAAGATCGGAAGGAGAAGAACTGAAGAAGAAGAATGGAATATTTTCTTCTTGCATTCTTCTTCTTCCATTCTTCTTGTTCTTCCGATCTTCTTCTTCCATTCTTCTTTTTCAGATCTTCTTCTTCCATTCTTCTTCTTTCGATCTTCTTCTTCCATTCTTCTTCTTCCGATCTACTTCTTCCATTCTTCTTCTTCCGATCTTCTTCTTCCATTCTTCTTCTTCCGATCTTCTTCTTCCATTCTTCTTCTTCCGAGCTTCTTCTTCCATTCTTCTCCTTCTGATCTTCATCTTCCATTCTTCTTGCTCCGATCTTCTTCTTCCATTCTTCTTGTACCGGTCTTCTTCTTCCGATCTTCTTCTTCCGTTCTACTTCTTCCGAACTTTTTCTTCCATTTATCTTCTTCCGATCTTCTTCATCCATTCTTCTTCTTCCGATCGACTTCTTCTATTCTTCTTCTTCCATTCTTCTTCTTCCATTGTTCTCCTTCCGATCTTCTTCTTCCATTCTTCTTCTTCCGATCTTCTTCTTCCATTCTTCTTCTTCCAATATTCTTCTTCCATTCTTCTTCTTCCGATCTTCTTCTTCCATTCTTCTTCTTCCGATCTTCTTCTTCCATTCTTCTTCTTCCCATCTTCTTCCTCCATTCTTCTTCTTCCTTTCTTCCACTTCCAATCTTCTTCTTCCATTCTTCTTCTTCCGATCTTCTTCTTCCATTATTCTTCTTTCGATCTTCTTCTTCCAATCTTCTTCTTCCCATCTTCTTCTTCCATTCTTCTTCTTCCGATCTTCTTCTTCCATTCTTCTTCTTCCGATCTTCTTCATCCATTCTTCTTCTTCCGATCTTCATCTTCCATTATTCTTCTTTCGATCTTCTTCTTCCAATCTTCTTCTTCCTATCTTCTTCGTCCATTCTTCTTCTTCCATTCCTCTTCTTACGATCTTCTTATTCCATTCTTCTTCTTCTAATCTTCTTATTGTATTCTTCTTCTTCCGATCTTCTTATTCCATTCTTCTTCTTCCATTCTTCTTCTTCCAATCATATTCTTCTATTCTTCTTCTTCTTCCGTTCTTCTTCTTCCATTCTTCTTCTTCCGATTTTCTTCTTCCATTCTTCTTCTTCCGATCTTCTCCTTCCATTCTTCTTCTTCCTTTGTTCTTATTTCGATCATCTTCTTCAATTCTGCTTCTTCCATTCTTCTTCTTCCGATCTTCTTCTTGCATTCTTCTTCTTCCCATCTCCTTCCAATCTTCTTCTTTCGATCATCTTCTTACATTTTTTTTTTCCGATCATCTTCTTCCATTCTTTTCTTTCCGATCATCTTCTCCCATTCTTTTCTTTCCGATCTTTTCCTTCCATTCTTCTTCTTCCGATCTACTTCTTCCATTCTTCTTCTTCGAGTCTTGTTCTTCCATTCTTCTTCTCCGAGTCTTGTTCTTCCATTCTTCTTCTTCCATTCTTTTTCTTACGATCTTCTCCTTTCATTCTTCTTCTCCCGATACTCTTCTTTCATTCTTCTTCTTCCATTCCTCTTCTTTCGATCTTCTTCTTGCATTCTTCTTCTTCCATTCTTCTTCTTCCGTTCATCTCCTCCCGATCTTCTTCTTCCATTCCTCTTCTTCCTATCTCCTTCTTCCGTTCTTCTTCTTCCATTCTCCTTCTTCCGATCTTCTTCTTTCATTCTTCTTCTTCCGATCTTCTTCTTCCATTCTTCTTCTTCCGATCTTCTTCGTCCATTCTTCTTCTTCCGTTCTTCTTCTTCCATTCTTCTTCTTCTTCCGATCTGCTCTTCCATTCTTCTTCTTCCAATCTTCTTCGTCTGATCATCTTCTTCCATTCATTTTCCATTCTTCTTCTTCTTCCATTCTTCTTCTTCCAATCTTCTTCATCCATTCTTCTTCCTCCATTCTCCTACCTTTGATCTTCTTTTTACATTCCTCTTCTTCCCATCTTCTTCTTCTGATCTTCTTCTTCCTTCTTCTTCTTCTGATCTTCTTCTACCGATCTTCTTCTTCCATTCTTCTTCTTCCGATCTTCTTCTTCCATTCTTCTTCTTCCATTCTCCTTCTTCCATTCTTCTTCTTCCGATCTTCTTCTTCCATTCTTCATCTTCCGATCTTTTTCTTCCATTCTTCTTCTTCGAATATTTATCTTCCATTTTTCTTCTCCGAGTCTTCTTCTCCCATTCTTCTTCTTCCGATCTCCTTCATCTATTTTTCTTCTCCGGATCTTCTTGCATTCTTCTTCTTCCATTCCTCTTCTTCCGATATTCTTCTTCCATTCTTCTTCTTCCATTCCTCTTCTTTAGATCTTCTTCTTTCATTCTTCTCCTACCGATCTTCTTCTTCCAATCCACTACTTCCGATATTCTTCTTCCATTCCTCTTCTTTAGATCTTCTTCTTCCATTCTTCTCCTACCGATCTTCTTCTTCCAATCCACTACTTCCGATTTTATTCTTCCGTTCTTCTTCTTCCATTCTTATTCTTCTGATCCCCTTCTTTCATTCTTCTTCTTCCGATCTTGTTCTTCCATTCTTCTTCTTCTGATCTTCTTCATCCAATCTTCTTCTTCCAGTCTTCTTCCATTCATCTTCTTCCATTCTTCTTCTTCTGATCTTCTTCTTCCATTCTTTTTCTTCCGATCTTCTTCTTCCATTCTTCTTCTTCCGATCTTCTTCTTCCATTCTTCTTCCTCAATTCTTCTTCTTCCAATGTTCTTCTTCCATTCTTCTTCTTCCGATCTTCTTCTTCCGATCTTCCTCTTCCAGTCTTCTTCTTCCATTCTTCTTCTTCTGATCTTCTTCCATTCTTCTTCTTCCAATCTTCTTCCAGTCTTCTTCTTCCAATCTTCTAATTCCGATCCTCTTCTTCCATTGTTCTTCTTCCGATCTTCTTCTTCCATTCCTCTTCTTCCAATCTGCTTCTGATCTTCTTCTTCCATTCCTCTTCTTCTGGTCTTCTTCTTCCATTCTTCCTCTTCCGATCTTCTTCTTCCAATCTTCTTCTCCCCTTCTTCTTCTTCCGATCTTCTTCTTCCATTCTTCTTCTTCCGATCTTCTTCTTCCATTCTTGTTCTTCCGATCTTCTTTTTCCGATCTTCTTCTTCCATTCTTCTTCTTCAGATCTTCTTCTTCCATTCTTCTTCTTCCGATCTTCTTATTCCATTCTTCTTCTTCTGATCTTCTACTTCCATTCTTCTTCTTCTGAACTTCTTCTTCCATTCTTCTTCTTCCAATCTTCTTCTTCCATTCTTCTTCTTCCGATCTTCTTCTTCCGTTCTTTTTCTTCCGATCTTCTTCTTCCATTCTTCTTCTTCCGATCTTCTTCTTCCATTCTTCTTCTTCCGATCTTCTTCTTCCATTCTTCTTCTTCCTTTCTTCTTCTTCCTTTCTTCTTCTTCCATTCTTCTTCTTCCGATCTTCTTCTTCCATTCTTCTTTTTCCGTTCTTCTTCTTCCGATCTTCTTCTTCCATTCTTCTTCTTGCTTTCTTCTTCTTCCATTCTTCTACTTCCTTTCTTCTTCTTCCATTCTTCTTGTTCCAATCTTCTTCTTCCATTCTTCTTCTTCCGATCTTCTTCTTCCAATCTTCTTCTTCCGATCTTCTTCTTCCATTCTTCTTCTTCCGATCCTCTTCTTCCATTCTTCTGCTTCCATTCTTCTTCCTCTGATCTTCTTCTTCCATTTTTCTTCTTCCGATCTTCTTCTTCCATTCTTCTTCTTCCATTCTTCTTCTTCCTTTCTTCTTCTTTCGATCATCTTCTTCCATTCTTCTTCTTCCGATCTTCTTCTTCCATTCTTCTTCTTCCGATCTTCTTCTTCCATTCTTCTTCTTCCGATCTTCCTCTTCCAGTCTTCTTCTTCCCATCTTCTTCTTCTATTCTTCTTCTTCTGATCTTCTTCTTCCATTCTTCTTCTTCCAATCTTCTTCTTCCATTCTTCTCCTTCCTTTCTTCTTCTTCCATTCTTCTCGTTCCATTCTTCTTCTTCCAATCTTCGCCTTCCAATCTTCTTCTTCCATTTTTGTTCTTCCGATCTTCTTCTTCTTCCGATCTTCTTCTTCCAGTCTTCTTCTTCTGATCTTGTTCTTCCTTTCTTTTTCTTCTGATTTTCTTCTTCTGATCTTCTTCTTCTGATCTTCTTCTTCCTTTCTTCTTCTTCTGATCTTCTTCTTCCTTTCATCTTCTTCAACTCTCCTTCTTCTCATCCTCTTCTTCCATGGTTTTTCTTCCGATCTTCTTCTTCCATTCTTCTTCTTCCGATCTTCTTCTTCCATTCTTCTCCTTCCGATCTTCATCTTCCATTCTTCTCCTTGCGATCTTCTTCTTCCATTCTTCTCCTTCCGATCTGCTTCTTCCATTCTTCTCCTTCCGATCTTCTTTTTCTATTCTACTCCTTCCGATCTTCTTCTTCCATTCTTCTTGTTCCATTCTTCTCCTCCCGATCTTCTTCTTCCGTTCTTCTCCTTTCGATCTTCTTCTTCCATTCCTCTTCTTCTGATATTTTTCTTCCATTCTTCTTCTTCCTATCTTGTTCTTCCATTTTTTTTCGTCCGATCTTCTTCTTCCAGTCTTCTTCTTCAGATGTACTTCTTCCATTCTGCTTCTTCCATTCTTGTTCATCAATTCTACTTCTTCCGCTGTTCTTCTTCCATTCTTCTTTTTCCATTCTTCTCCTTGTGATCATCTTCTTCCATTCTTCTCCTTCCGATCTTCTTCTTCCATTCTTCTCCTTCCGATCTTCTTTTTCCATTCTTCTGCTTCCGATCTTCTTCTTCCATTCTTCTCCTTTGGATCTTCTTTTTCAATTCTTCTTCTTCCATTCCTCTTCTTCCAATCTCCTTCCCATCTTCTTCTTCCGATATTCTTCTTCCATTCTTCTTCTTCCGATCTTATTCTTCCATTCTTTTTCATCCGACCTTCATCCTCCATTCTTCTTCTTCCGTTCTTCTTACTCCATTCTTCTTCTTCCGATCTTCTTCTTCCCATGTTCTTCTTCTGATCTTCTTCCTCCATTCTTCTGCTTCCGATATTCTTCTTCTGATCTTCTTCTTCCATTCTTCTTCTTCCGATCTTCTTCTTCCATCTTCTTCTTCCATTCTTCTTCTTCCCATCTTCTTCTTCCATTCCTCTTCTGCCAATCTTCTTCTTCCGTCCTTCTTCTTTCATTCTTCTTCTTCTTCCATTCTTCTTCTTCCGATCTTCTTTTTCCATTCTTTTCCTTCCGATCTTCTTCTTCCATTCTTCTCCTCCCGATCTTCTTCTTCCATTCCTCTTCTTTTGATCTTCTTCTTCCGTCCTTCTTCTTCCATTCTTCTCCTTCCGATCTTCTTCTTTCATTCTTCGACTTCCGATCTTCTTCTTCCGATCTTCTTCGTCCTTTCTTCTCTTGCGATCTTCTTCCTCCATTATTCTTCGTCCGATCTCTTTCCGATCTACTTCTTCCATTCTTCTTCTTATGATCTTCTTCTTCCATTCTTCTCCGTGCGATCATATTCCTCCATTCATTTTCCAATCTTCTTCTTCTGCCGATCTTCTTCATCCATTCTTCTTGTTCCATTCTTCTACCTTTGATCTTCTTCTTCCGATCTTCTTCTTTCGATCTTATTCTTCTGATCTTCTTCTTCCACTCTTCTTCTTCCATTCTTCTTCTTCCGATCTTCTTCTTCCATTCTTCTTCTTCCGATCTTCTTCTTCCATTCTTCTTCTTCCGATCTTCTTCTTCCATTCTTCTTCTTTCGATCTTCTTCTTCCATTCTTCCTCTTTCGATCTTCTTCTTCCATTCTTCTTCTTCCGATCTTCTTCTTCCATTCTTCTACTTCCGATCTTTTTCGTCCATTCTTCTTCTTCCGATCTTCTTCTTCCATTCTTCTCCTTCCATTCTTCTTCTTCCATTCTTCTTCTTCCCTTCTTCTTCTTCTGATCTTCTCCTTCCATTCTTCTTCTTCCATTCTTCTTCCTCATTCTTCTTCTTCCATTCTTCTTCTTTCGATCTTCTTCTTCCATTCTTCTTCTTCCATTCTTCTTCTTTCGATCTTCTTCTTCCATTCTTCTTCTTCCGATCTTCTTCTTCCATTCTTTTTCTTCCGATCTTCTTCTTCCATTCTTCTTCTTCCGATCTTCTTCTTCCATTCTTCTTCTTCTGATCATCTTCTTCCATTCTTCTTCTTCCGATCTTCATCTTCCACTCTTCTTCTTCCATTCTTCTTCTTCCATTCTTCTTCTTCCGATCTTCTTCCTCCATTCTTCTTCTTCCGATCTTCTTCTTCCATTCTTCTTCTTCCGATCTTCTTCTTCCATTCTTCTTCTTTCGATCTTCTTCTTCTGGTCTTCTTCTTCCATTCTTCTTCTTCTTTTCTTCTTCTTCTGATCTTCTTCTTCCATTCTTCTTCTTCCGATCTTCTTCTTCCATTCTTCTCCTTCCATTCTTCTTCTTCCGATCTTCTTTTTCCATTCTTCTTCTTCTGATCTTCTTCTTCCATTCTTCTTTTTCTGATCTTCTTCTTCTATTCTTCTTCTTTCGATCTTCCTCTTCCATTCTTCTTCTCCCATTCTTCTGCTTCCGATCTTCTTCTTCCATTCTTCTTCTTCCGATCTTCTTCTTCTATTCTTCTTCTTCCATTCTTCTTCTTCCGATCTTCTTCTTCCATTCTTCTTCTTCCGATCTTCTTCTTCCCCTCTTCTTCTTCCATTCTTCTTCTTCCATTCTTCTTCTTCCGATCTTCTTCTTCCATTCTTCTTCTTTCGATCTTCTTCTTCCATTCTTCTTCTTCCCATCTTCTTCTTCCATTCTTCTTCTTCCGATCTTCTTCTTCCATTCTTCTTCTTCCCATCTTCTTCTTCCATTCTTCTTCTTCCGATCTTTTTCTTCAATTCTTCTTCTTCCGATCTTCTTCTTCCATTCTTCTTCTTCCATTCTTCTTCTTCCGATCTTCTTCTTCCATTCTTCTTCTTCCGATCTTCTTCTTCCATTCTTCTTCTTTCGATCTTCTTCTTCCATTCTTCCTCTTTCGATCTTCTTCTTCCATTCTTCTTCTTCCGATCTTCTTCTTCCGATCTTCTTCTTCCCTTCTTCTTCTTCCGATCTTCTTTTTTCGATCTTCTCCTTCCATTCTTCTTCTTCCGATCTTCTTCTTCCATTCTTCTACTTCCGATCTTTTTCGTCCATTCTTCTTCTTCCGATCTTCTTCGTCCATTCTTTTCCTTCCATTCTTCTTCTTCCATTCTTCTTCTTCCCTTCTTCTTCTTCTGATCTTGTCCTTCCATTCTTCTTCTTCCATTCTTCTTCCTCCATTCTTCTTTTTCCATTCTTCTTCTTTCGATCTTCTTCTTCCATTCGTCTTCTTCTGGTGGCATTCTTGAGTTTTTCATGGTGCGTTTTGGTTGATGATTGCAGCGGAAGTTCAATGAATGAAATGGGTCAAGCCCTCCTAAGAGTGGTGGTGGCTTGTTGGTGCATGAAGTGTATGAAAATGAGAGAGGTTTGGCCGACTCTCTTTGGTGGTGAAGGAGTAAAGATTAAAACCATAAATCAAGAGATTTAGGCAAGGGACTAAGTATGGCACAAATTTGGCAGCATAACTTTACTCAAAGTAATCTTAAGTTTCATGAAGGAGGCTACCCCGTTTATAAGCTAAGGAGTACCTTAAATGTTAGCCTAGATGCTAACCAAATGTGTTTGAAATGAAATGCAAAAGTGGGCACAAACTTGCCAAGCAAGATAGGTCAAGTCTTGAAAGAAAAATGCTATTTACACCACATAAACTAAGCAAATTTCATGATGGGCCTTCTTGCAACATATACGTATCTTTCTCTCCCATCCTTAGCTTGGGCCGTCTCCTCTTGGATTTGTTTGGCCATGGACCTTGTGATAGGTCCTAGATGTAACATCCCGCCAAATTACTTTGAAAATAAATATAAAACGAAAATAAAGGTGACAAATAGATTGAAGTGAGCAAAATCTTTATATAAAATAAATAAGTTTCTCCTCACAGGGAGTTTAATACAAACGATCACTACTCCACTAAAAACGTAAACGAAATACAATACAAAAGACAGATAGGCGATCTCCTGGCAAAAAGGGCGATCTCCTATAAGAAGGGCGATCTCCTTTCATAAAGGCGATCTCCTATTATAAAGCAGCAAGAGGGGCGATCACCCAACAGAAAAGAAAACAGGCGATCTCCTTCCAGCGACAATTTTCTAAAGAGCTCTACTCCCTGCAACATCATCTGCTCCCGTGTAAATTATACACGATCATTACAGGTTTAAGAAAAAGCCACAACACAAACGAAAACACAGGGTAAGCTAGACATTTAAAAAGAGTTTAAATAAGGATACTTAAAATAAAATCAAGGTAAACAATTTCAAGATATTCACGTAAAGTTATCAAGTTTCTCATACTCTTCACCTGATCACCCAGAAATCACACATTTCACAATATTTTCCAGAGTCATTCTATTTCACAACTGTACCAAGTGTCTATCAATTTCAAGTTCCTCATTTCACATGTCAGACCACCGCTGACTCAACACACAAGACACTTGACACTACTTCCGGAAGACTCATGCATTGATTAGACTCAGAGATCTGCACCTGTCATACCATACCACTGTGAAATCCACACAGGGTTGCTGTGAATCCACACAGCATGCGCATATATCATCTCAATGTCAATAGTTCTCCCAGTATGACAGGGTTAATCCATAGAACAGACGGAGCTCGTTCTTTTTCACACGAGACGCCCATTCATATGAACCTCCTTCGACTCTCACCAACTGAGTAACTTCCTCTATGTGATTCCATTATCTCAGCAGAGTCAGGATATCCCCTGAGGAATCACCGATCAATGCACATCCTACACGATCTTACACGGTATTTCCTTTCCTGAAAATACTATGCCTCGATCCACATTCACAACATTCAACACGTCATGCCACACTTAAATGAATGATTCCAATCACAGCAAAACTCACTCCAAGGTTCATGTTTTCGAATATCACATTTACATCTCAAACAGTTTCAAAACAACACCAAAAACAGGAGAGTTCGTAAAACAGCGCCAAAACCGGCGATCTAGTTCAAAACGGGGTATTTCGAAGTCTGTATATAAAACCGGCGACCACGTCGCCCAAGCACATAGAAACAGAGCATTTACGAAGATGAAAACGAAACCGGCGACCACATCGCCCTCACTTCAGAAATAGCTAATCTATGGCTTGTATTGAAAAAGAAGTCTAGCTTCCCTTACCTGGACTTGCGCAAACACCTAGAGTTCCGAAACCCAACAAAGCTTGAAGAACGCCTTGGCTCTGTTTTTGCGTCTGGTCGAAGGACTTGCAGAGAACTGCCCAGGTGCTCTAATGGTGGCTGTCGCTCGTCGTACTCTCGTGTGAAGGTGCTAGAATCGCAGCGCGAAGGAGGCAACTGGAGGAGAAGGGAGGTAACTCACTCTTTCTCTCTTTGAAGGCTGCAACGTTTCTTCCTCTCAGCAGTGGGTTTTCTGCATCTTAAACCAACTTATCCACCAAAAGCAGCTGCCACCATCCACTCTGCAGAGAAGTCTGAGAACCACTGCCCTGAACAGTACGACCACTGTTGTCTCTGGTGCATGCCAACCACTGCTCTGAACAGTACTGCCACTGTTGTCGCTTGTGCATGCCAGCCACTGCTCTGAACAGTACGACCGCGAGTGTCCCCTGCGCATGCCAACATTCTGATGTCACTATTCTGAACCACCCTTTTTGTCTACGTGGCGTGCGTGCACTACGCTTCCTGCTGGGAGTCTGGGTCTTACCCCCTCTGTGTGCAACTCGACATCGCGCGATAACCTTTCGTCGATGACCCCTCGCGCGAAAACAATCCACCAAAAGACATCTCGCGTGAAGACTATCCACCGATGACCTCTCGCGCGAAGGCTATCCACCGATGACCTCTCGCGCGAAGGCTATCCACCGATGACCTCTCGCGCGAAGACTATCCACCGATGACCTCTCGCGCAAAGGCTATCCACCGATGACCTCTCCTGGTGGACGACCGATGTCTCCCCCTGGAAGATGCCCGCATGCATCGCGCCCTGGCGACGTCTGCATGCCTCGCGCCCTGGCGACGACGTGTAGTCTAGGCGACCGGCGATTATGTACTAACAAGGAAATCTTATACTCTTCTAAACTACACTTTCCTTCCCTTTTTATTTTAAATAAAACATGCATGGAGTTCATTTAAAATATAACTCTTTTATTCCAATTTAATTTTTCAGGTCCTTACATTCTCCCCATCAAGAAAAATTTTCGTCCCCGAAAATTGAATTACAAGTAAAAGAGGTATGGGTAAGCTTCTCTCATGGGTTCTTCTAACTCCCAAGTTGAATCACCCGATCTCTCATCCCACACCACTTTCACCATGTTGATGGTCTTGCCTCTGAGCTGTTTACTTTGACGATCGTCAATCCTGACTGGTTTCGCCTCAAAGGACAAGTCATCCCTGATCTGCACGTCGTCCACCTCCAGCACATGACTAGGGTCTGCCATGTACTTCCTCAGCTGTGAAACGTGAAAGACATTGTGCAGATTCGCTAAATGGGGAGGCAGGGCGATCTCATAAGCTACTGGGCCAATCCTCCTTAAGATCTGATATGGTCCCACGAACTTAGGGGACAACTTCTTTGGCCTGATCGCTCTTCCTACACCCTTGGTTGGTGTCACTTTCATGAACACGTGGTCTCCAGCAGTAAACTCCAAAGGCTTTCTCCTCTGATCTGCATAGGACTTCTGCCTACTCTGAGAAGCTTTCATTCTGCTTTGTATCTGTTTCACCTTCTCGGTCGTCCGCTGAATCAACTCTGGCCCAACCAAGACTGCCTCGCCCTCCTGGTACCAACATAAGGGAGTCCTGCATTTCCTCCCATACAGGGCTTCATATGGTGCCATCCCAATACTGGCGTGGTAGCTATTATTATAGGTAAACTCCACCAGTGGCAACACCTCGTCCCAACTTCCCAATTGATCCAAGACGCACGTCCTCAGCAAATCTTCCAAGGATTGGATCGTTCTCTCTGACTGACCATCTGTTTGGGGATGATATGCAGAGCTCATCCTCAACTTAGTTCCCAAGCACTCTTGCAAGGTCTGCCAAAACCGTGAAGTGAACCTGGGATCCCTATCTGAAACAATGCTGGAGGGCACTCCATGCAGCCTCACTATTTCCTGGATGTACAACTGTGCCAACTTGGCCATGGGCATCCTCATATTCACTGGGAGAAAATGAGCACTCTTCGTCAGCCGATCAGTGATGACCCAGACTGCATCATGGCCCTTTACCGACCTGGGTAAATGGGTGACAAAATCCATGGCAATGCTGTCCCATTTCCACTCAGGGATATCCAATGGTTGTAACAACCCGCCAGGCCTTTGATGTTCTACCTTTGCTTTCTGACACGTCAAACAGGTAGCAACATACTGGACGATGTCTCTCTTCATGCCTGACCACCAAAATGACTCCTTCAAGTCATGGTACATCTTGGTCATGCCTGGATGGAGGTTAAGGCGACTCTTATGACCTTCTTCTAGGATCATCTTCTTCAACTCTTCATTTGCAGGGATGCAAATTCTGCCATTAAATCTCAAGATCCCATCATCGCCCATCACAAAGTCTCTCGCCTGATCTGTCCCTAGTGACTCCACAGTACGCTTTAGACTAGGGTCCTCCAACTGCTTATCCCTTAACATCCCAAGGAAGTCATTAGTTATAGCCAGCTTACTACAACTAATGTGATTCACGTGAAATTCTATTCCAAGGTTTAAGTCTCTGAACTGCTCGATCAGTTTCTGCTCCTCCATCATCATGGTGGCGACTTGTATTGATTTCCTACTCAAAGCATCAGCCACTACATTGGCCTTCCCTGGATGATACGTGAGTTGAAAATCGTAGTCCTTTAGAAACTCCATCCACCTCCTTTGTCTCATGTTTAGTTCCTTCTGATCGAACAGATATTTCAGGCTCTTATGGTCACTGAACACCTGGAACCGAGCTCCATATAAATAGTGCCTCCAGATCTTCAAGGCAAACACGCCGCCAACTCCAAATCATGCGTGGGGTAGTTCCTCTCATGGACCTTGAGTTGCCTTGAAGCATATGCAACCACTCTCTTCTCTTGCATCAAAACACATCCCAAACCCTGATGTGAAGCGTCACAGTAGACCTCAAAAGGTTTTCCTACCTCTGGGATCACCAGCACTGGAGCACTAGTCAACCTTTCCTTTAGTTCCATGAAGCTCTGCTCACATCGGTCGGTCCAAGCAAAAGGTTGATCCTTGCGGGTCAGCTGCGTTAAAGGAGTCACTACCTTGGAAAAATCCTCAATAAACCTCCGATAGTAGCCCGCCAACCCCACAAAGCTTCTTATCTCGGTGACTGTCTTAGGACGTTCCCACTGCAGCACTGCCTCCACTTTGGCTGGATCAACCGAGATCCCCTAGGCAGATATCACATGACCCAAGAAGTTGACTTCCCTCAGCCAGAACTCACACTTCGAGAATTTGGCATAGAGCTGCTTCTCCCTCAGTATCTCCAATACTGTCCTCAGGTGTTCTTCATGCTCTTCCTCGGTCCTTGAGTAAATGAGTATGTCGTCTATGAAGACCACCACAAACTTATCCAAGAAAGGGCGAAAAATCCTATTCATGTAGTCCATGAACAGGGCTGGAGCATTTGTGACCCCAAACGGCATCACCACATACTCATAATGCCCATACCGAGACCTAAAAGCTGTCTTTTGCACATCATCAGCTTTAACCAAAATTTGGTGGTACCCCGATCTCAGGTCAATCTTGGAGAACACCGAGGCTCCATGTATTTGATCCATCAAATCATCAATCCTAGGTAGGGGGTACTTGTTCTTGATGGTCAACTTGTTCAACTGCCTGTAATCTATACACAGTCGAGACCCTCCATCCTTCTTCTTGACTAGGAGCACTGGAGCTCCCCATGGAGATACACTGGGTCTGATGAATTGCTTCTCCAGCAACTCTTCTGTAACATCCCACCAAATACATTTCATATTTATATAATATAAATGAAGATAAACAAGTATTTTGAAATAAACATAATCATATATATATATAATGGAGTTTCTCCTCATGTAAATCTCAAGTAGTTTCAAAACAGTATCAAAAACAGAGGAGTTCGTAAAACAGCGCCAAAACCGGCGATCTAGTTCAAAAACAGAGTGTTTCGAAGATTGTATATAAAACCGGCGACCTCGTCGCCCAAGCACACAAACAGAGCATTTTACGCAGATGAAAACAAAAATGGCGACCACGTCGCCCTCACTTCAGAGATAGCTACACTGTGGCTTGTATGGAAAAAGAGGTCTAGCTTCCCTTACCTGGACTTGTGCAAACACCAGGAGTTCCGAAATCCAACGAAGCTTGAAGAACGCTTTGACTCTGTTCTTGTGTCTGGTTTTGAAGAGCTTGCAGAGAACCACCCAAGTGCTCCAAGGGCAAACGTCGAACTGGTGCTTGAGGATGCCTGGAAAACGCAGCGCGAAGGGGAGAAAGGAGGAGGATGGAGATAGTCTCGCTCTTTCACTCTTGGGTCACTTGTAACGCTCTTTGCCTCCTCTCAGTGGGTTTTGATCCCAACCATACCTGTCCTCGTATACTGCTGCCCTCCCCTTTTTCTGCAAAAGCCTGGGCGTACGTTCCTCTGAACAGTACGACCCCGGTTGTCTTTTGTGCATGCAAACCACTGCTCTGAACAGTACTGCCACTGTTTGTCGCTTGTGCATGCCAGCCACTGCTCTGAACAGTACGACCGTGAGTGTCTCCCGCGCATGCCAACATTCTGATGTCACTATTCTGAACCACCCTTTTCGTCTACGTGGCGCGCGTGCAGAACGTCTCATGCTGGATGTCTGGGTCCCACGTTCTCTGTGTATAACTTAACGTAGCGCGATGACCTTTCGCGCGAAGACTCTCGACCGATGACCTCTCGCGCGAAGACTCTCGACCGATGACCTCTCGCGCGAAGACTCTCGACCGATGACCTCTCGCGCGAAGACTCTCGACCGATGACCTCTCGCGCGAAGACTCTCGACCGATGACCTCTCGCGCGAAGACTCTCGACCGATGACCTCTCGCGCGAAGACTCTCGACCGATGACCTCTCGCGCGAAGACTTTCGACCGATGTCTTCCTCTGGCGACGCCCTCATAACTCTCGCGCCTTGGCCACGTCCACATGCATCGCGCCCTGGCAATGCCCGCGTGCCTCGCGTCCGCGCGATGCCCGCATGCCCCTCGCGTCCGCGCGATGCCTGCATGCCTCTCGCGCCCGCGCGATGTCCACCTGGCGCTCATGTGTAGCAGACGACCGGCGACCTCGTAGCCTTCTAAACTTAACTTTTTCCTCCCTTTCTATTCTAAATAAAAACATACTTAGAATTTATTTAAAATATAACTCTTTTATTCCAATAAATTTTTCAGGTCCTTACATTCTCCCCAACAAGAAAATTTTTCGTCCTCGAAAATTGGATTACAAGGAAAAGAGGTATGGATAAGCCTCCCTCATGGGTTCTTCTAACTCCCAAGTAGAATCCCCCGATTTCTCATCCCACACCACTTTCACCATGTCGATGGTCTTACCTCTGAGCTGTTTACATTGCCGATCGTCAATCTTGACTGGTTTTGCTTCAAAGGACAAGTCATCCCTAATCTGCACGTCGTCTACATCCAGCACATGACTAGGGTCTGCCATGTACTTCCTCAGCTGTGACACGTGAAACACATTGTGCAGATTCGCCAGATGGGGAGGTAGGGCGATCTCATACGCCACTGGGCCAATCCTTCTTAAGATCTGATATGGTCCCACGAACTTAGTGGACAACTTCTTCGACCTGATCGCCCGCCCTACACCCTTGGTTGGTGTCACTTTCATGAACACGTGATCTCCAGCAGCAAACTCCAAAGGCTTTCTCCTCTGATCTGCATAGGATTTCTGCCTACTCTGAGAGGCTTTCATTCTGCTTTGTATCTGCTTCACCTTCTCGGTCGTCTGCTGAATCAACTCTGGCCCAACCAAGACTGCCTCGCCCTCCTGGTACCAACATAAGGGAGTTCTGCATTTCCTCCCATACAGGGCTTCATATGGTGCCATCCCAATGCTGGCGTGGTAGCTATTGTTATAGGTAAACTCCACTAGTGGCAACACCTCCTCCCAACCTCCCAATTGATCCAAAACGCATGCCCTCAGCAGATCTTCCAAAGATTGGATCGTCCTCTCTGACTGACCATCTGTTTGGGGATGATATGCAGAGCTCATCCTCAACTTGGTTCCCAAACACTCTTGCAAGGTCTGCCAAAACCGTGAAGTGAACCTGGGATCCCTATCTGAAATGATGCTGGAAGGCACTCCATGCAACCTCACAATCTCCTTGATGTACAGCTGTGCCAACTTGGCCATGGGCATCTTCATATTTACTGGGAGGAAGTGGGCACTCTTCGTCAGCCTATCAATGATGACCCAGATTGCATCATGACCCTTTACCGATCTGGGTAAATGGGTGACAAAATCCATGGCAATGCTGTCCCACTTCCACTCGGGGATATCCAGTTGCTGCAACAGTCCGCCAGGTTTTTGATGCTCCACCTTCGCCTTTTGACACGTTAAGCAGGTTGCCACGTACTGGGCGACGTCCCTCTTCATGCCTGACCACCAAAATGACTCCTTCAAGTCATGGTACATCTTGTTCATGCCTGGGTGGAGGTTAAGGCGACTCTTATGACCTTCCTCTAGGATCATCTTCTTCAACTCATCATTTGCGGGTATGCAAATCCTGCCATCAAACCTCAAGATCCCATCATCGCCCATCTCAAAGCCTCTCACCTGATCTGTTCCTAGCGACTCCATAGTGCGCTTCAGGCTAGGGTCCTCCAATTGCTTATCCTTCAACATTCCCAGGAAGTCATTAGTTATAGTCAGCTTACTACAACTAATGTGATTCACGTGAAACTCTACTCCCAGGTTTAAGTCCCTGAACTGCTCGATCAGTTTCTGCTCTTCCATCATCATGGTGGCGACTTGTATAGACTTCCTACTCAAGGCATCTGCCACTACATTGGCCTTCCCTGGGTGATACATGAGTTGAAAGTCGTAGTCCTTTAGGAATTCCATCCACCTTCTTTGTCTCATGTTTAGCTCCTTCTGATCGAACAGGTACTTCAAGCTCTTGTGGTCACTGAACACCTGGAACCGAGCTCCATACAGATAATGCCTCCAGATCTTCAAGGCAAACACTACCGCTGCCAACTCCAAATCATGAGTAGGGTAGTTTCTCTCATGCACCTTGAGTTGCCTTGAAGCATATGCAACCACCCTCTTCTCTTGCATCAAGACGCATCCCAAGCCTTGATGTGAGGCATCACAGAAGACATCAAAAGGTCTTCCTACTTCTGGAATCACCAGCACTGGAGCACTGGTCAACCTCTCCTTTAGTTCCCTGAAGCTCTGCTCACATCGGTCGGTCCAAGCAAAGGGTTGGTCCTTGCGGGTCAGTTGTGTTAAAGGAGCCACAACTTTGGAAAAATCCTCAATGAACCTCCGATAGTAGCCCGCCAACCCCACAAAGCTCCTTATCTCAGTCACTGTCTTAGGACGTTCCCATTGCAGCACTGCCTCTACCTTGGCTGGATCTACCGAGATCCCCTGGGCAGATATCACGTGTCCTAAGAAGTTGACTTCCCTTAGCCAGAACTCACACTTAGAGAACTTGGCATAGAGCTGCTTCTCCCTCAGTATTTCCAATACTGTCCTCAGGTGTTCCTCATGCTCTTCCTCGGTCCTTGAATAAATGAGGATGTCATCTATGAAGACCACCACAAACTTGTCCAAGAAAGGGCGAAAAATCCTATTCATGTAGTCCATGAATAGAGCTGGAGCATTGGTGACTCCAAATGGCATCACTACATACTCGTAGTGCCCATATCTAGACCTAAAAGCTGTCTTCTGAACATCTTCAGCTTTTACCAAGATTTGGTGATACCCCGATCTCAGGTCAATCTTGGAGAACACCGAGGCCCCCTGAATCTGGTCCATCAAATCGTCAATCCGAGGTAGGGGGTACTTGTTCTTGATGGTCAATTTGTTCAATTGCCTGTAGTCTATACACAACCGAGACCCTCCATCCTTCTTCTTGACTAGGAGCACTGGAGCTCCCCACGGAGATACACTGGGCCTGATGAACTGTTTCTCCAGCAGCTCTTCCAACTGCTTCTTTAACTCTACTAACTCGGCTGGTGCCATCCTGTAAGGTGCCATTGATATTGGTCCAGCTCCAGGTACCAAGTCAATAGAGAATTCCAATTCTCTCTTAGGGGGTAACCCAGGCACCTCTTCTGGAAATACATCCGTGAAATCCCTCACCACGTGTATTCTGCTTACGTCCCCTTCATTCCTCACTTCCAACCGAGCTAGCATCACGAAGCACCTCGCCCCTTCCTCCAACTCTGATCGCCCTCTTTGAACTGGCCACACCTCTGATTCTTGGGGGTCTGGAAATGCTACCTCCTGCCTACCACAGTCTATGAGAACATGATTGGCAGCTAGCCAATCCATTCCCAGGATAACATCCAGGTCCTGAAGAGGTAGGCAGATCAAGTTCACTTTGAATCTACGTCCCTCTACTATCACTGGACATTCAGGGCAAACTGTGGAGGTCAACACCTGTCCTGACGCAGGTGTAGAGACCAACAGTTCGAAGGGTAACTCTCTCACCACAAGGCCCAACTCGGCTACACACATGCTTGACACAAAGGAGTGTGTCGCTCCAGAATCAAACAAAGTTTTTACACCTCTACCAGCTATAAAGCAAACATTCTGCACAAGGTTACCTGATTGGGACGCCTCAGCTCCTGACATGGCAAACACCCTCCCGGTTGCCTGAGGTCTGTTGCCTTCGTTCCTCATCTGCTGGGAACCACTGGGTTGAGTCATTCTGTGCTGAGTAGGACAATACTTGGCAACGTGCCCCGTCTTCTGGCAGGTAAAGCATCTCCTCTCTGAGTCTTTCTTGGGGCACACATTGGCTGCGTGTGGCCCACCGCAAAGGAAGCATTGAAATTTCCTGGTTTGTTGCTGATGAGACTGGGGTGGTGCTGCTCTCGCCCTATGCTGTGGAGGCCTCGCGTAGGGCTTAAACTGCTGTTGCTGTACCCTTGCCTTCCCATTGGAGGGACCGCCTGGGTGGGACCTGCTCACCCGAGACTCACCCTTCTCTAGAGTCTCCACCATTTTCGCCTTCTCCACTAAGGCATGAAATTCTCTAATGCACATCGGGGCTATGGTCCTCTTCAGCCCATGCTTCAGTCCTTCTTCGAATTTCCTACACCTCCAAGCCTCAGAGGTGGCTTGGGTATAAAACCTGGCGAGGTACTCGAACCGAGCAGCATAGGCATTCACAGACATATCCCCCTGCTCCAACCTCAGGAACTCAGCTTCCTTCGCAAATCTTGCGCTGTCTGGGAAGTACTTCTCCAAGAACCTCACTCTGAAGCTTTCCCAATCCATCACTTCCTCTCGGGCCTCCATCATCTGTTGAGTTCCCATCCACCAGAACTCAGCTTCCCCAGACAGGAGGTATGTGGCAAACACCAGCTTCTTGTCTTCAGGGCAGGAAGTCGCCCTGAATATCTTCTCTAACCCCCTGACCCACTGATCTGCTTGATCAGGGGTAACGTTCCCACTGAACTTAGGTGGGTTGTGCCTGAGGAACTCAGTCAGTCCCATATGCTCCTGAGGCTGACCGACGTCGGGGTTTGTTGCGGCCGATCTGGCGGTCTCCCACTGTTGCATTGTAGCTTGGTGATTTTGAGACATCGCCGCATTCTGCTGCTGGATGGCACTTGCCATCATCTCGATGGCCTTGGCAATCTGACCCATTTCAGAAGAAGGTTGGGGAGGGGTAGAGGGTCTACGTGCCATCTCTCTTGTTTCGGATCTTGAAGCTATGAGTTTTCTATATTCCCTACAACTACAGGAATGAGATTGATAAGAAATCAATTCATTCAGGAGGTAATAACTAGACCTTACAAAGGTCAGCATCTCAAAGTCATCAAGAATTTGAGCTTAACAACATACTCGTAATACTTAGAATCTCAAGCAAGGTATTAGAACAGCTACTGATATCATCACCATCAGTTCAAACAACCATTTTCAGTCAATTGCAGAAACACTCAATAAGCTAAACTAGATCACACCAGCATTCAATGTATACTAAACATCAAATCTTTGGAATTAAGATTGAGAATCATCTCGATCCAGTTATGAGTGTGCACCCTCATTACTTCATCAAGATCTTCTCACCCTTAATACTAAGATTTTCAGCTAGAGTATACGTTCACTAAAGCACAGAAGCACACACAAACTTTTCAATACAAAACGTTTGAAAACCTTTCACTATAGTTGTTATTTAAAAACTCAAATAACTTTTATGAGCAGAAGAAACACAATGGATCCACAGCCCTCAGGTCATCCTAAGGACGAACTGCTCTGATACCATTAATGTAACATCCCACCAAATACATTTCATATTTATATAATATAAATGAAGATAAACAAGTATTTTGAAATAAACATAATCATATATATATATAATGGAGTTTCTCCTCATGTAAATCTCAAGTAGTTTCAAAACAGTATCAAAAACAGAGGAGTTCGTAAAACAGCGCCAAAACCGGCGATCTAGTTCAAAAACAGAGTGTTTCGAAGATTGTATATAAAACCGGCGACCTCGTCGCCCAAGCACACAAACAGAGCATTTTACGCAGATGAAAACAAAAATGGCGACCACGTCGCCCTCACTTCAGAGATAGCTACACTGTGGCTTGTATGGAAAAAGAGGTCTAGCTTCCCTTACCTGGACTTGCGCAAACACCAGGAGTTCCGAAATCCAACGAAGCTTGAAGAACGCTTTGACTCTGTTCTTGTGTCTGGTTTTGAAGAGCTTGCAGAGAACCACCCAAGTGCTCCAAGGGCAAACGTCGAACTGGTGCTTGAGGATGCCTGGAAAACGCAGCGCGAAGGGGAGAAAGGAGGAGGATGGAGATAGTCTCGCTCTTTCACTCTTGGGTCACTTGTAACGCTCTTTGCCTCCTCTCAGTGGGTTTTGATCCCAACCATACCTGTCCTCGTATACTGCTGCCCTCCCCTTTTTCTGCAAAAGCCTGGGCGTACGTTCCTCTGAACAGTACGACCCCGGTTGTCTTTTGTGCATGCAAACCACTGCTCTGAACAGTACTGCCACTGTTTGTCGCTTGTGCATGCCAGCCACTGCTCTGAACAGTACGACCGTGAGTGTCTCCCGCGCATGCCAACATTCTGATGTCACTATTCTGAACCACCCTTTTCGTCTACGTGGCGCGCGTGCAGAACGTCTCATGCTGGATGTCTGGGTCCCACGTTCTCTGTGTATAACTTAACGTAGCGCGATGACCTTTCGCGCGAAGACTCTCGACCGATGACCTCTCGCGCGAAGACTCTCGACCGATGACCTCTCGCGCGAAGACTCTCGACCGATGACCTCTCGCGCGAAGACTCTCGACCGATGACCTCTCGCGCGAAGACTCTCGACCGATGACCTCTCGCGCGAAGACTCTCGACCGATGACCTCTCGCGCGAAGACTCTCGACCGATGACCTCTCGCGCGAAGACTCTCGACCGATGTCTTCCTCTGGCGACGCCCTCATAACTCTCGCGCCTTGGCCACGTCCACATGCATCGCGCCCTGGCAATGCCCGCGTGCCTCGCGTCCGCGCGATACCCGCATGCCCCTCGCGTCCGCGCGATGCCTGCATGCCTCTCGCGCCCGCGCGATGTCCACCTGGCGCTCATGTGTAGCAGACGACCGGCGACCTCGTAGCCTTCTAAACTTAACTTTTTCCTCCCTTTCTATTCTAAATAAAAACATACTTAGAATTTATTTAAAATATAACTTTTTTATTCCAATAAATTTTTCAGGTCCTTACATCTTCCACTTGCTTCTTTAACTCCACTAACTCGGCTGGTGCCATCCTGTAAGGTGCCATTGACACTGGTCCAGCTCCAGGTACCAAGTCAATAGAGAATTCCACTTCTCTCTTAGGGGGTAACCCAGGTACTTCTTCTGGGAATACATCCGTGAAATCCTTCACCACGGGTATTCTGCTTACGTCCCCTTTATTCTCCACCTCCGACCGAGCGAGTATCACGAAGCACCTCGCCCCTTCTTCCAACTCTGACTGCCCTTGCTGAGCAGAAAATACCTCTGATCCTTGGAGGTCTGGAAACGCAATCTTCTGACTACCGCAGTTAATGAGAACGTGATTGGCAGCTAACCAATCCATTCCCAGGATAACATCTAGGTCCTGAAGAGGTAGGCAGATCAAGTTCACCTTGAATCTGCGTCCCTCTACAATCACTGGACATTCGGGGCACACTGTAGAGGTCGACACCTGTCCTGATGCAGGTGTAGAGACCAACAGTTCGAAGGGTAACTCCTTCACTAGAAGGCCCAACTCGGCTACACACAGGCTTGACACAAAGGAGTGTGTTGCTCCAGAATCAAACAAAGCTTTTACACCCCTACCAGCTATAAAACATATATCCCGCACGAGGTTACCTGACTGAGATGCTTCTGCTCCAGACATGGCAAACACTCTCCCTGTCGCCTGAGGTCTGCTGCCTTCGTTTCTCATCTGCTGAGAGCTACTGGGTTGGGTCGCCCCATTCCTGCTAGGGCACTCTCTAGCAACGTGTCCTGTCTTTTGGCAGGCAAAACATCTTCTCTCCGAAGTCTTCTTGAAGCATGCATTGGAGGCGTGTGGTCCCCCACAATGGAGACACTTGGGTTTCCAATGTTGCTGCTGCTGAAACTGGGGAGGCGCTGCTCCTGCCCGATGTGGTGGAGGTCTCGCATAGGGCTTGCTCTGTGGGTGCTGTGCCTTAGCTTTCCCACTGGAAGAACCTCCTGGGTGTGACCTGATCACCCGAGAATCACCCTTCTCCAGGGTCTCCACCATCTTCGCCTTTTCTACTAAGGCGTGAAATTCCCTGATGCACATCGGGGCTATGGTCTTCTTCAGTCCATGCTTCAGCCCCTCTTCGAATTTCCTACACCTCCAGGCCTCGGAGGTCGCCTGGGTATAGAACTGGGCGAGGTACTCAAAACGAGCAGCATAGGCGTTTACTGACATATCCCCCTGCTCCAACTTCAGGAACTCAGCTTCCCTCGCAAACTTGGCGCTGTCAGGGAAGTATTTCTCCAAGAACTTCACCCTGAAGCTCTCCCAATCCAATACATCCCCTCGGGCATCCATCATCTGCTGAGCTCCCATCCACCAGAACTCAGCTTCTCCTGATAGCAGATAAGTGGCGAACAGCAATTTCTTCTCTTCAGGGCAGGAGGTCGCCCTGAAGATTTTCTCCAGCTCTCTGACCCACTGATCTGCCTGATCAGGGGTAGCATTCCCACTAAACTTGGGTGGGTTGTGCCTCATGAACTCAGTCAGTCCCATCAGTTCTTGAGGCTGACCGCCGTGGGAGTTTGTCTCAGCCGACCGAGCAGTTTCCCAGTGGTGCATTGTAACTTGATGGTTCTGAGCCATCGCTGCATTCTGCGGTTGGATGGCAGTTGCCATCATCTCGATAGCTTTAGCAATCTGGCTCATCTCCGAAGAAGATTGGGGAGGGGTAGAAGGTCTACGTGCCATCTCTCTTCGTTTCAGATTGAAACTACAGGTTTCTATACTCCCTACAACTACAAGAATGAAATCGATAAGAAATCAATTCATTCAGGAGGTAACATATAGACCTTACAAAGGTCAGCATCTCAAAATCCTTAAGAATTTGAGCTCAACAACAGAATCATAATGCTTATAGCATCAAGCATAACACCAGAACAACTACTGGTATGCAGTCCTCAATCCAATCAACCATTTTCAATCCATTACAAAGACACTCAAGAAAATGAAATAGCTCACACCAGAATTCAATATATGCTAAACATCAAACCTTTGGAATTAAGGTTGAGACTCATCTCGATCCAGTTATGAGTGTGCACCCTCACTACTTTATCAAGACCTTCTCATTCTTAATACTAAGATTTTCAGTTATAACATATATTCACCAAAGCACACACAAGATCTCAATACAAAAACGTTTGAAAACTTTTCACTATAGTTATTATTTTAAACTCAAATAACTTTCATGAGCAGAAGAAACACAATGGATCCACAGCCCTCAGGTCATCCTAAGGACGAACTGCTCTGATACCATTAATGTAACATCCCGCCAAATTACTTTGAAAATAAATATAAAACGAAAATAAAGGTGACAAATAGATTGAAGTGAGCAAAATCTTTATATAAAATAAATAAGTTTCTCCTCACAGGGAGTTTAATACAAACGATCACTACTCCACTAAAAACGTAAACGAAATACAAAAGACAGATAGGCGATCTCCTGGCAAAAAGGGCGATCTCCTATAAGAAGGGCGATCTCCTTTCATAAAGGCGATCTCCTATTATAAAGCAGCAAGAGGGGCGATCACCCAACAGAAAAGAAAACAGGCGATCTCCTTCCAGCGACAATTTTCTAAAGAGCTCTACTCCCTGCAACATCATCTGCTCCCGTGTAAATTATACACGATCATTACAGGTTTAAGAAAAAGCCACAACACAAACGAAAACACAGGGTAAGCTAGACATTTAAAAAGAGTTTAAATAAGGATACTTAAAATAAAATCAAGGTAAACAATTTCAAGATATTCACGTAAAGTTATCAAGTTTCTCATACTCTTCACCTGATCACCCAGAAATCACACATTTCACAATATTTTCCAGAGTCATTCTATTTCACAACTGTACCAAGTGTCTATCAATTTCAAGTTCCTCATTTCACATGTCAGACCACCGCTGACTCAACACACAAGACACTTGACACTACTTCCGGAAGACTCATGCATTGATTAGACTCAGAGATCTGCACCTGTCATACCATACCACTGTGAAATCCACACAGGGTTGCTGTGAATCCACACAGCATGCGCATATATCATCTCAATGTCAATAGTTCTCCCAGTATGACAGGGTTAATCCATAGAACAGACGGAGCTCGTTCTTTTTCACACGAGACGCCCATTCATATGAACCTCCTTCGACTCTCACCAACTGAGTAACTTCCTCTATGTGATTCCATTATCTCAGCAGAGTCAGGATATCCCCTGAGGAATCACCGATCAATGCACATCCTACACGATCTTACACGGTATTTCCTTTCCTGAAAATACTATGCCTCGATCCACATTCACAACATTCAACACGTCATGCCACACTTAAATGAATGATTCCAATCACAGCAAAACTCACTCCAAGGTTCATGTTTTCGAATATCACATTTACATCTCAAACAGTTTCAAAACAACACCAAAAACAGGAGAGTTCGTAAAACAGCGCCAAAACCGGCGATCTAGTTCAAAACGGGGTATTTCGAAGTCTGTATATAAAACCGGCGACCACGTCGCCCAAGCACATAGAAACAGAGCATTTACGAAGATGAAAACGAAACCGGCGACCACGTCGCCCTCACTTCAGAAACAGCTAATCTATGGCTTGTATTGAAAAAGAAGTCTAGCTTCCCTTACCTGGACTTGCGCAAACACCTAGAGTTCCGAAACCCAACAAAGCTTGAAGAACGCCTTGGCTCTGTTTTTGCGTCTGGTCGAAGGACTTGCAGAGAACTGCCCAGGTGCTCTAATGGTGGCTGTCGCTCGTCGTACTCTCGTGTGAAGGTGCTAGAATCGCAGCGCGAAGGAGGCAACTGGAGGAGAAGGGAGGTAACTCACTCTTTCTCTCTTTGAAGGCTGCAACGTTTCTTCCTCTCAGCAGTGGGTTTTCTGCATCTTAAACCAACTTATCCACCAAAAGGAGCTGCCACCATCCACTCTGCAGAGAAGTCTGAGAACCACTGCCCTGAACAGTACGACCACTGTTGTCTCTGGTGCATGCCAACCACTGCTCTGAACAGTACTGCCACTGTTGTCGCTTGTGCATGCCAGCCACTGCTCTGAACAGTACGACCGCGAGTGTCCCCTGCGCATGCCAACATTCTGATGTCACTATTCTGAACCACCCTTTTTGTCTACGTGGCGTGCGTGCACTACGCTTCCTGCTGGGAGTCTGGGTCTTACCCCCTCTGTGTGCAACTCGACATCGCACGATAACCTTTCGTCGATGACCCCTCGCGCGAAAACAATCCACCGAAAGACATCTCGCGCGAAGACTATCCACCGATGACCTCTCGCGCGAAGGCTATCCACCGATGACCTCTCGCGCGACGACTATCCACCGATGACCTCTCGCGCAAAGGCTATCCACCGATGACCTCTCCTGGTGGACGACCGATGTCTCCCCCTGGAAGATGCCCGCATGCATCGCGCCCTGGCGACGTCTGCATGCCTCGCGCCCTGGCGACGACGTGTAGTCTAGGCGACCGGCGATTATGTACTAACAAGGAAATCTTATACTCTTTTAAACTACACTTTCCTTCCCTTTTTATTTTAAATAAAACATGCATGGAGTTCATTTAAAATATAACTCTTTTATTCCAATTTAATTTTTCAGGTCCTTACACTAGACGCTCCATGCAAGGTGCTAGACGGTCTTCCTCTTAGTCTATACGCTCTTGATCTATCCTTTCAAGCTCACCTCTTGGCACTAGAGAGGGTGTGACTAGCCGTTCTCAATCATCTTCTGATCTTCTTCTTCCATTCTTGTTCTTCCGATCTTCTTCTTCCATTCTTTTTCTTCCGTTCATCTACTTCCGATCTATTTCTTCCATTCTTCTTCTTCCGATCTTCTTCTTCCGATATTTCTCTTCCATTTCTCTTCTTCCATTCTTTTTCTTCCGATCTTCTTCTTCCCTCCTTCTTCTTCCATTCTTCTTCTTCCGATCTTCTTCTTCCATTATTCTTCTTCCGATCTTCTTCTTCCATTCTTCTTCTTCCGATCTTCTTCTTCCATTTTTCTTCTTCCGATCTTCCTCTTCCATTCTTCTCCTTCCATTCTTCTTCTTCCCTTCTTCTTCTTCCTATCCTCTTCTTCCATTCTTCTTCTTCCATTCTTCTTCTTCCATTCTTTTTCTTCCATTCTTCTTCTTCCGATCTTCTTCTTCCATTCTTCTTCTTTTGATCTTCTTCTTCCATTCTTCTTCTTCCGATCTTCTTCTTCCAGTCTTCTTCTTCCATTCTTCTTCTTCCGCTCTTCTTCTTCCATTCTTCTTCTTCCTATCTTCTTCTTCCATTCTTCTTCTTCCAATCTTCTTCTTCCACTCTTCTTCTTCCGATCTTCTTCTTCCATTCTTCTTCTTACGATCTTCTTCTTCCATTCTTCTTCTTCCCTTCTTCTTCTTCCATTCTTCTTCTTCCGATCTTCTTCTTCCATTCTTCTTCTTCCGATCTTCTTCTTCCGATCTTCTTCTTCCATTCTTCTTCTTCAAATCTTCTTCTTCCATTCTTCTTCTTCCGATCTTCTACTTCCATTCTACTTCTTCCAATCTTCTTCTTCTATTCTTCTTCTTCCGACCTTCTTCTTCCAGTATTCTTCTTCCGATATTTTTCTTCCATTCCTCTTCTCCCGATCTTCTTCTTCCATTATTATTCTTCCAATCTTCTTCTTCCATTATTCTTCTTTAGATCATGTTCTTCTATTCTTCTTCTTCCGCTCTTCTTCATCCAATCTTCTTCTTCCACTCTTCTCCTTTCCGATCTTCTTCTTACATTATTCTTCTTACGATCTTCTTCTTCCATTATTCTTCTTCCCTTCTTCTTCTTCCATTCTTCTTCTTCCGATCTTCTTCTTCCATTCTTCTTCTTCCGATCTTCTTCTTCCATTCTTCTTCTTCCAAACTTCTTCTTCCATTCT